>BSUD01000003.1:127643882-127663287 GCA_033239045.1 Fagopyrum esculentum | reverse complement strand
TTGTTTCTTTTATTTCCTTTCATCATAAGGGCCTCAGATTTGTCATCAGTTTTAGGACTAGTTTTAAAGACTTTCATACTTTCATTTTTCTGTATTATTTGTTCCAGTATTTTGTCCTTAGATATCTCATCCTGACTAAACTGGATAACATCTTTAAAATTGTCAAACTGACTAGGCAGGGCATTCAATAAAAGTATAGCAGAATGGTCATCAGAGATCTTATCATTACATCTTTCTAAGTCTTGAGTTAATTTCAGAAAAATATCTAAATTATCATGCAAAGACAAATTAACATTCATTCTGAAATTAAACAATCTACATAACAGAGATATACGACTAGGCAAAGATTTTTTCAGATACAGATCTTCCAATTTTTTCCAGAGTAAAGAAGGGTCAGTGAGACTTACAACCTGACGAGCCACGTCGTCAGCTAATCGTATAAAAATCTCAGAGTGAGCTTGCTCCTCAAGCTCTTGTTTCCTATCTGGAGAAGTATCCGGAGGGAACTTTCCTTGAACAGTGGTCCAGCATTTCTCCTTGATTAGGATAGCTTTCAGCTTCAGTTGCCATATGGCAAAGTCCGAGGTGCCATCAAAGGGCTTGATCCTCACTGTATTTTCCGACATAGTCCCGTGTCTAAGGAGACACGATCCCAGATGTCGTACTTAGATTATATGGAGGAGGCAGTCTTTTGGTATTAAAGATCTGGTCGTCCTTTATTAAGAGATCAAAGATCCTCAAAACACTGTAAGTTTTGAGTTCTTTTGATTCTCTTATACTTAGGGTTCCTTAAGCAACAATGCTTGAAGGAGTGATCCTCTTTCCTGGAGTTTTTAAAACAAGCCAGAAGTTTTCACAAACGGTTTTGATGAACGAAAAAACGAGAAAAGAATGACAGATTTGAGCGGAAGCAGTTTTAAAGGTCAGAGGTTCCAGAGAACGAAAAACTTGAAGAGTAAAGAAGAAATCGTTTTGATTACGAAAAAACCAGATATTCAACTTTAAGAAACAAGAAATCCTATGCTCTGATACCAATTTGTAAAAATTCTGTCGCCTTTTTCAAATCAAATACAACTGGATCTAGATCGATCCAGTGTTTCAAAACCAGATGAACACAAAGAGTTTGGTGACGCAGTTCGAGCTAAGCTCTACTCTGCGGGATCTCAGGAGGGGAGAGCCAGCCCAATCCACTAGGTAGAGATACAGTGAAGAACGGTTACAGAAGGAGCACTCAAAAACACAAGAAAACCATACAAGATCAAGAGCAGAATTACAAGAACAAAGATAGGCGAGAGGTCTGTAAACCAACACAGGTAAGGATCTGTGCTTTGAGGCAAAGCAAGATCTAGACACCAGAGAACGTATCAAGCTAATCACTCGAACGAAGCACTCGGCTCGGATCTCTCTCTCACTCGTGTTTCTCTCTTTCTCTCTTTCTCTCTTTCAGATCTAGGGTTCTCTCTGTAAGGTGTTTCGGCTGCCTTAGGGTTTCATCGACAGAGAAGGAAGCTTAAGTACTCAGTGTCACAAGGTGTCTCTTAAGCAACGCAGCGTTTAACCATGCAACGCTTCAAGCTGCTACACAACCAAGTGAGATGGACTGGGGCGCTTACCATTGGACCTCGATCAACTAGGCCCAACTGGCCCTGCATTCAGCCCATCTTCAAACAGAACACACAAGCACCCTGTCCAACCCATCAACAAACCCAACCGGCCTAATACTTAAACTCAGACCCATAAACCGGAAGCTAACTCGAACCGGGTTTAACTAACTCCTAACAGAAATAATAGTCTCAATTAGTATATAACTCGTTCATGTATATAAATCTAAAGGTTGTTGGTTGTCGAGGAGGACTGAAAGGTTCGATCTATAGATTGGATAAAGTCGACTGCGAGTTACAGGGTGGTAGGCAAACATAAATGCGAGAGTTGTCAAAGTTGAGAGATGCAAAATTTAGGGTATGCTCCTTTTCCATATCATGATATGAGATATGAGTATGAATATCACATATATGATATCCATGATTCATTATTGAGTATATGGATATCAAAGTGATATACCATATATCAATACTTTAATTTTTTTATCGATTTTGATATCTTTAAAAATTGAGAGATATCACACTCTTATTCTCTCATCTCTCCCTCTCACCTCTCCCTACCAAGTCTCCCTCTTCTGATATACTCACCCATCTTGCTAAACACAAATATCAAATATCAGATATCAATCTCATACCCATATCCTGATATCGATACCGATATTTGATATACTCATATCAAGATATGGGAAAGGAACAAGCCCTTAGGTAACCGAGAGTCTAAACTGAAGAGAGGCATGGTTTAAATGTTTGAACCCGAACAATTAGTGTCTGACCCAAACCAACCCAAAACAAACTGTTTGAAAACAAAGTTTGATTTTTTTAGCGTCCTAATTCAACCCAATCTTTTTGTGACCAGATCTATCGGCTCCGTTTGACACCTCTAGGAGTGATGAGTATTGTGTGCCACAAGTTCAAAGTAATTAGACAACTGAGATTAAAATAATTTTACATAATTGGACACTATATTAACAGTATAATGGAAAAAATAGTGTAGTTTGTTTTTTTGTGACTAGGTGGTTCATTTTTTTGTCAACGTGTAGTTTATTTTCTGTGAACATGTGTAGTTCATTTCTTGAAAAAGGTGCAGTATCCGACTACCAATATGTAAAACTCAACGTTAAAGAAATGGTTCACAATGTGATCCGACCCATCAAAATTTAGGGGAAGAAAGCGTGCGTTTTGTTTATTTTTCTAGGTTCAATCACAACCCTTACATATAATTTTATTCTTAACCCACATCTCTCTTATACAACCCTCACACACGCATGCACGCACACACCCACTTTTATACTTGTCTTGGTTAGAGCAACCAAAGAAACACAAGCTTACAAATTGCTCAAACAAATGAGAAGTAACAAAAATAGAATAAGAAATAATGAAGCACAAAAGCAACACAAAAACAAGAACATATAACAACACAATCAATCTCTCTCTTTCACTCTTGTGACTCTTCCTCTTCTAATGGAAAATTGCTCTAGCACACAAGTATCGTGGAGGAATCGCCATCGAATGACACTCGGAGCATTCTCTAAAAATAAAACTTTAAGAAGGTGAAAAGTAGAAGCTAGCTCTTCAATCACAAGTGTAATGAGAATGTTCTATAACTTATCGATTTAGAAAATACAACATTTCAGTTAACGAGACAAAATTTACTCCTTTATTAATTAGCAATGTGTGACTTATAAAATTTCTTATTTCTTTGTCACTGACATTGTCACTAACGAAGGTCAAACTTAAACCAAAACCATTGACCGTCGGTTTGTAAAACCGACATACAGGCGGTTTGGGCCGGTTCGGCGGTATTGCCCAAACCAAACCCAAGTCTAAGTGACAACATGCAACGGTCTAACCAATCGATGTAGGAGATCAATTCAAGTCGACCATGATAGGAAGTTTAATGCCTATAAATGTTGTCGAAAATCTAAAGTAAAACCTACATGATAAATCTAATGGTTGAATTGTTTACAAGTTTTAGGCTAATCCTACTAATTTTAATCTATGAAAGGAAAAGCAATCTAAAGAGTGTAGATAAGAAAGAGGGAGATAAGTCAACCAAACTTTGACGGTTAAACTCATCCTGAGTATTGAATCAATGTTGATCGCTTGAATGGAACATGGTTCTCGTGAAAGGGAAGGAATTGATAGATTATGTAAATAATAGGGATCCCTTTGTAAATATTTGTATTGGTATTTTCCTATAAATAATACTTGATCATATAAAACCCCCGAAGGGAAATTTACTCATGGTATCAGATTTATCGTTCCTCTAACCACTTTCCGCTCTTCTCTCCAACGACTAACCCTAGTCTTCTTCGGCACACCCTAACGCTGCCGTACTCCCCTTCTAGCCACCAGACTTGCCGCCACTTTGCTCCTCATCGTTCAAGCATCTATCATGTTTGACGATCGCAAGAAAAAGTTTCATTCTGCACTTGGGATCTCTAACATCAAGAACCATATCGCTCTTGTTCTCGATCATGACACTCCCTATGCATCCTGGGTCACTCTTTTTCGCGTCACCGCAAAAGCCCATAATGTTCTCGATCATATCGATGAATCCGTTGTCAAACCACAAGACATTGATGATTCGTTATGGAAGCAAATTGATGCTACTGTTCTGCAATGGATATATAGCACCGTGTCCCGAGACACCATTCTCCAGATTCCGGATCCTGATGACGCGGCTCTTCAAGCATGGACTCGAGTTAAGGATATCTTTCAAGACTATCGGAATACACGTGCCGTCTATCTCAAACATCAGTTTTTTAATTGTAAGTAATTTGGTTTTTCGTCCATTGTTGCTTATTGTCAACAACTTAAGTCTTTGTCTGATCAACTCCACGGAGTTGGCTCACCGGTTTCTGCTAGCCGTCTTGTTCTTCAACTCATCTCGGCGTTACCCGTTGAGTGCAATGTTGTTGCTAGTTTTATTCAACAAAGGGATCCCCTTCCCAGTTTCACGAAGGCTCGATCCCAACTTTTGCTCGAAGAGACGCCTTTGGTTGCTTAGATGGCTTCCGGAGCACCGTCCGCTGCCCTCGCCGCATCCACTACCGTTGGCGTCAGGAGCTCCAAAGCCCTTGCGTATGGGCCTGCGGGTGACTCCAAGGGCGCAACCCATGTTAACCAGCCCAACCGCCAGCGTGGAAAGGGCCGCATATCAAGAAACCGTCTGATCTAGTCCTCTGGCCCAGTGCATGTGGCCTTCCGTGCTCTTGCTGGATGGCTGCACACTGGAGCCCAAAACTCTGGGCCTCATTTCCCTGCCGGGACATGGACACCAGCCCATCAGACATTAGGACTGCTTCGTTCTCCAATCTTCCCATATCCCTCTTACCAACCATATGTTCTTGGGCCTAGACCACAATAGCCCTATTAACAGGCCACTACAATGGACTCTCATGCTCAACCCACCATACTTGATCATGCATTTGCAACGATGACTCTGAATCCTGTAGACAATTTATGGTATATGGACATGGGCGCTACATCTCACATGACGAATGATCCATGTAATCTCTCGTCTTTTTCGCATGGTAGTTCCTTAAATTTAATAATTGTTGTAATTGGTATGTGGATCCCATCTACAAGTCCTGGTGCAACCGCCCTCCACACCACAAACCGGCCCCTACACTTCTCCAATGTCCTCGTTGCACCACAAATAGTCAAAAACCTTATTTCCGTTTTCTCACTGATAATCATGCTTCCATAGAATTTGACCCTTTTGATTATTCTGTGAAGACTTTGGAAACGAGGATCACTTCTCTGAGGTGTAACAGTTTTGGGGCGCTCTATCCGGTCAAAGTTCTATGCCACCTCACCATCAAGCCTTATCCGTTGAGTTTTCATCCGTTTGGCACGCCCGTCTTGGTCACCCCAGTGTGCCCGTCTTTAATTTTCTTCGAAAGCATCTTATTTTAAGTGTCATAAGGAGAACATTGCTCCTCTTTGTCATGCATGTCAATTAGGGAAACATCATCGATTACATTTTGATTGCTCTTTCACTAGAACTTTTGCACCCTTTGACATTATACACAGTGATCTTGGGACCTCTTCAATCCCAAGTCGGGAAGGTTTCAAATATTATCTTCTTTTCTTGATGACTTTACTCATTTCTTATGGATTTATCCGATCAAGTTTAAGTCCAGGTATTTGAATTATTTTTGCAATTTCATAACCTAGTTAAGACGCAATTTCATGTTGGTATCAAAAATTTCCAATCTGACATGGGACGTGAGTTCAACAACATGAGTTTTCAAAATTTTTTTGCTTATAATGGCATCAATTTTAAATTCTCGTGTCCTCATAATCCATCCCAAAATGGCAAAGCCGAATAGGTGATTCGTACGGTCAATAATATGATGCGTTCTCTTCTCTTCCATGCCTCTATGCCAATCTCCTATTTGCCCCATGCCTTGGAGACTTCATGTTATCTCTTAAACATACTTCTATCCACTACCATTCAAAATCAATCACCCACCCACGTGTTATTCAAAATAACACCCACGTTCCGTCATCTTTGAGTTTTTGGTTGCCTTTACTACTCCATTCAAAGTGCAACCGTTACTCACAAACTTCAGCCTCGCACCACTCCGTGCATATTTCTTGGGTATCCTTCACATCATCGGGGGTATAAAGATTTAGATCTAGCTACCCACAAAATTATTCTTTCCCATCATGTCATTTTTGATGAGTCTGTCTTTCCCTTCGCATCCCGATCGAATGGCTTCACGGAACCATACGACTCACTCACCTCCACTAAGGAGATATCAACCTACCACTTGGCTCACCTCCGGCCTTCACTTGATTTTCCGGACTCACCTCCGGCCTCCCAGGAAAATGCTGCTTCCCAGTCGGTCCATCCCCCAACCAGCCCACCAGCATTTTCTTCTTTTCATCCTGGCGTTGGTGCATCAGGCCCACGCTCTGCTCCCAACCCAAACCAAGCTCTTATACCCTCTGTCACACACCCTGCGACCACCCAACCTCCTACTCCCAGCCTCCAAGCCCAACAGACCGGCCCAATCCCCATCCCATACCTTGTCACAAACCCTTCCTCTCCAGCCCGTCTTGCGTTAAATTACCCCAACCCTACTCTAGCCCAACCTGTTAATTCCACAACTCGGCCCCAAACCCGGAGTCAATCCGGTATCGTTAAACCTAAACCGATTTTTGATTTATCGGTTTCAACCACCTCATCATCCCGTCTTATCTCTCCCATCCTAAAATATTACAATGTAGCTCTCCAAGACCCGAACTGAACCGTAGCCATGCTCGACGAATATCGAGCTCTTAAGCGAAATAAGACTTGGATAGTGGTTCCTCGTCCCTAGGATGCTAATATTGTGCAATGTATGTGGATATTTAGGCATAAGTACATGTATAATGGTTCTCTTGAGCGATACAAAGCTCGCTTGGTTGCCAACGGGTGTTCTCAACAAATTGGAATTGAGTGTGATGAGACATTTAGTCCGGTTGTTAAACCGGAAACTATCTAGATGGTTCTCAGCATAGCAGTATCACATTCCTAGTCTATTCATCAACTGAACGTTGAAAATGCTTTTCTTCACGGGCACTTGAACAAAACAGTATACATGTTTCAACCTCCACATTTTGCATGACTCCTCTCGACCTAATCATGTATGTCTTCTTCAGATGTCTCTGTATGGTCTCAAACAGGCTCCCCGAGCCTGGTTCAAACGGTTTCCCGACTTCTTGAATCACATTGGATTCATCGGAAGTAAGAGCGACTCCTCTCTTTTTTTTATCGTCAGGGATCCGACATTGCTTATCTGCTTCTATATGTAGATGACATTATCCTTACTGCTTTTTCTCACACTTTGTGCAAGCATCTAATAAGGCTTTTGAGCAAAGAATTTGCTCTTATAGACTTAGGTCCTCTATCCTATTTCTTGGGCATATTAGTTTATCGGACCTCTTCCGGTTTGTTCTTATCCCGGGATAAATATGCTCGCGAGATTGTTGAACGAGCGAAGATGACTAACTGCAAGCCATATGTTACACCTGCTAAGACGTTTGTCAAGTTAAGTGTCTCCTCTAGTCCGGCTATCAGTGATCCGACACTTTACCAAAGTCTGACTGGGGCACTTCAATACTTGACTTTCACACGCCCTGACGTCAACTATGTAGTATAGCAAGTGTGTCTTTTCATGCACGATACTAAGGAAGCTCACTTTGCTGCTCTAAAGCGCATCATCTGCTACATCGCTAGTACATCGACCCTAGGCATTACAATCTCTCCCTCACCTAAGTCTGACTTAATCCGATTGAGGAGGCTGTCTAGACACCCGACGATCTGCTTCCGGGTATTGTGTCTTCTATAATGATACTCTCATCTCATGGTCAACCAAACGTCGGTCAGTTGTATCCAAATCTAGTGATGAGGCCGAATACCGAGGTGTTGTCAATGTTGTCTCCGAGTGCTCTTGGCTTCGCAATATTTTGTTTAAACTTCATTGTCCGCTCTCTCGGGCATCTGTCGTATACACTGACAACATTTTTTCTACATATCTTGCCATCAATCATGTTCAACATCAACGGACAAAACACATCAAGCTCGATATTCACTTCGTCCATGACAAGGTGTCCCTTGGTCACATCAAGGTGCTTCATGTTCACTCTGCTTTTCAGTATGTTGATATCTTCACAAAGGGACTGCCGCGTCACCTATTTTTAGACTTTTGATCCAGTCTCACTTTCAACCTCCTCCAGTTTTAACTGCAGAGTATGATAGATTATGTAAATAAAAGGGATCCCTTTGTAAATATTTGTATTGATATTTTCCTATAAATAATACATGATCAGATGAAACCCCCAAGGGGAATTTACCCAAATCTCATAGGAATATCAACGGATGACATGCTTATGAATAAGAAGAGCAACCGGTAAATGTGAAATGAGCGAGGCAAGGTTTTCTATCTAAGAAAGAATAGTGTCCCCTCAAAACAAAGAAGGTGCGGCTATTGGGACCCTCCCTCAACTCGATTGAGATGTGGGCATCAAGACGTTTTTCAACTTCTCAAGGTCATGAAGGCTTTTTGGTTCGAAAATAAGATAAAACCCAAGTAGAAAATGGTTTTCCTTGTATAGCCTAGGGAGGCCTTGCTCAAATTGACCCCAAAGTTTGCAACAACTTACTAAAGCTATGAATATTGCTTATATATACAAACTGTCAATTGAATGTGGCCAAAAAAACAAAACCACTAGCTTCTTATCCAACGATGATACTCCTAAGTTTCCGTCAACTCAAGTGATGATACCATTGCAACATAGCCATGATGGGCAAGATAAAGTGGGGTGTCTTACCGTAACCACGCCATCATGAATGTTGTAGATAATAAGTTCCCACACGAAAGTTGTGGATACTCTGAGCCTAGTATATAAGGTCGGTGGGCAACTCATTCTCTTGTCAATTGGCTTTAGGATGGAACCTCATCGGGTTTATGTGTTGGGCTTGAGCCTAACGCGCATGTGCACTCATATGCACACGACCCCCGCTCTACCAGTCAGTCTGTATCAGACTTTGACATGGTATCAGAGCGGTTAGCCTCAATTCGGCTCGCGATCCTAACCTATGGGCAAATGTCAACTCCGTCTATATCCTAGTTTCACTGGGCGCGTGTTGGAGATAATAAGTTCCCACATCGACAATTGTGGACACTCCGAGCCTAGTATATAAGGTCGTTGGGCTATTCCTCCTCTTACCAATTGGTTTTAGGAAGGAACCTCATCGGGTTTATGTACTCGGCTTGAGCCTAACGCGCATGCACGCTCGTATGCACACGACCCCCGCTCTACATGTCCGTCTGTATCGGACTTTGACAATGTAAAGACCAAGTCAAATTAAGCATTCCATCAAGACAAGATCACTACAATTTCATGACACAACAGAACGAAATTAGATGGATGGCGTGCACCCCTTAAAAACCTTGCAACTTGACAATATCTTCACAAGTTCTTGACATACCACACCCTAGCCAACAACACTCATGGCCCGCGTTATCTTGGCACTCGATGTCGTCGCCCTAGCCAACAATACTCATGGCCCGCGTTATCTTGGCACTCGGTGTCGTTGCCGCAAAGGTTTGTAGTGGCGTGGCTTGACCATTTGGTGTAGTATGGCTCATGTTTTACACACTACAATTCGTTTCCCCTTGTACCCTAAACTACATGTTCATTGGGTTACTTAGGCGTGCCTCCCACAACCCTAACCCCTACAACATACATGTGAGTATCTCGATGCACGTAGTCTTGACGACATACTCAAAATGGCCCGGTGACTAGACCTCTTCAAATCCGGGCAGCCCGCCCGGCCCGGCCCGCCTGTCCGGAAAAACGGGCGGGTATTAACATGGGAACAAGCCCGACCGGACCGAAAAGACCTGCCCATCAAGCCCGCCGGACCGGCTCTGGACAAGGCCTTAGGCCCGGCCGAAAAGCCCGGCCCGTCAGCCCGGTAAAAAAATAAAAAAATAGAAAAATAAATATATTATAGTATAATTATTATAAATTGGAAAAAATGCTCAAAATAACACAATTTTTGCTACTGTTGCGGAAGGTGACACGAACTTTTAAAATTGCGGAAAAAAACACGAATTATAGGGGGGTGTTGCACTTTTTAGCACCAGTAATTAATCCGTTAAAAAATGTTGGACATTTTATAATTTGTTATAGTTTGGTATAAATTAAAAAAAATAGTGAAAATGTGTAAAAAAAATTGCGTTATATTTGATATTTATGTTTTACATAAGAAAAAAAAAAGTATATTAAATAAAAAATATTATCAATTTTATAAGTTGGTAGGATAAGAATTTAAAATAGGAAAACATATAATGAAAATGTATAATTCTTTACAACAAATTACTTCAATTATATAAGCTACAAATTATAAAATGAAAAAAAAATATTTTAAGCTTTTTTTATAGGTCATAAATATTTGTTTATGTTTGATATATATTTCATATAAAAGAAAGAAAAAAGCAAAGCACAAAAAATCTATGTTCATTTTATAATTTATAGTTTATGTAATTTAAGTAATTTACTGCAAATAAATTATAAATTTTTATTACTTTTTTTTTCTTTTTAAAAATTTTATCCTATCAAAATAAAATGTATATTTTTTTATATTTTTTTTGTTTTTATTTTTTTAAATTTATTTTGTTTCTTTTTTTTTAATTTATATCTTACCAAACTATAACAAATTAAAAAATGTCCAACATTTTTTAAAGGATTAATCATTGGTGCTAAAAAGTGCAACATCCCGCTATAGTTCGTGTTTATTTCCGCAATTTTAAAAGTTTGTGTCACCTTTCGCAACAATAGAAAAGGTTATGTTATTTAGAGCATTTTTGCCTTATAAATATTAAGTATTAAAATAAAATATTTAGTATAATTACAATAAATTTAATATATTTTTACATAAAATATCTTAAATATAATTTATTTTTAAAAAAAATCAAATTTAAAATATGTCTTCATAATAATTTTTTTAAAAATTGAATAACGGGTACCCGCGAGCCGGGCCGGGCCGGGCACGACACGCATCCCAGGCCCGGTAGCCGGGCCTAGCCCGGCCCGGGTCCAGCTAAACGGGCTCAATATTTTATAATGCCCGGCCTGAACCCGGCCCGGGTCCGGATTTGAACAGGTCTACCGGTGACCCAATACATTCACCCCAGAAATGTAAAGGAAGATGTCCATGAAGTCGTATAGCTCGAGCTGTAGCTAATAGATGACTATGCTTTCTCTCAACTCTACCATTCTATTGAGGTGTGTAAGGACAAGACTTATGATGCAGAATGCCTTTAGATTTGAATAAACCTTGTAGAGAATGCTGAATGAATTCAGATCCATTGTCAGATCGAATGATTTTAACCACACCATTAAATTGAGTCTGCACATATACTAGAAATTTAGATACCAATCGATGCACCTGCAATTTATCATTCATAAGAAAGGTCCACGTGCATCTAGTAAAATCAACCAGAATGGTGAGAAAATAACGTGCACCACATATAGATCTAGTATGGTATGGGCCCCATATATCTATGTGCAGAATAGCAAAAGCATGAGCAGCATATGAATTGCTATGAGGAAAAGGTAATTTCTGTTGCTTTGCCATTGTACAAATATCACAAGTCAAAGATGACAAATATGTAGAAGGACAAGCACTTGTATGCTGCATTTTAAGCAAAGAAGAATGACTTAATCGACCATGAAAGGTCTGTAGAGATAATTTGTCAACATTATTACAGACAGTAAAAGCATCATTATTATGAACTGAAGCAGGGCTAATGAGCTTGTAAAGACCACCATCCAAGTAGCCTTGTACTATGACAACATTAGTAATATGGTCCTGAAAGAAGCAATGACCAGAATCAAAAATTGCCTTGCAAGAAGTCTGAATGACAAGTCGATGCACAGAGAGAAGATTATGCTTAAATTCTGGCATGAATAAAACATTGGTCAAAGTGAGAGATGAAGAAATTGGAACACTTCCTGAATGAGTCACCAATTTCAAAGTACCATCAAGAAGGCCAATTTGAATAGGCTTGCTCAAGGCAACAAGATTGGAGAAGAATTATTGACAGTAACATATGTGATCTGTTGATCCTGAATCAACAATCCAAATATTTGGTGAAGAAGAAGCATGAGCTAAAAAGGACTTCCTGATACCTACAAAGTTGACAGAACTTGAAGGTCCAAAATTGACAGATTTGTTGTTCATGAACTTGAGCATCTCTTGAAACATTATGGACATAGTATTGGTGTCAATTCCTTTGGTAGCCATATCATCAAGAGGAGAATTGAGAATGGAACCATCAGAATTGTGTGCATTCAAAGAATGACCAGTTCTTGAATGACCTATCTATCATTAGAAAGATTCTTGAAACTTTTATACCAATCTGGAAAACCATGCAGCTTGAAACACTGCTCCTTCAAATGACCTTTTTCTTTGCAATGGTCACATTTCCTATCCCATTTATCCTTGTGAAAATCTTGCCTACTTCCTCCTGCCTAGCGATAAGGAATCTGTCTATGTGTTGCTAATGCTTCATGAGGAATAGTTAGTGTAGAGGTAACTTCTCTTTGCTTTTCAACTTGGAAGACCATACAAAAGGAACGATTTAGAGATGGCAAGGTTTCAAGAGATAGGATAGTAGATCTAATTAACATGATCAAATTGATCATTGAGTCCCATAAGGAACTGAATCAGACGTGTTTTAACTTCTCGTTCAACTAAAAACTTAGGAATCTCACATTTATAGTGTATAATTCCAGCACAACAACAAACAAGTAGAGCATCATTGGCATGCAACTCATCCCAAATACGCTTAAGACGACCATAACAGACTGAAACTGTGGCATTCTCTTGTTTCACATAATTTAAATTTTTATGAATCTGATATATCAAAGGTGCGTTAGAAATCTGATACTTCTCTAAAACTTCATCCCACAGTTCTTTAGCTGACTCCACATATGAGAATTGCTCAACAACTTCTCGTTTCATCGAATGAATCAACTAGCACCGGATCATGTAGTCCGCACGAATTCAGCGTGCTGCCTTCTCTACAACATCTTTGATGCAAGAGCTTGTGATGAAACCTAATTTCAATTTTGCACCAAGTGCCATATGAATCCCTCTCTTCCATGAAAAGAAATTGGATCCATCAAACAATGTAGATACGAGTTGCATCCCTGGATTATTTGAGGGAGCAAGGTAAAGAGGATTGGTTGAATTTTCAGGCAGAATAATCCCATCTCTAGTGGGATCTGTGTTTTGAATGTACGATGAAATGAGATTTGGATCGAGTGGATCCTTATCTCGAGTATCATTACGATCATCCATAGATGATCAATCAGAAACTAGATCTAGATCAAAAAACTTGCAGAAAAATTCTTCGTAGCTCTGATACTATTTGAAGAAGAAGAAGATATGAAAGAAAGTGTATTATTTCACAACTGAATCTGTTACAGCTTTAGAGTATTTATACTCCTTAGGATATATTCTAACAAACTCCCTAATATATCCTTTATTTACATATATGGTCCTATATAAACATATTATCTTGTCCTATCCAGCAAATTACAAGCATAGTCACGTTTGGTGCTCGATCATAAAGATACGGAATGAAATTCTTGAGTCCCACAGTGCTGCTATCTTCACCAACACCACTACAAAGCCTGACGGCTCTTTCTCCGCTACTGCAGCCTATAGCTTACTGAGACCAAGCTCCCCCGCCATCTTGCCTTACCAGTACGGGATCATCTGGAAGGGTCTGAACATTCCGAAGTGCAGCTTCATCGCGTGGATTGCTAGCCACAATCGTCTTCCTACCCTCTCTAAGCTTCAAGCTTGGAATCTGGTCCAAGACAACACGTGCAAGCTTTGTGGCTCTCACCTGGAAGATGAATTTCATCTCCTCCATTTCTGCAACTTCTCCACTATCGCTCTTGACATTATCTCCCGGTGGTCCAGATTACCCGCCCCTTACCCCTACAACAATAACTTATGGGCCTGGCTCGGATCTCTCCGTCCCCAGAAAAATGATCTTCAAACACAAGTTCACATCTCCTCGATCACGTCTTACATCTACTTTGTTTGGCAGGCTCGAAACGATCTCATCTTCAACAATCGGATTACCTCCCCATCTACCTGCGCTCGCAACGCCATCCTTGCTACCAAGAACTACACCTCCAATCATTGGAAGGATAGATCACAAAATTCTATCATGTGGGTTAAGCTATTTGGCATCCATTTTACTTAGATAATTAGTTTTTCCTCTTCGTACTTGTAATGGTCTAGTAGACCCTCTGTAAATCCTTTTCTGGTATACAAATTAATCTTTTTTTTTAAAACAAAAACATATTATCTCTATACATACTCAAAATGGCCCGGTGACCCAATACAAATAACCAACAACAAGTATTTGAAGCAATTGTGACCATTTATTGTTTTGCCATCGTAGACCCGCTTCGGACAATTGTTGAGCCCAAAAAAGTGCCTTTATTAATAGGATTAAAAGTTAGTTGTTGAGACGTCTAAAGTTGGGAGAGAGCAAGTCTAGTAAATAAGGTCGGTGGACTATTCCTACTATAATCAATTTTACGAAACCTCACCGGGCTTATTAGGTTTGGGCCTAATTACGAAACCTCACCGGGCTTATTAGGTTTGGGCCTAATGCATGTGCTCGCACATGACCTCTAGTCTTACGGTCTTAAACAACGGCCAAAGGCGGCCGTTGTGTGTGTGTGAGAGAGAATGGAAGCAAGGGCGGCCCTTAGGGGGGCAGGGTGGGGCAACCGCCCCACCCTCCAAAAATTTTTTGTTTAAAAAAAAAATCTTTTTAAGATGGGTTGTGACTTCTCTCGTTAATTAAATTGTTTGATACGATTTATTATTTTTTAAATATCACTATTCTTGTGTTATATTTAAATGTTTTTTTGGATCTTTCGCCAAAGTGAACGAAACTTCAAAAGAATTTCCCGTTTTAGGCTCGGAGTGAAATAATTCACCAAAATGCTCGAGATTTGTGGTTCAGAGTAGAAGCGCAGTTTTAGACCGCACTCTTATTTGTAAAACGAGTTGTCGAGGACAACGTTTTAATATCCGAAATAAAGATAATAAAAACACAAATAGAGCTGTGGTCGTACACCACTCCTATAGTGTAACATTTTTGAAAGGAAAAAAAAAAGCTAAAGAGGCACAGTCCGGTTATAGACCGCGCCTATAGGGCAGTTTTTTTTAAAAAAATTAAATATATATATATATATATATATATATATATATATATATATAGGCGCGGTTCAGGACCGCGTCTTTAAAGTGTAATGTTTTTTTAATTTTTTTTTTTGTATTTTGTTTAATCAGAATATTAAAGCGCGGTTTGTAATCGCTCTTCTTTTTGCAATAGATGCGGTCTAGGACCGCGCTTGTTCGAAAATCTCGTGTATTTGGGGAATAATTTTTCTCCGAAGCTAAATTGGAAAATTTTTCCCCATTTTTGTTTATTGTGGCGAAATATTTTTTTCCTCTACTTTCCATTTGTAGATAATTTCCCTTTTTGACAACATAATTATTCGAGCAGTTAATTATTTAGTATTATCATAATATGTCAACTCACAAGATGAATTTACACCCTTTGTTGTCAGATTGACTGTTTATTTGTAGCATTCATTATTTACTTTTGGTTGACTTGTAGTCAAAACTTCGTAAGTAGATGACATATTGATTTTGTTTTTAACGCTATTTTATTTTCATGTATATTTTTATCGAAAATAAATTTTCGCCCCCCTTTAAAATCATGCGGCCGCCACTGAATGGAAGTCGAAGAAGTAGGTAGTAAAACACGTCATAAATCATTAGGAGGAATAACCATTGTCGCCATGGCATTTTGACCAGAGAATTACAACATTGTACGTGTACGTTGAGTGTAGCATATATAAAATTTTTCATATTTACCCTAAATGACGCATTTGTGAGAAAAGTCAGAAAACTAGTCACGAACACGTTAATTAATCAGCCGCTGCTACCAGGCAATTTCATATTTATACATCATTTTCTTTTCTATCAATCTTTGTGATGGCTATAACACAATTAAGAATAATCATCCATATTGACGAGAACATATTAAGTGTTAAGTTTTATTATATACACAAATCCCTGCAACTGGTTGTCGTCCACTTCAATACATAAAATATCCTAAACACATATAAGATGATCATCAGTAATATACTATATGTACCGTTCAAATTGATTGCTTCATTACCAGTACTGATTTGTGCATGCAGATTCAACCAATAATATATATCACCTCTAGCTACCTTGTTAATTATCATTAGCCTTGGAAGTATCTCCTTGGCTCAGCTGAGACGCGACAAACTTGTCGAGAAGGCGCCAATCGGTGACTTGATCATCATCATCATCCATTGCTGACCCATCTTGGTTAAGTTGAAGCTTCTGCTCCTCTTGGCTCATCTGCATTGTGATATCTTGGTTGATGTTGATGCCATAGGGGATCAATGAGGACTCACAGCTTGATGGTCCGGGCAAGGGTTGGAGAAATCTCGGGTTTTGAAAGAGTTGGAGTTGGTGGTTAGGGATTTGGTAGGGCGAGTTTTCAAGTTCTTTCTTGCAGGTGTTGTTGGAGAATGGATGAAGATGGTAGTTTGATGGCATGGAGGAGGAATGAGAGCCTTGCTTTGGTGATATTAAGTCGTCTTGTGAATCGGAAGGCATGAACGCGACTTGAGTGTCGTCGTACCAATAGGGTATAGGCGAGTCATGATCACCGATTCTTCTCATTGTTGTTGTTGCTGTTCTCTTCTTAAACACCCTACACACCACCCATCCCTCCTCCTGTTTCAAGATCAAAATGTTAGGAAAAGACCATAGCTTATTGGTATTCATTAGTAAACTCAAGTCATGTTTCTTGAGTTTAGACTAGTTTGTAACAAGATAAAATGTCATTGTACCTTCATTGTAGTAAAATATAAATGCCTTAACACTTTTGTTAAATTGGAAGCAAACTATATACAACAATATCAATCATATGACACCCCAACTAGGGGTGTTATGAGTCAAGCAACTCGTTATCTTCGTGTATTAAGCACATTTTTAAGCTCGACTAAATTTAGGGTTGACAAAGCCCAGCTAGTTAAGCTAGAATAACAAACCACATATAACCCATAACGTAACCCTAATTTTATTGTTGATGAGTGACAATTATTTTTATATGGCCAAGCAACTCGTTCTCTTACTAAACAAGCCACGTATTATCGAATACATTTTTTAAAATTTAGGGTTGACTCGGTTCTGAACGAGTTGAATATAAAGGTATCAAAACTTTGCTCGTTCAGCTAGAATCACAGATCTACTAATGACCTAACCCTAATTGTATTGTTAATGAGTGACAATTATATTTAGCAGTATACCTATCTAGGTCTCCCACCACCATACTTGCCTGTGAAGTACCATTTTCATCGGTCTCAAGCCTATATTCGTGCATGATCCAGTCGGACTTCTGTCCGTTTGGGGCTCGGCCTTTGTAGAACACTAGCGTCTTCCTCATTCCGATCAAATCATGCTTAGAGTAGATGGCCTTGTCTCTCCCAGTAGCCTTCCAGAACCCGGCTGCAGTTGCCCTATTTGTGCGAGTTCCGGTAGGGTATTTCTTGTCCTTGTGGCTAAAGAAGTACCACTCATTTTGATCTTCTGTGCCTAATCTGCATAATTCTATACATGAAAACACTGCACACATCTTAGGGTATCTTTGAGATTTTATAAGATTTTCATATAAACACATCAGTATCTTATCAAACCTTGAAGATCCCATGGCTCAATCTTATAGAGATCAATGTCTTTGATCACATCAAGGTCAATCCGCCTCGCGCTAATCTTCCTCCTAAGATAGTAATCCACGAGTTCCTCATCGGTGGGATGAAAACGAAAACCCGGTGGAACGTGTGAAAATGCATTCATATTCTCCCAAGTTAGAATTCACAACTGAAACTTGATCTGCAAATCCATTTCGATATATATCTTTGATGTGTTACGTTCAATCATGTACAAATCCATTTCGATCTACAAACTCATGTGTATAAACTATGGCCGATCAAAGATGAAGATGTAAACAAGATCATTAAACCCACTTTTTGGCCATGTCCTGTGAGTAATATATATTAAATAGTAAAAAAAAGGTTAAGTACGGCAGACTTTTCATAGAAGCAAGCTAAGCAATAAGCAAAGCATGAAGTTAGAGACACCTTTATGCATGCCTTATCAGTACCAAAACCCTAATGATAGCTCCAGACAGAAAATAAAACATAAGAAATTAAGAAAAAAAAACGATTGGATCACATACGATGATAGGAGTGCAGATCTGAAGTGATGCTGTTGGATGAAACAAGTCGGAAAGTGAAAGCAAGCGAGGAGATTAATAAGACATAAGTAGAGAGAGGGTAAGAGTTTGCTGCTATGGAGGTAGATATAAGTTGTGGTTTGTAAGGGAAGAAGAAGAGAGAGGAGGAGTTAGGCTATAAGGGAAGAATAGGTAGCTGTCGAAGGTGGGAGAAGATCGATGGTAAAGCTGGTGGCCTGGATTGCGGGAAAAGCTTAAGAGATTGAGGATTTCCCAAGGAAGGTAAAGCTGAGGTTTGTTGCAGGTCGATTGATTTTTTGGAGGAGAATGATGAAGGGGACAAGGAGAGAGCAACGGAACGGGACGGGACCAAACCCTCATTATATGGATTTCAACCGACTTTTTTAAATAACTAAATATTTCCTAGGAATTAAAATAAGAGAGAAATAAATTGGTGGGATAAAATTTAATATTATTAATGATGATGTATTGAGCCAAACGGGTAAGGGTGAAGGTATATGAAAATGTTTTTTTTTTTTCTAAACTTTTTTGGTAATCCGTAATCCGTTATGTTGTAGAATAGAACAAAGATGTGTTTAGGGTTGCTAATCATATTAGGTTATTTTAGATTTCGGGTGGACACTCTCTTTAGTTTAAGATTTGTGAATTAGATTGTTGTTTTGTTTAGTGTTTTAACATATTTGATAACAAGATTTCATAAATTTTCCGAGAGAAGATTTTTGAGTGTTTTTTGTTTTAGATTTGAAATTTCTTCGATATCTCCCTCCTCTTCCGCCTTTCATCTATTCGATGAAAAAACGAACAATAAATACCCTATCCGGACGTAGGCGAAGCCGAACCGGAAACGTACCATTTCAAAAAAAAAAAAAAAAAAAAAAAAAAAAAAAAAAAAAAAAAAAAAAA
>BSUD01000003.1:127627308-127639276 GCA_033239045.1 Fagopyrum esculentum | reverse complement strand
TTTTTTTTTTTTCTTTCTAACCGGGTGCTGCCGTTTAGCATTGGGCGCACTAAACCCTAATATTTATTTCTATGAATCGTCACTGGTACGGTGATAGACGGCAGGATGGAGGGTGATGGCGACAAACTGCGGATTGGAGATTGTTGGCGGTGGTGAGATTGGACGGCACTGGCGGCGGCATATCAGAGGGCAACGGCGACAAACTGGGTTTCTTTTATGTCCAAAATTTGGATTTTAGAAGCCAGATTCGGCCAGCAGCGCTGCAAACAATATTTTTAAAAAATGGTTGCTGACAGAAGGCGTCTTTTATTTTTCACTAAAAATAATGAACATCGTCGGATTGCGAGTTTTTTCGCCACTAAGTAAATCCAACATCATATAGTTTTCCTTGAATGAACCACCACATTACGTGAGACAAAAAGATGGATAATTTTTTTAATTTATATTGATCACCAAGATTTTATCACATCAACTTATAACTTTTATTTTAACTTTCAATAAAATTTATTTTTCACTAAAAATAATGAACATCGTCGGATTGCGAGTTTTTTAATTTATGTTGGTAGACCGCTCTCTTGTCTCTCCACAATCTTCGCAGTGCATATCTACTCCCGACAGTCTCCCTCTACCTCCGATGCCTCTCTCCTCCAATCCTCCGTCCGGCGACTCATTCGTCGGCCTCAAGAATTGCCGGTTCTGATATGACAACGGATGGTAGAGGTTTCCTTCATTGTCCTCTTAGGGCATTTCAAGGTTGTCGGGATGGAGTAGAGGGAAGCAAATGTTTCTCTTGTTTGGTTTCTCATCTTAAAAGGCAACATTTTTGTTCCGAAGATAACAAAAATGTGATTCGCAACACTATTGAGAATAACCTTGATGTATTTGTGGCTTTTGAGGAGTCCTTGGCATATCTTGGGTTGTGGTTATGCGGGCGTTGTATGAGTATGCATGCTTTGAGTCGTGCATGTCATCACTCTGATGGTTCCGTTCGTGTTGCTTATGAGGACGGAATGATAAGAAGCTACATTTTGGGTATCTCGAAGCCGGTCGTAGGAGAGTTGTCTGTTGCGGTTATTGAGGAAGGGTTGGTTTTTGATGCGGGTTTGCTTGATAGAGTTTTTTGCATTCCTATCACTACTGTGAAGAGTATCCCGCATAACTGTCGTCTTGCTTTCTCTCAAGCTCTAAAGGGTGCTCTTCAGAGAGTGGTCGCTGAGCCATGTTTTGTGGATGCTTGGGTTGCGTTGCTTCTTCTTCCTCGGTGCACTTTGCAAGTGTTCAGGCCTTCGAATAGGAGAGATAGTAGATCAGGGAGTAGAAAGTCTATTCAACAGCAGCGGATCATGCAGTCTCTGGCTTTGTGGGGTGAGGACGGCGGTATCGACAAGCTAGTGCGGGGTTTGTTAGACCATTCTGAGCATGGGTTTTCGGCAACTACTAGGGTCGCCTCAACGGATGGTGATAGACAGAGAGTGAGACCTAATATCAAGCAGTGTCTTCGCAAGGTCTCTGATGGACATTTCACGGCGGCTGTTAAGGTTTTGTCCTCTTCTGATGTGGCTTCGTTTGATGATGAGATTGTGAAGGTTTTGGAGGCTAAGCACCCCTTCAAGTCTCCACCTTCTCGGGTATGTGAGGTTTTGGAATCTCCCTTTGTTGCTGATGTTGATTTGGTTCTTAGGTGTATTAAGTCCTTTCCCAAAGGTACTTCTTGCGGCAGGGATGGTCTGAGGGCACAACACGTGTTAGATGCTATGTGTGGGGATGGTTCCGCTATTGCTGTTGATCTTCTACGAGTGATCTCATCTGTTGTTAATCTGTGGTTGGGAGGCAGATGTCCGGGGAGTTTGGCGGAGTTTGTGGCTTCTGCTCCTCTTACGCCATTATTGAAGCCTGACAATGGGATTCGACCCATTGCAGTTGGCACTGTTTGGAGGCGGTTGGTTTCTAAGGTTTCCATGAATGGGGTGAGTAAAGATATGACAACCTATCTAGCGGATTTTCAGTTTGGAGTAGGCGTGTCTGGTGGCACAGAAGCTATTTTGCATAGTGTCAACAGGGTTTTGAGCGAGCTGCATGATGATGGTTCGCTTGCTATGCTTGCCGTGGATTTCTCGAATGCTTTTAATCTTGTTGATAGGACAGTATTGCTTCGTGAGGTGAGGAGAAGATGTCCATCTATTTCTTTATGGGTTGAATTTTTGTATGGTCAGCCTGCTCGATTGTATCTGGGAGATAGATTTATCTGGTCATCAATAGGAGTTCAGCAAGGTGACCCCTTAGGGCCACTTCTTTTTGCGCTTGTCTTGCATCCACTTGTGCACACTATCCGTGACAACTGTAAGCCTCTTCTTCATGCTTGGTATTTAGATGATGGGACAATCATTGGTCGATCGGAGGATGTGGCTAAGGCACTTGGTATTATTTTGGAGGTTGGTCCGAATTTTGGACTTGAGTTGAATGCTAAAAAAACTGAGTTATTTTGGCCTTCATGTGATGGTTCGAAGCTTCGAGACGGGTTATTCCCTAGAGACATTGCGAGACCATCTTTGGGGTTGAAGTTGTTGGGAGGGGCTGTGAGTAGAGATAGTGGGTTTATTAAAGAATTGGTTATGAAGAGAGCTGATAAGTCATTGGAGTTGATGCGTCTTCTCCCTCAGCTTAGGAACCCGCAGAGTGAGCTTCTCTTACTTCGTTCATGTTTGGGTGTAGCGAAGATGTTTTTTGGCCTGAGGACTTGTCAGCTAGAGCATGTGAAGGATGCGGCATCTTGTTTTGACGCGGGACTTCGTGAGTCGATTGAGGATATGGTGGTTTGTGGGGGTCCTTTTTTCGGGGATCTTCAATGGCGGTTGGCTTCCTTGCCTATTCGTCGTGGAGGGCTCGGTTTGTACTCTGCTATGGAGGTGTCTTCTTACGCTTTTGTTGCCTCCAGAACTCAGTCTTGGGTGCTCCAAGACCATATCTTGCGTGACAGTGGGCTATCCGGTATGGATTCAGTTTTTTACAAATCTTTAGATGACCTGCATGTGGCTATCCCGGAGTTCGACCTTTCCAACTTTACTAGTAAGGACACCGTCCCCCCTAAGCCCCAACATATATTGGCGGATGCTCTTTTTGGTAAAATTGTTCAGGAGATGGTTGAGAGGTTTGATATGACTAATAGGCAACAAGCAGTTTTCGGATGTCTGCAAGCGCCACATAGCCAAGATTTTCTTCTTGTAATTCCCATCGATGGACTTGGTCAATGCATGTCCCCTGTGGAGTACCGCTCCATTCTCAAGTACCGACTTATGATTCCGCTTTTCTCAGCTGGTGAGGTTTGCCCCATTCCTAATTGTCGGAGGGTGTTGGATGCTTTTGGGGAGCATGCTGTACATTGTAAGGAACTTCTTGGCTTCAGTATAGGCATGATCTGGTTCGTGATGTTCTTTGTGATACCTTTAGACGGGCCGGAATTTCTGTAAAGAAAGAAGCACATGTGAACTTCTTGACTGATCCGCGGGATGGAAGGTCGACATTGCGGCCGGCGGATGTTTTGGTGTTTGGTTGGAGTGGAGGGAAGCATGCATGTATCGATTTGACGGGGGTCTCACCGCTTGTGGGATTAGGGAACGGACCTTTTGTTGTGGGTCAGGCAGCTTGTAGAACGGCATCAGCTAAGGTGGCCAAGCATGAAAGGGCATGTGTTGAAAACCAACACGTTTTTCTTCCATTTGCTTTTGACACGTTTGGATTTTTTGCACCCGATGCTGTTGATATTCTCAAGAGGGTGCAAAGAGTTATGCATAGTAATATTATGTCCTCTAGATTTGTAGATGTTGTTTTTAAAAGGTTAAGTTTTGCCATCCAAAAAGGGGTAGCGGCGCAACTTGTTGCCCGCTTACCTTCTACTTCTATGTAAATAGTAATTACATATGAATAAACATTCGGATATCAATTTGTTTGTAACAAAGAGTGGTTTAGCGCACCTCGACAACTATCCTATCCTGCAAAGCATCTACAATAACATTGGATAAACCGTTAGCTAAAAACCTACATATTAGAAGGATAGAAAAAACACAAACACACGCAAAGCGGAAAGGAAACACATAACATGTTCTCACAAAATTCAGTTATTATCTTCATTAAGGTCATTCACTTATAAATTCAATTTATGCTTGTGGCACGAGAAGTCTAAGACTCTCGACTCTGCCTCTGTCCCCGTATACCAACAGAAGTGGTTCAGCGCACTTCCCCGTTTACCATTTGGAGTGGTTCAATGCTCTCCCCGTATATCATGTTTGGGCTAGTCACGAAGAACCTCCCAGTCTCCCTCAAGAGTTGGGTAGATGATGTCACCGCCCGTTACTCTTGGGCCAATAATAAACTAGTGATTCTAATCCCGTTATCATAATATAAACAAATACAACAAACACCGCTCATGTCATTAAACAAATATAAGAATACAACTAAGTAAGCACAAAAGACTTACCTGTAATAGGCTAAGTCCAGCTACACATGAATCCTTATCCGTATTAGAATCCTCAACCGCTTGATATAAATCAAGGCAATAACATCAATATCCATCTAACTACAAGAAGTTCCCTCTTCTAGTTCTTATTGATCATCACAGTTAAGATTAATAAACTCACATATACTATATAACACTCCTCTACATACTCATAATACAATCATAAGGTAACTAGAAGGGAGGAATCGTATACCTAGATCCGAATCCTAAGTCAAAAGATCGACTTAGGAACCCATTGGATAGATTCAACGACCGCGGAGGAAAGAGGTGCGACCGCGGGACATAAGTCTCGGCACGATCGCGGCGACACAGAGGCGCGGCCGCGGTGAACAGGCGCGACCGTGGTGATGTTGGGGCACGACCGCGGTGACAAGCGGCAAGGCGCGACCGCGACTGCAGGCGCGATCGTGGACAAAGTCCAAAAATCGTATGTCCTTACGTTTGTCGATGTGCAGCATGACCTTGGCGTCCCTTTGGCTGGCGTTGCCCTCTCCCGGTTGTCCACTACTAGACTAGAGATACCACTAACTTCCCGGATTCATCAACTGTCACATAACACAAAAAACGAAAGGGAGAATCAAGAGTAAGTGTTGATTCAAGGTTATGGGAGAAGAAGAAGAAGAAGTTTACTGTCTGCCTAGAAGATGTACCAAAGACGACTCCTTGCCACCCGTGCTCATGGGAAGGAGAAGAAGGTCTTGATGTTTGAACGGAGAGGAAGATTCAAAGCGAGCTTTAGAAGAGAGGAAGATGAAGTTACGTGAAAGAGAACACAAGAGGAGACTTCTAGGGTTCCCAAGGAAGCATATTAGCGTGTAAAGGAGGAAAAGATCCCAATAAACCGAACAGGAAAATATAATCCCGATGGTTACTAAAGATAAGACACGATCTATTGTTTAACCGCGACCGCTATAAACAGTAGCCGCGACCGCGTGACCGCGGGACGCGCCTGCGGGTAGGCAAAATGCTGCAATCGCTTCCCGTGATCGCGGTGACTCAATTAGAGTCCAAAAACCAGGTTGTTACATTAGTTCCCTCTAAAAACAAGTTTCGTCCCAAAACTTAGATAAGCGCAAATATTCTCGGTTTTACACACCGAGGTACACCAACAAGTTCCCAAGGTATAATCCTTCTAACATTATACACATGTTCTACTCAATCTAGGACATCAAGATCTATCAAGATCATAACATCACATCCACATAGGGAAAACACACAAGCAAACAAAGAAATTACAACAAGAACAGAACCGAGAACAACTAACCTTTCGGTCCTACCGTTGCAGCTAGCTCTACGTAGAACCCCGGATAGTTTATCCTGATGCTATCATCTGTCTCCCATGTAGCCTCATCGGCCCCTCGTCTAAACTACTAGACCCGCATCATCGGTATGTCCTTAGACCGTAACCGTCTCGTGCTCCTCTCTAGGATAGCTACCGGATGTTCTGCAAAGGTGTGGTCTAGTTCAACCACCAGATCCTCGTAATTGAGGATGTGTCTTGGGTCCGATATATCCTCCCTTGGCTTAGACACGTGAAAGATTGCGTGAGCATCCTCTAGTCTTGGTGGTAAGGCTAGTCGGTATGCAACCTTTCCGACCCGCTACAAGATCTCAAAAGGTCCGACATATCGGGGACTCAGCTTCCCCTTATTGTCAAAACATCTGACAATAGTGATACTTTCAACCAGACCTGAGTGCCCACTCTGAACTCTAGTGGCCGGCGCCTCGTGTCAACATAAGAACTTTGGTGGCTCAAAGCTTCCAACATCCGCTCTCGGATCAACTCTACTCGAGCAATGCCATCTTGTATCTGCTCTGGAGATACCCCACTAGCGCTACTCGGGTCATCTCAACATCGAGGTGTACGACATCTCCGCCTATACAACGCCTCATAAGGGGCCATCCCAATCGATGTGTGTCAACTGTTATTATATGAAAACTTAACTAGGGGAAGATGGTCTGACCATACTTCTCCCCAATCCAAAACACACACTCTCAGCATGTCCTCTAATTAAGGTATGGATAGTTCTCTCAGACTGGCCGTCGGTATGAGGGTGATACGTTGTCCTGAAGTGAAGACTTGTCCCTAAGGCGACATGTACCTGTTGCCAAAATCTCAAGGTGAACTGCCCATCTTTGTCAGAGACGATGGTCCTTGATACCCCATGGAATCTCACTATATTCCTAGTGAACTCCTCGGTTAACCGACTCACCGGGCACATTTCCTTAATAGGAATGAAATGTACGGTCTTCGTCAGTCAATCTACTACCACCCAAATAGCATCAAAACTCCGACTTGGTCTCAAACCGGTGACAAAATCCATGGAGTTGTCCTCCCACTTCCACTGTGGTACTAGTCGTGGGTGTAGCTGACCCCCTAATCTGCGGTGCTCAATCTTGACATGATGACATGTCGCACACTAAGCTATGTATCTATCCACATCGGGCTTCAGTCCTCCTCACCAATAAAAGCGTCTCACATCTTGATACATCTTACTAGAACTAAGGTGGATTGAGTAAGGTGTAGTGTGAGCCTCGCCTACGATCATCTGTCTCAACTCTCTTTCCGACGGAACAAAAACACGCTCATGACGTCTCATTACCCCATCAGTCTCGTCTCGAGACATCTTGTCACGGATCCTAGTCAGCGTTGGACAACTCTCTTTCTTTTGTCGGATCTCTAAACAAATCAGGTAGCAACTCTAAAGTGGACAAGTGGATGTCCGTGTCTGGAAGCTGGATGTCCAACTCTAGCCAAGCTAGATCTCTCTAAAACTGAGGTTGGGCTGTCAGTCTAGCTATATCCGTCTCTTGAGGCGTATTCCTACTAAGGGCATCGGCGACCACGTTCGCCTTCCCCAGATGGTACAAAATCTCCATATCAAAATCCTTGATCAACTCCATCCATCTCCTCTGGCGGTTTTTCAACTTCCTTTGAGTGAATATGAACTTCAGACTCTTATGGTCTGTGAAGATTTGACACGTCGCCCCATAAAGATAGTGGCGCCTGATTAAGAGCATGTACCATTGCGTCTAACTCGGGTTCGTGAGTCGGGTAATTCTCCTCATATGGATTCAATTGTCTAGACGTGTATGCAATGACTCTACCTCGTTGCATTAACACACATCTGAAGCCCAACTTGGATGCATCACTGTATACCACAAAATACTCGATGCCCTCTATTTGCGCTAGAATAGGAGAGGAATTCAATCTCCTCTTCAGCTCCTTGAAATTCCGTTGGCACGACTCTGACCTCACAAATTGGGTAGTCTTCATCAACATGCAAGTGAGTGGTTGGGCGATCACTAAAAACCCTTCCACAAACCGGAGGTAATATGCCTCTAAGTCTAAAAAGCTGCGTACCTCCTTAACTTTCCTCGGAGGCAGCCATGAAGATACCGACTCGATCTCCGTTGGATCAACCTTGATTCCCTCAATAATAACCACGTGACCAAGGAAGGCCACCTCATGGATAATCCTCAAGTGTCTTGCATGCTCCTCTCGGCTCCTAGAATACACTAGGATGTCAGCTATGAAAACCACCACGTCCTCAGCGTTCCTCAACTCGAACACTTGTGCCAGAGCCCCTCTCACATCTGACGTACCTCCACCACGTCCTCTACCTCGACTTGATTCTTGAGCGGAACCCTACGGAAGAGGATGTTTGGAGCTTTGTGCTGCTGTTGTCCTGAGCCTAGAAATGTGGTGGTCTTTGCCCACCACTTTATACTCTTGGAGAAGATGACCCATTTTGTGATGGGGCTTTGCCTTGACGGTAGAAGATAGCCTTGTGCCCGGTCTTGCCGCAAGTGAAACATATCCCAAGAGGCCTCTTGCAGTTTGACCTGATATGTCCGTGATCCCCATAGTTGAAAATTTTCGGACTCCCTCGGGAAGTGGAGATGTAGGCGGAAAACTCGGCCGACCAAGTGGCTGACCTCGTCGATAACACGATGCTCCAGTACCAATACTAGTCTGCCTAGTCATCTATCTCTTCTCTGGCACTCAAGACTGAGAAGCTCTCCTCGGATCCGTTCGGTACCTCTCATACGTTGAGACTTGGTCCTAATAGTCCGTCAATGAGTCACAACAGAAACCCACCAGATAAGAACGGGTACTCTCCCTCAACGTAACATCTGGGAGAAAAGCACACATGCTAATCAGCCGGAGATGCAGTCGGACTCCTCCTGGAACTTCCTAATAGCCTCTCAGATAGTAATGTCCTCAAATCCTCCCTCCAGTAAGTCATGTAGTCTAATCCTCCTCGGCGCGGGAGGGCAGAAATGCTCTTGGGTGAGACTCCTCATCTGATCAAACTCCGTGACTCTAGTAAGGACGGTCCTCCACCAATATTGTGCATGTTCTCTAAATAGGTGTTTGCTCCAAAATGTGTATCTATATTAGAGAAAATAGTCTTAAATTTATACCAAGAATAAAGCAAATAACGAACCTCTAGTGTACGGATCAATCGCAATACTAGCAAGTATTCTAGAGTCGAACACAAGGACAATGGCGAAACCAAGCAACGGTATATCATTTAGATTATAAGTAATCTCAAGCAACAAGAAAAAGATATATGATAATCAGATAAGGGAATGCAAATTCTAGAGATCAAAGTATCCAATTGTGGTTTTGACTCAAGACTTCAAAGGATAAGTGCGGACAAAGATGAGAATGCTAAGGAAAGGTGTTTCTAAGATGAGATAGATGATGGGGGAGGCCTCACTATCCACTATCCCAAACCAAAGGTCCTATTACCCGGTAAGTCTCAAGGATTTAAGGAAAGGAACTATAATCTCAAACCAACAACTCAACCTAAAGGAATATAACTAACCTTTACCGGGTAAATCTCGGGTTAACTCACAAAGGTAAGGTGAAGGCACACTCAAACCTAACAAAGGATAACCTTTGTTACCTAACACTCATCATCCCATGTAAACAAGCAAAGGAATCACCGGGTTAGTCTCTTCCTAGGCTTGGATATAAACCAAGAAAGGTACAACAAGGATAGGATTTGACAAACTATAACCTAAGCTTCAAGAATCGACAATCAGGTCAAATCTCGTTCTATCCTCACTAAATCTCGGTCGAGATTCTTGAAGAACAGTCCAAGACGCACAACTGCATAGGTTAAACTCAACTTTCAAGGTACACTCAAGGTAAAGGTCTAGTGTTTCATCATCTATACCATAACCTTCAACTAATCACCCTAGAATCGCAAGGGTTTTAACCAACAATCATCATGTTCAAAGAAATCAAGAAATAGTTAATCAAACTATCAAGAAAAGGGAATAAAATACTTAGCAAAAGGTCTTCAATTATCAAAAGGGAAAAACAATCCAACAAAGTATCAATCTTGTGTTCAAAAGATGATAACAAATAACTCAGTATCCCTCAAAGAAAACCTGACAAACTTTCTTCAAATCTTCTTTTCCTTGACCTTGATCTTCACAAGCCTTTCAACAACCAATCCTTCGGATGCACTTCACTTAGCAATAGCCGCTGAAAAGAAAGAACCCCACTCGCAGCAACCAACCGTCCTTAAATCAATATTCACCTTCCATTTTTATACAAAAACTTAGGGTAAAATATCTTACGGGCCATGGGTCGTCGATCTTGATCGAGCCCGGTGAAATCATCTCGGTCGAGATAGGTTTCACTGGTCCGAGATTTTGACTCAGTTACGTACTTTTATTTGATTCATCTCTTGATTCCTTCTTGCATCCATCTTCTAAGATTCTTCTTGCAATCCAAGATATTCCATCGTGCTGTTCTCTAGACTCTTTGTGATTCCATGCTCATTTTCGGTAAAAAAAATGTTCCCTAATTGCTACAAATACAACCAAACTAGGTGTAGACCTCGATTCTTGCAATTAGGCAAATAATAGCATAATCAATATGAATATATACCCATTCATGCAAAATAATGAAGAGAAACCGTCAAAACATATGCCATTACATAGACCATAATTCGTGCCATCAATAGTGTCTGCACTAACTCCACCCGCCGATTCTCTAGGCAATGTATCGACTCCAATGCGATCTCAACGGGCTCTAACCAATGCTCCACCTCTAACCCTAGCTTCCCATCAAATGGGGGTACTCTCATGTAGTTGATATACTTCAACCACGAATCTGGCCTTGATGCCCTTGGCTCATTCCGAGACCTGTCAACCTCATCTCCTCTCTCTCGTGCAGTTGGCACTTGAGTCATTCTATGCGATACCTCAGTTGATCTCGCAAGCACTGGTAGATTTGGGGCATGCCCCCTATCCCAACTACCACCTCAACCCACTGGATGTACTCACATAACTTTATTGCTCCCATAGAGACGCGACCTGACTCAATTGACTACACTCTCGGTACCTTTGATCTAGCGACAATCTTTGTTCCTTCTTCGGGAACTACACTCTCATCGATCTCCTTGGCTATATCATCGACCACTGGTGGATCAACATTGGGACTCGAACCTGACCTCTCGCTATGGGAGGTCTACCTCCTTGTCCACGTCCCTGGACTGTAGGAGTCTTATGATCCCTACCCCGCCCAACAGAAGGAAGAGGTGGATGACCTCTACCTCACCCCATAGTCAAAGTAGTCCTAGTACGTGCCATTTTCACGAGGTGTCATCATCTAATCAGGTCAAGCTAACATAAACGTGCGTAAGTAAAAGTCCAAGAAATCACCATATAAAAGTCCAAAACAAACAAGCTAAGCTGCCGAGATCCGTGGAGGTAGTGGTGGTTCCACGTACTTCTATCCTAACCCGACTATGCACATGATTTTGACAACCAAATTCATTTGAAAACTCAGACCCCATTCGGGTTCCGCTTATTCATTCGGCCTTTTAGAAGATTACGAGTGTCATTGATGTTAACCTAGAGCTCTGAAACCATGCGTAACACCCCAGATCTCAGACTCGGGGCACTATGGGTTAGGCACTCACAATGGGTCCCAACCATAACTTGATAACAACTTTACCGGACTTTACATCAAGGGACAAATGTAAAAATATCAAAGCTGAATAAATATCATGCAATGTGATGATCAACAAAGGACCCTCAACCGAGTATAGCAATAATATCAAAAGCTAAACTACTAATGCAACAACTGAAATGCAAATAATCATAATCCCACACCCTTCCTATATCGTACGGGAACCCCAACTGACCACACCATCCAAATCACTCGGCAGCTACCCCCTATCCTGCAAAGCATCTACAACAACATCGGATAAACTGTTAGCTAAAAACCTACATATTAGAAGGATAACAAAAGCACAAACACATGCAAAGCGGAAAAAAAACACATAACATGCTCTCACAGAATTCAGTTATTATCTTCATTAAGGTCATTCACTTCTAAATCCAACTTATGCTTGTGGCATGAGAAGTCTAAGACTCTTGCCTCCATCCCATATACCAACAAGAGTGGTTCAACACCCCCCCCCCCCC
>BSUD01000003.1:127583041-127627298 GCA_033239045.1 Fagopyrum esculentum | reverse complement strand
ACCCCCCCCCCCCCCCCTTATACCATGTGGAGTGGTTCACTGCCCTCCCCGTATATCATGTATGGGATAGTCACGGAGAACCTCTCAGTCTCCCTCATGAGCAGGGCAGACGATGCCACGTTCGTTACTCTTGGGCCAATAATAAACCAGTCATACTAATCCCGTTATCAAAATATAAACACATACAACAAACACCACTCATGTCATTCAACCAGTATGAGATTGCAGCTAAGTAAGCCCAAAGGACTTACCTGTAATAGGCTAAGTCCAGCTACACACAAATCCTGATCCATACTAGAATCCTCAACCACGTGATATAAACCAAGGCAATAACATCGTTTTCCATCTAACTACTAGAAATTCCCTCTTCTAGCTCTCATTTATCATCACAAGATCAATAAACCCACATATAATATAGGACACTCATCTGCATACTCATAATACAATCATAAGGTAATCATAAGGGAGGAATCATATGCCTATATCCAACTCCTAAGTCAAAATATCGACTTAGGAAACCACTGGATAGATTCCGCGACCACGGAGGATAGAGGCGAGACCGCAGGACATAAGTGTCAGCGCGACTACGGCGACACAGAGGCGCGACCACGGTAACAAGGCGCGACCGCAATAACAAGTGGCAAGGCGCGACCGTGGCGTTGTGCAGGCGCGATCGCGGGCGAATTCCAAAATCGTTTGTCGTTACGTTCGTTGATGTGCAACGTGACCTTGGTGTCCTCTTGGCTGGTGTTGCCCTCTCCTGGTTGTCCACTACAAGACTAGTGATACCACAAAGTTCCTAGATTCATCAATCGTCACATAACACGAAAAACAAAAGGGATAATCCAGAGTAAGTCTTAATTCAAGGTTATAAGAGAAGAAGAAGAAGAAGCTTACTGTCAGTCCAAAAGATAACTAAAGACGACTCCTTGCCACCAACATTCACGGGAGGGAGAAGAAGATCTTGATGTTTGAATGGAGAGGAACGATGAAAGAAAGGAGGAGAAGAGAGGAAGATGAAGTTACGTGAAAGAAAACACAAGGTGAGGTTGTAAAGGTTCCCAAGGAAGCACATGAACGTGTAAAGGAGGAAAAGATCGGAATATACCAAAAATGAAAATACAATCGTGACGGTTATGAAAGATAAGATACGAAAGGTTGTTTAACCGCGACCGCGGGAAACAATAGCCGCGGCGGTGCAACTGCGGGCCACACCGTGGGTAGGCAAAATGTCGCGGTCGCGGGACACGACCGTGGTGAATCAACTAGAGTCCAAAAACCTGGTTGTTTCACTTCACTACTTTGTGAATAAACCAATATGTAAATGAGAATGACCACAAGAAACCTCTGAAAGTATCCAATGAAAATCCGATTCATCAACTCCATAAACGTAACAAGTGTGTTAGTTAATCCAAATGGCATAACCCACGAACTCGTAGTGTCCGTACTGATTTTTGAATGCCGTCTTATGGATATCCTCTTTTTGAATCTTTAACTAGTGTTAGTTGGCCATAGGTCTATCTTGGAAAACACTTTTGCTCCTTGCAACTTATCTAACAGACCATCAATCCGTATAAAAGGATACTTTTTCTTAATCGTCATCTTATTCAGTTCTCTATAGTCGATACATAGCCTCAATGTGCTATCCTTTTTTCTCACGAACAACATTGACTCTCCCCAAGGCAATACACTTGGCCGAATAAATCCTTTATAGGACAATTCTTCCTATTGCTTCTTCAACTGAAGCATTTCCATGGGTGCCATTCTGTATGGAGATTTAGAAATTGGTCTAGTTTCAAGCTCTAGATCAACTCCAAAGTCAACTTCCCTTGTAGGTGGCAGTCTAGTTAATTCTTCTTGGAAAACATCCATAAACTCGCGTACAATTAGAATATTTTTTAGTTGAATCTTTCCTTCTTTCTCCAAATCATAACACAAATATGCTTCACATCCTTTCTTTATCAGCTTACTTGCTTTCATCGCAAAGATCACCACTAGCGGTTCTTTTTAAATCATCTCCTTTTAATAAATGACAAGTTCCGTTCTTAGTTATCATAGTTACCGTTAGTGTTTGTGCATGTATCTTATTCTTATACATGATCATCCAATCCATGCCTAAAATCACGTTATTGTTATCCTATCCAGTAATAAGGATATCGTTTAGCCACTCCACTTCACCTAACTTTCACATAAACTTTGGCCTTTTCCTCCTCCCACATTGGGACAAAATCCTTGAAATGACATTATCCCCTAGTCTATAAAAATTGGTCATATCTCTAAGTTAACTACATTTAAAACATGTAGTTGGACTTTTTGACCAATCCTTTTGTAATGATTTAGGCCTCCAAAACTGAAACATGTTCTTCCCTCCAATTTCCTATGATCATGGTTGTGGAGAAAGCCTTCCTTGAGTCACATGTTTTGTACTCGCAAGTTTCAAGAAACTTGAGCAGACTTTTGCCTCTCTCCTCTACCAGTTCAGGAATCCACCTCTTTCCTAAAGTCTTGTCTTGCTTCAAGTCTTAGTGTTTTCCCTAATACTCCAATAACGTCAGATCTTCAAAATGTGACAATATCAAATTGAGAGGTTGTTTCAGCCTATCTCAAACAAGCTTACCAATTGATCCTCAAGTGGTGCCTTGTCTCCCAACAACATATACTCCTCATGGAATTTCTGTATTATCTCCATCATCGGAGAATCTTCAACAATTACTTCCAGAAAACATCAACAGGTTAGTATGTATAATAGTCGGGCAAAAGTGTGTCCGAATGCAACTCTTAAAAGTCTCGTAATCCACAATGATTGCATGGTTTCTCGTTCACCAACATGCAACAACAATATTTTGTGGAAAAGTTGTTGCAAATTTCATCTTATACTTTTCCAGTACTCCTATCACCCAAAAGTCATGTCCATGTGGTTTAACCACCAATCAACTTCCATTACATAGGCTCCTTCAAACACTAGCACATCTCTTCGTTTCATGGCCCTTATCCATTTCTCTAAATGAAGTTTATTTCTCTTTTGTTCCACAAATGGAACTTTTGGTGTCTGGGGTTCAACAACTCATGCTTGTCCATTGCTTTCTCACATAGCAAAAGCTCTCTCTAATGCGGTAACAATCATTTCACGTTTCCGTTCATCTCATGTCTCTCGATGGAAAAAGGTACTTGACCTCAACCTCTTACTATCAACATTATTATCACATGCACTACTAGCATGTTGTTCCCTCACTGGCACACTTGCACATTGCGTATCCACTTATATACTCACAATGATGCTGCAACTTTCTTGTCTCTTAATAAAAACATTCACGGTTGTCTTTTCCAGGCTTCAACAAACTGGAATATTCAATATTGTTCTCTCATTAGTAGTGTTCCAAAATATGTAAGACGGATATGTGACAGAGAGCTACCGTCTAGTGTCTAAACGGCCGGACGACCGTCTAGACAGATTCTAGACGGACAAGACGTTTTTTGATTATTTTTATGTATATTACCCATTATTTCTCCTAAATTTGTGTAAAATATTCATATAATGCAAACAAATATTCATTTTCATAATCTTCAACATCTTAAAAACTAAAATGTTATGTAAATGAAACACATAAAACGTTAAACTAGTTTTACTCAAATTTTAAAGCACATAAAAATGTTCAAAATAAACTAAAACGGGAAAAGAGGATTCTTGATAACTAGACACAAATTTTTAACTTGAGCATATAATCTACTCTTCCTTCTCTTCATGTTCATACTCTTGAACTTGGATCTCCTTGTCCGTCTCAAAGTCAAACTCTTCATGATCATCACCATCTTCATCCTCCATGCCATCAGATACAAAATCATCCTCACAAGAATCTCCCACTTCCTCTACAACTCCTCCAAGACGACCACTTCTTCCTGGTTGCAGTTATTCATCCGCTCTCATTGTCTCATTCACCGTACCTCATGTAAGGCCGGAATTCGAAAAGACTCTTCTTCACCCTCATCTACTCCATCAACTATCCATGCTTGTGCATGTGAAGTCTCATTTACTAGAAGCACATCAACTTTGTCTTTTTGGATTTTCATTTTCTTATTCAACAACCTTGCATTGAATTGAACATAAACTAGGTTGTTCATTCGGACAATATCTAATCTATTCCTCTTCTTTGTATGGATCTACATAATTAAAATTAATAATCCAATCCAATAAGTTATTACAGAGATTATAATAACTGGAAAAAAAAATCAAACGAGAGTTAATTAATTACCCCTTCAAAGACACTCCAATTTCTTTCGCATCCAGATGATCTTGTTATCAAGGAAAGTATCCTAGTTTCAAGCTTTAGGAGATTTTGAGTTTGATTGTCATATGACCTCCACCAAACAACTATATATCCAAAAAATATATATAAAAAACTCTTAACTATTTAACTTTTGTATAAAGTTAAATGTAAAGAGAAATAAATATATCTGGATCATAACGTTCATCGTTTTTTGAACACCCTCTTGATGTCAAAACTCTTCCAAAGACACCTTCTCTATTCTTGTACATAGGAAACTCCACATTTATCACTTGATCTTTCATATCAATATCTAGATAAAAGTGTTAAATGCACTTGGAAGCCCCATCCATAAGACTCTCCCAATCTTCCTTGCACCATTCCAAACCGGAAGTTTGCCTTTTGCATCTCACCATGCACAAATCTCATGGCTGGCTTCAAATCTCCCTCTGCAAGTCGTAACACTCTTACTAAAGGTATAAACACCTTCAAAGACATGTTTACACCACTCCAAATTGTAGAAGTCAATATAGTAACACAAGCCGCTTTCCCCTTTTTGCTATTTGACCATTTCGATTTCTCCTACTCCGTGGAGGTCATCAGATGCTTCAGGGGCTCTTTCTTTTTAAGTAAACTTTGTAATGTCAAGTAAGAAGATGCAAATCTAGTCACTCCCGGACTGAAAATCTCTCTTCGTGTACGACTTCTCATTAATACCAAGGTCTTGTGATGAGAGTAGATGAATACGGTGAATTTCTTTGCTTTAGTAACTGATTTTTTGCAAAATGGGAGCTTACCGATGACTTCAAGCATGAGATTGATGGAATGAGCAACACAAGGAGTCCAAAATATTTGAGGCCTCTTCTCAAGCAATACGTTTGAAGCTGCAATGTTGTTTGAAACATTATCGGTCACCACTTGGACAACATTCTTCTCTCAAATATTGTTAATGCACTCGTCAACATACTCAAATATATATTGCCTGGTTGTGTATCTAAGGAAGCCTCTTTGGAACCAATAAAAGTAGTTGAACCACCGGTGTTCACACACAAGTTCATTATACTTCTCCTCCTCTCTCTATCACTTCAAGCATCCGTCATGATAGAACACCCATCCTTTTCCCATGCTTCCTCTTGGAGTTTGAGCGAGGTTTTCACTCTTTCCCCTTCACCATTCAAGAGTGGTTCTCCGAATTGATATTGAGTTGGAGGTTGATACCGTGGACCAAACTGTCCAACCGCCTCAACAAATCATCTAAATGCATCGTTATCCACTGCATGAAAGGGTATGCCGGTCTCAAACACCCACCTAGCCATTATTGACTTGCTTTAAAGCTCCGTTCCTTGAAGCGAGCGTCGTTGATACTTTTCCTTTTGTTGTCGTTAAAGCTAATGTCATCGGGCTTGATTCTTGAAATAAATTTACCCGTTTATCCCAGAGAATGTAGTGGATTTTTGGGACATTCATCATCAACATCATCATCTCTATCGACATCTATCACATTAACTTCTCTTCTGATACTTTCATCTTCTTGTCTTCCAACCACCTTCTTCTTTTTGGCTTGTAGAATTGCATCTTTGCTTTTCTTCATCCGTAGACTTGGTACAAGAGACAATATTGCCCCCAATGCCGGAAATATGTTGTTTTACTCAGCTAACTCCTCCACTAAACTCCTTCTCATATTTCAAACATTTCCATTTTTCTTGAGTCGTGCTACTAAGTATTGCGTACTCCCATCCAAAGTCTCCACTATTTCGCATCAGTTTTGAAGCGCCGCTCATAGACTCGGTGTTAAGAGTTGGTTCAGCCAGAGTTGATTGAGACATGATCTATGATCAATCTATTACAATTAAAATAAAAAACCAAGTCAACAAACCACTAGACATTCACATAGACAATTAGACAATAAAATAGTCACATAAAACTATAAAAGACAACTAGACATAAGACATTTATATCTGCATAGTCCATTTAATATTCAATTAAACTAATCTGCATAGTATTGATCGATAATGTTGATTAAACAATTATAATCTGTCTGCATAGTCCATTCAACCATTCACTCGGGAAAAGACAACTACACAATATTCAATTTAACTACTTGTACAGAAATACTCAGTCTAAAATATTCAATTAAACAATACATTTACACACTCAAGTCTTCCAATAAAAGACACCATTCATAATTTGATTCACTCAGCATGTCAACATATTAAAGATTTACAAAATACATAGAGAAGAGTTGTTGTCTGCTGAGCAGAATAGCATATTAGCATAAGCCAAAAAGCGATGAGTGGTAAACAAGTTCACATTTTGGTCTTTCAATAGGCAATAGAAGTATGTTCACAATTTTACATTTAGAGTTGTTGATCAGAACAAAGCTTGTGTAACACTTTAACAATATGTTCACATTCAGATCTTTTGAGCAAAATAACAGTGAAGACTGAAGAGAGAAGTCAACCTGAAAGTATCAGAGAAGAGAGAAGAGAAATCGAGGAGAATAGAAGATTGAAGAAGCAAACCGAAAGTATCAAAGATTCAAAGAAAGAGAGAATAGTGAAAGTGAGAAGTCAAGGTCTACCTTCTACTCTGTTTTTTGCACATACGAGAGGAGATGTGGTCGTCGGCGAAAAGAGAGTTGGTGGCGGCTATTGGAGAGAAGTCGACGACGGCCGTCGGAGAGAAGAGAGAAGTTGGGTTTGTAGTTGCCAGCAGTGAGGGTTCGTAGTTGGGAGCCTGGGAGGGAATTTGGGGTAGATACTCGTAAAACCTAAATCATGTGAAAAAAGGTTTCATTGTCTAGCCCATCCCGTCACATCTGACCCATCCAGTCCCGTCTTAACCCCATGCCGACTTTTATTTCTCCTTAAAATGACTAGGTAGTCCCGTTTTGGACAAAAACCGGACGGTCACCTGCCGTCCAGCGTCGAGATGGCCCTAGACGGCGTATTTTGGAACACTACTCATATAGATATATCAACTACTTATAGCAGTAGTGATATCAATCAAAATACTATAATCTTAACAAGTTAGATAGAGAGAACTAAACTTACAAAGAGTCACGCTGAGGAGTGGAAGGCAGTGTCTTCTTCCACAATCCTGACTATGCATATGATTTAAAATCCATTAAAACCATATATTGGTAATTTCCAAAATAAAATCAAAACTTAAATCTCCTTCCAAACCAACCCGAACTGGGTTGTAGTTAGGTTGAACTATCACATCTCATCTCAAATCACATGTTCCCTTGTTGTCAACCTATGTTATGTTACCAATCTGTAATGAACCAGGTTTTAAGTCACCAAAGAAGTCACTAGGCTAAGACCACATAGTGGGTCCCATCAGTTATCTTGACAACAACTTTACAGATAGGATCTTGCAACAAGAGCATGAAAAAATAATGAAAACATCTAACTTGTCATTTAGAAAACATTTACATAACAACAACGTATGTAGTTAGTATTTATATCCCAAAATGATTCTTCAAAACATGACACCGAAACAATTGTCTTAAAACATCATCTTGAAATCAACACATGTACACAATTGCACACAAGCAACAAAATATCGCTTACAAGCCATTAGTTTCAAAAGAAGTTCAATCAACCCTTGGGTTAACACTACCCCGATTGTCAACATCTTGCAATTGACATCACTATAGAGTTTCTATGTTTGGCATTACCTAAAAAGACTCGATTTTTACAATTGTTAGCTACCGATCATAATCTATCCACGAGAGATCATATCAACACATCACAACACAACACATGTATTCAGATACCATATACCGTGCTCATGATATCATATCATGCTTTAATGAATGATGCACATGAATGTAGTATGAAATTTACAATTTGCAAGCCGGACCAAATCCGAAATCAGTGCTTACATGGTTATGGATTTGATGTGAGCATCACCATTGCACAATTAGATTAATGCAGACATTTATCTCTTAGGTCAGAGTCAGGTTGATCAAGCCTTGAGCCAAGATTACTCGTGGCGGCTTATAATCTTAACAACTGACCTCATGCAACATTTTCTCATTCATGTTAATACAATCAATTACCATTTAGTTAGGTGTGCGACCCGAGCTTGAAAAACCATCAGACTCGGTGTCATTCTTATACAAGCGCAAGTGATTCGGGCTTGTCCAAACTCCGGAATTCACTACAATAGCTAGCGATCTGGCTAATAGTTAAGCTCAGTTCCTTGACATACACTAGCGATATGGGCGATGTACCGGCCCAAAATCATTATTGCTACTGGCAACCTAACTAATGGTTAAGCTCAACGTCATACCCATTTATACATACTCTTAACCCTTACAAGTCATCATCATATCATACGTATCAATAACCTTATCATGTCGTACATTACTACGCCTCAATGAGCTAACTCTTGTCAATTTAATCACTTATCATAGTCATAGAATGATATACACAACAATAACTTTAAGTCTGCTTTACACATCACGTCATCATGTTCATCATAACAATTACATTATCATTAAGCATGCTTGCCATATCACATCATCATATTCTTTATAAAACACGTCAAGCATGCTTCACACGTAACACATCACCATGCATAACATCATTCACAAATCAACACAACAAGATATAAATCTCTCAAGCACGGACTTCTTCAGATCGAAGCTAAGTAAGTCCGATGACTTACATGGATTCGAAAATCCTAGCTATTACACATGCCTTGGCTGGCATGGCTCGTGTAACTTGCATGGCTTAGGTCTTAACCATCCCTCACGCATGTATGACCTACATGGATAAAAGGAAGAATTGCATGGCTTTCCCTCACGTGGAATGGATATATGGAGGTTGAAGAATTGTTGGCATGCATGTTGTGCCTTCAGGAACCCGATGCCGATCTGAAATGGTATAGGTGGGCCCGGGTCTCCTTTCATCAATAAATGGTTGTTTTGATAGATGAATCTCTATGGCCTCCCTTAGTCTTCTCCTTAGTTTCATTCTTAGAACATGATTGACCATGTTCTCATGCATTCTTGACCTTGTAGATTAGAAAGACCTTATCCATCTTTCCTTCTTGACAATGCTCCTTTTCCTTCTCTTAGGCCTTGGATTCCATAGTTGCATTTGTTTCCCTTTCATAGTCTCTATCTTTCTCCTCTTAGTAAGAGACTCTGAACATGTCCTTGCAACCATGGTTGATCCTAAACGTGACTCTTATCCCAAAGATTATTATGGATGTGATCATGCGTCCATGGGTGATCCTGAATATGGTCTTGCATCTGGGTGTGATCTTTGTGATCCTAGTTGTGATCTTATGTTTGGTTGTGATCTTTGGAGGTGCTCCATCATCATGATATGATCTTGGAGATGCTTCCACATCACGAACCTAACCCGAAAACACTACCCGTCATCTTCCCTACCTTTACACTCTCTCCCCCTCCCCCTTACCGGAAACACTCATCATTGCTGGAAATGACTATTATCAACCCAAGCTCGTCAGACACAACTTTTCCATCCATTGGACTTGTTGATATTGATCCCTCATCAACCCTTGGGCGCCCCGAGCCCTCCTTTGTTCATTCTCGAACCAGATACATCCATCCTTAAACTAGATCGTGAGATCGACCCTGTGAAGAAAAATTGCCATTGCTTGGAGCAACCCACAATCTCGCACCGAGATCTCGACGCTAATAGCCGTCTAACCATATGCGCCGTTGGAAACCTCCAACATCGTCGTCTCCTCGCTGGACTCTAGATTTGTAGCATCGTCGCCTTCGTCTCTTGAGCCCAGGTCCGATTTATCCCTCTTCGATCTAGATATGAGACATTGAGCCCCAGCGAGGCCCGATCCGTTAGTCTACAACCCCCATTACTAGTGGCCGTCGTTGGAAGAAGTTGTTGTCTTGCCACCCTGGCTGCCTGCAGCCGGAAGAGAACGCCGATTGCCGCTCTTTCTTGAATCGAGTGCCTCCAGAGAAAAACTTGGCCAGATGCCTCCGCTGTCACCTTGCAAAAATCCTAGATTGGGGTAGGTGGTGGTTTGGATAAATTACATAAAAGAGTCCATCTTCTTCATTTACGTTTTATCACCCAAAATTTTGAAATTTGCAATGTTTTCCCTTAGAGGATAATTGTAGAAACTAGCCCAGGTTTTAATTTACATGATTGGCCCAATGGCCCCAAACTTTTAGAAGTGAATCAAATGCCCTGAGATTAATAATTATAAAATATGGCCTAAATTTGTAATTACAGAAAATGTCCCAAATAATTGTAGATTAAATGGACCAAGTTTTAACAAATGGAGTTAAACTTGTGCAATTGACTTGTTTAGGTTCTTGAAGGCATATTTGGATGAGACGATAGTCTTTTTCGACTTCGATACATGAAATTCTACATTGTTTGACTTCGAGACGTGAGACATAAACCCTTACTCGAGTATCATTCTATTTTGGACGTTTGTTGTAGGTTTAAGATCATTGCTTGAGTTGATGGTTTTATATATTGTGATGTTAATATTAGGTGATTTGTTGCTTGGATTTTTATTGGTGATTATTGAGTTTGCCTTTTTGAAGTAAGTCATAGTGCTTACTTGACTGTCATTTTCTTTCAGGTTAAGTTTGTCATTGATTGTGAGTAAGATTTATTTTATTATTATAATCTATCTCATTATTTGTCTATATATATTTGAAGTTAAATTGTGTGTTGATCTTAATATTTTTAGGGATTTAAATAGTACTTGATGTTAGTGTGAGTACTCGAGAGTTGTGTTGTGATGTGTTTGCAAGGATTGAAATTGTAATAGACAGATTATATGATATATTGGATTGGGATAATTGGTTATGTTACGCATTGATAGTCATGCCTAAAGAATAATTAGTTATATTACGCACTAACAATTACACCTCAAGAGATTCAATTGTGATGAAAGGGGTATATGATATATTAGATTGAGCTAATTGGTCATGGGACGATGTGATAGTTAAGCCTAGAGGATAATTTGTTATGTTACGCAGTGACAATTACACCTCAAGAGACCAAATGGTGACTGATTGTAATACCCAAAAAATTTAAACTCTGTTTAGTACCGGATAAAACCGGATTCTGATCCGCCAACCTTAATTCTTTTAAATAAAAGAAAACGATATTAATTTCTATCATTTTATGTGACCTTTATTCACATAAAATGATAAGTTATGTAACCGTAAATAATGCCGTACATTTAATTTAAAACCGAGGAGCGGTTCCGGGCGAGTAACGAGTCTTCCTTCAGCCCATTTATTTTATTTGAGGAGCAGGCCCAATTCTGGCCCAAAAAAAAGGGGCCTTCACCCGGCCCAAATGCAACCTAAACCCTATATCACCTTTTAACCTAATCTAATCAGGTTTCTTAATTCTAATTAACGCTAACCTAATGTTCTCCCTACCGCTCGATTGCCCACACCGATCTCTTCCATCCTCGCACTGATCAACCGCCTCATCTGCACCGGAGTCAGAGAGACACTACGGCTCACCGACGAACTACACCGGCCGCCGGAACCCCTTGTTGCTCGCCAACCCTGCACAGGCCGCCGGCACCTCTGCTACTCCTGCGATCTGCTGAGCCGTCTGCATCGATCAGGTGAGAACCGCTTCACCCCTTCTTTCCTGATGCTCGACTGCGGCTAACACCCCCTTCCTGTCGCACAACCAGACGAGCCGTCCATCGCCAGCCACCACCGACTCACCGAGAAGCCGGACGCCGCTGTAGACTTCGCAACCGGTGAGACAACGTTGTCCCTTCCCTCTCCTTCTCCTCTAACTCCCCTGTACGTACACTGTTGCTTGCACTGCTGCACCACAGGGAAGGTTGCTGCTGCTGTCACAAAAACGTTGCACGCTAGCCTCTCGACTCGCCAGGGAGGGTTATCGACCTCGATCCAAACAGGCCGGAATGGTGAGCCTCTATCCTGCAACCTTCCGCTTCTTTTGTACTGTTGTAAGGTTGTAAACAGCATGAGTGTATCTTGTATAGTTTTGTGTTGAGAAGGGCTAATTTAGGAGTTCTTAGAGTAGAGTAGATTGTCCTCTTGGTATCATGGTGAAGGAGGTAGAGATTACTAATGAGTTGTATGATTATATCTAGTTTCTCTTAAGTTTTGAAGTAGGATCTTCAAGGTAGGATATGGGTAAAAGAGTGCTGACATGAGACTTGACTATAGGATCCAAAATCAACCCAGAAAATTCAGTTTTATGAGCTGAAACTACTGACTTTGAACCCGTAATTTGGATAGCTTCGATCGAACATCCATAGTTGAATTTTTGATATATTTTAGATAGAAATATGGAGTTTATTGTGGTAAAATTTGGGAGAAAGTTAACGGTCGGATTAGAATTTACAAAGCCTCGAAGTAGGACAGTTGGGCTGATTTGTAATAGAGGAAGAAAAATGACTAAGTATAAAAATGTTAGTTTTACCCCAACTTTAATATTTTATGTAGGAGTGTTGGGTGAGAATTGGTGAAAGATACTTGCCCTATGTTAGTATACATATCATAGAAGATTTAGAATTTTAATTCCGGAATTTTAATCTTTTTATTCAAGCCTCGTATCTTAACCCAAAGTCGGACCTTAATGACTTTTTGTGAAAATCTAGAATTTTGTGTAACTATTATAAATCTTTACCAAACTTTTCCGTAAGAACTAGATTGTGGAAATGGGTTTCAAAGGGGAGTTTAAAACTAAGATATAGACAAATCTGGGAGTTTCGGAACCGGGGGTAAAATAGTCATTTTACCTTTAAGAGGGCATTTTAGTAATTTTCTCTTGATGAGTTTGTGCATCTTAGAAGTTATAGACTTCTAATATTATGGGATGTATTTTGATCCACGTGCCTTGTATGACAGGCGTTTGAGTTTCTACGGTTGCAGACCGAGTTGAGATTGTGAGAGTTGTGGTTTGATTCAAGTAAGTCCTTGCGACTTACTTAGCTGGTTTCTGGATATTAGTTGGGTGATAATGGTTGTGTGTGTGCAATGTGTATTATAATAAAAATACCAACTTGTTAGGACGACCGTGGTTATTATGTTTTAAGGCCCAAGTGTATGTATAACGGGTCGTGACATCACTGCCCAGCTCTGCCAGGAGACTGGGAGGTTCTCTATACCCAGACCATACAAGTACACGGTGAGATGCATCGGATCCATTCCTGATGGGTACACGGGGGCGGAGGCGAGGTTTGAGAATCCCTCGTGTCACAAATTAAGTATCATTAGTAAGAGTGAATCACCTAAGTAAAGATAATAAATGGATTGTTTGAAAGCATGATGAGTGTTTTTTTTATGTGTGTGTGCGCTATTATTATTCTCCTAATGTTTAGATAACTAGCTAATGGTTGTTTTGTTGTGTTTTTAGATTTACCGCAGGGTAGAGCAGTAGCTGAGTGATCCGGAAGTAGTGGTCAACCGGGTCTCCGTACTCCTTAGAGTGGGGGTTTGGGTTGTTACTTTGTCGTCCTTTCCTTTTCTTAAGACAATTAGTCTTTCCCTTGTGTTTAAGAACTATAGGCTACTTGACCTTGTTGCATCCATTCCTTTAAAAATACTATTTCATGAACTTCGGTTTTTTCTTATTTGTGTCTTGTTGCAAGATCCTAGTAATATTGTTGTCAAACTATGGTCGGGACCCATTGTGAGGTCCTAACCAGTAACGCTCCGAGTTCTGAGAATTCGGGGTTTTACAACATGGTATCAGAGCTCTAGGTTGGCAACAATGACAATTGAAATCTTCTAAAAGACCGAATAAGTACTTAAGCAGAACCCTGAGTTTTAAAAAAGACTTTTGGTTTTCAAATGCATGTATAGTTTGGTTGGGGATAGAAAAGTACGGCTGACCACCACTACTACAGAGGATCTCAGTATGCTTAGTATGGACTTTAGGTTTTGCTTTAGTTGGACTTATTAGGTTGATTATAAAGATATGTATTATAGATAAATATATGCCGAAGATTAGTAGAAATTGTAGTTATGTTATGTCCTTAACGGATATAACATAATGAGTTTCTCACCCCTTTGACACATCTAAGTAGATTTTGAAGGGTGTCAACGTGAGGATTAATATGCACATCTTATGTGCATTAGGGTAGACGAACGTCGGATAACTCCTTCGAGCTTGTTGAGGAACGTCGAGACGGAAAATAGACGACTAAAAGACAACACCAACTACAATGACAAGAAGGGAATTCCGAGTCAACTCCATAGGATCAAATGAAGAATATACATGAGGGTAATCCCGACAACGCGTTGGATGACCGGCAAGTATACCAATTGGAAGAGACAACCCATAGGTTCTTTCAAGATGGGGTAAAGCAACGTTACAAATAAAGGGGGATGCCTTCAGAAAAACAAATAGGCATGAAGGTCAAGGTGGAAGATAGTAGCAATCTAGACAAAAGGCATTGAATCTAAGCTTACTGACAGACCAGAAGGTAAAAGTTTGAGGCTAGAAGCAGAGCGGAATATGATAACTCTCGACAAGCTACTTTCCACTACAATCAGGATGGGAAACCGAGACAATCATAAGAGTAGGAGTCAAGATAAGATACATTGCCCATCCCGATACGAAGAATTAAAGAGCCGCAAAACGAAAGCTTATAGGTTTCTAGAAAAGGGAAGGCCGATTTCACCCAACATGGAAGTGGTGTGACCCCCCTAAAACACACAAGAATTACAACAAGGATCGGGATACAACAAAGACCGGATTTATATAAAGGCGGAAGTACAAGAAGCATCCCAAGAAGGAGGGTGTAGAAGAATAGTCTTGGGGGAAAATAGGGTCTCTAATAACTTCTCAATCAAGCAGGGATTTAAGATAATAACACTAGCGGGTCATAACAGAGAACCGCAAGTAGACAATAACTCGGGTAAAAAGAATCATGGATAAATGCCTACAAGTTATCATAGACAAATTTATAAGTTCGTTGATGGAAGACGAAGATACAACTAGACTCGTAAGAGTATAGTACTCTTATAGGAGTGTAAATTGTAGAAGGAGCTAAGGGAGTATAAATGGAAAAGATATAATTCCACCTTGTATATCAAACCTCAAAAGAGATCGAAGCAAAGTAACTCTACGATCTTATAGAAGGTCAACTATAGACTAATTGGTAACAATAGAGAATTTACTCGTGCTAGCTAAGTAGTGATGGTTGAGGGACAGATAAGAAGAATAACCACAAGGTTATAAAGGAATTTTATCGACATCTAGTGAATTTCTTTCAGAGATCAACGACGGCAATGGTGAAGTTAAATCAATACAAGTACTAGTAGCCTTGATGGTAACAATGAATGAATCCAATACGACAACTCTAATAAAGAAACTAAAGAGAAGCTCTTGACGGTCGGTAATGACCATTGATGATAGTAATGGTGTAAAGAGAATTGTTGTGAGTGGTTGCTTACTACTGATTAAGGAAAGATACCTAACAAAGTTAGTAGGGAGGGATCCCTATAAGAAGAACTAGAAGAGTAAGAAGAAACAGATGATTGTGGACATGTCCTATGTCTTAGCATTCCACACAAGTAGGACTGATGGTGCTCCTCCGAGAAAAAGTGGGTCAAACTGTCTAGATTGATAAAGGAAGCCCTTGTGATTAAAGATGTGACACAGAATTATTGGAATTGTAGAGGCGGCACAAACATAGAGAGTATGATTTACAGCCTTGGTGAAATGTATGATCGAGTTGTGAGGTGATTGCAGATGGAATCTGCATGTTGGCTAGAACAGACATGAGAAGGAGGGTAAATTTGAATGACTAAAGGTTGCTAAATAGATCCGATATTACCCCAACCAGATAATTACCGAAAGGTGTCTATATAAGAGTAATGAGAAATGGTGGTACTCCGATGAAAATTCAAGCTCGACTGATGACATAAGAGTTGATAAAAGTAATAAGACCAACCAACATAGTCCGTAAGGCATATGCGAGGAAACACAAAAGGATTTAACTATCCTACTAGGGGGTAAAGATTTATAGAAGATAAAGCGACACGAGCATAAGGCAACATAATAAATGCAAGTCGAGAACTTTGATTTTTGATAAAATCATATACAATTGAGGTTTCTTATGCAAACGGTACCGATAAGTGTTTAATAAAAGTCATACATATCGGACCGATAACGCTTGGATGGATAAAGTGTAAACCAAAAGAATAACTTAACCAGTAAGAAGGAAAGTCATGTATCAAAATGCGGATCATGCTAAATTTAAATAAAGTCTTGAGATGAGGATGTCCTTAGGAAATCTATGTAAGAGTACAAAGTAACTGAAGTTCCAACACATAATGGGTAGTAATGATCAACAGACAGTTAGAGACCGATGCAGAGAAGAAAAACGTATAAGATAAGTCACTTAGTAGAAGAAATCACAAGACAAGCTTGAGAGACCAAAAGAGATAAAATGTCGACCCGGATATGAGGATCTAAGGTGCATGGAATGGATACCTACAATGGAGTGTAGAAGCAAAATGTAGACTATACAAGTGTGAAGAGGTTTTGACCTCCTCAAAAATATAGGAATTTGAAAGAAATCGCAATGTCGGTACCAAAGAGTTGAAACCCTGTAGCGGAAACAACGGAGTTGCATGAAGGCAATATTTCCGGTAACACCAGCGAAGGAATGTATATATGAGAACGGCCTTGGTGGACTCGAAAGTTCAAGGTAACCCCAATTATCACGGGACCTAAGTCATCAACACCGACGGTCCATTCAAGGGGAACTACAAGGGGATGATAACTAAAGTCATCAGAACTACCAAGACACTCATCAGCTATCGTTGAAGACTTGGAATGACTAAGTTTTTTATTTTTTATTTTTTGGTTTGGTAGAGTCATCAAAAGAGCTGGAAGTAAGTTTAGAAAACCAAACCGTTGAGAGAGTACCTACCGAATCCAAGACACGTCATTAGCTATGAAGAAAAAAAAAATGGTCTAGACGAGGAATCGATGAGGCTACTTAGGAAACGGAGGAGAGCATTAGAAATGGTTACCCTGAGTACCTTGTGGAGTTAGCCGCTACTTCTGTATCGACGAGTTAGTACTCGGATGCTGTATGTTTGACTTTTCATGTGTTACCTTGGAGTGAGTAATTGTGTTTTATGTGATGTGTGCCTGAGTATGATGATTGAGTAGTTGCATGTTAGAAAACGGGACTTAATGAAACCAAGTTATACAAAGACAATTGTTCGAGTAGATACATTATTTTAAGTTTCGGGACGAAACTTATTTTAAGGGGGCACTGATGTAATACCCGAAAAATTTAAACTCTGTTTAGTACCGGATAAAACCGGATTCTGATCCGCCAACCTTAATTCTTTTAAATAAAAGAAAACAATATTAATTTCTATCATTTTATGTGACCTTTATTCACATAAAATGATAAGTTATGTAACCGTAAATAATGCCGTACATTTAATTTAAAACCGAGGAGCGGTTCCGGGCGAGTAACGAGTCTTCCTTCAGCCCATTTATTTTATTTGAGGAGCAGGCCCAATTCTGGCCCAAAAAAAAGGGGCCTTCACCCGGCCCAAATGCAACCTAAACCCTATATCACCTTTTAACCTAATCTAATCAGGTTTCTTAATTCTAATTAACGCTAACCTAATGTTCTCCCTACCGCTCGATTGCCCACACCGATCTCTTCCATCCTCGCACTGATCAACCGCCTCATCTGCACCGGAGTCAGAGAGACACTACGGCTCACCGACGAACTACACCGGCCGCCGGAACCCCTTGTTGCTCGCCAACCCTGCACAGGCCGCCGGCACCTCTGCTACTCCTGCGATCTGCTGAGCCGTCTGCATCGATCAGGTGAGAACCGCTTCACCCCTTCTTTCCTGATGCTCGACTGCGGCTAACACCCCCTTCCTGTCGCACAACCAGACGAGCCGTCCATCGCCAGCCACCACCGACTCACCGAGAAGCCGGACGCCGCTGTAGACTTCGCAACCGGTGAGACAACGTTGTCCCTTCCCTCTCCTTCTCCTCTAACTCCCCTGTACGTACACTGTTGCTTGCACTGCTGCACCACAGGGAAGGTTGCTGCTGCTGTCACAAAAACGTTGCACGCTAGCCTCTCGACTCGCCAGGGAGGGTTATCGACCTCGATCCAAACAGGCCGGAATGGTGAGCCTCTATCCTGCAACCTTCCGCTTCTTTTGTACTGTTGTAAGGTTGTAAACAGCATGAGTGTATCTTGTATAGTTTTGTGTTGAGAAGGGCTAATTTAGGAGTTCTTAGAGTAGAGTAGATTGTCCTCTTGGTATCATGGTGAAGGAGGTAGAGATTACTAATGAGTTGTATGATTATATCTAGTTTCTCTTAAGTTTTGAAGTAGGATCTTCAAGGTAGGATATGGGTAAAAGAGTGCTGACATGAGACTTGACTATAGGATCCAAAATCAACCCAGAAAATTCAGTTTTATGAGCTGAAACTACTGACTTTGAACCCGTAATTTGGATAGCTTCGATCGAACATCCATAGTTGAATTTTTGATATATTGTAGATAGAAATATGGAGTTTATTGTGGTAAAATTTGGGAGAAAGTTAACGGTCGGATTAGAATTTACAAAGCCTCGAAGTAGGACAGTTGGGCTGATTTGTAATAGAGGAAGAAAAATGACTAAGTATAAAAAAGTTAGTTTTACCCCAACTTTAATATTTTATGTAGGAGTGTTGGGTGAGAATTGGTGAAAGATACTTGCCCTATGTTAGTATACATATCATAGAAGATTTAGAATTTTAATTCCGGAATTTTAATCTTTTTATTCAAGCCTCGTATCTTAACCCAAAGTCGGACCTTAATGACTTTTTGTGAAAATCTAGAATTTTGTGTAACTATTATAAATCTTTACCAAACTTTTCCGTAAGAACTAGATTGTGGAAATGGGTTTCAAAGGGGAGTTTGAAACTAAGATATAGACAAATCTAGGAGTTTCGGAACCGGGGGTAAAATAGTCATTTTACCTTTAAGAGGGCATTTTAGTAATTTTCTCTTGATGAGTTTGTGCATCTTAGAAGTTATAGACTTCTAATATTATGGGATGTATTTTGATCCACGTGCCTTGTATGACAGGCGTTTGAGTTTCTACGGTTGTAGACCGAGTTGAGATTGTGAGAGTTGTGGTTTGATTCAAGTAAGTCCTTGCGACTTACTTAGCTGGTTTCTGGATATTAGTTGGGTGATAATGGTTGTGTGTGTGCAATGTGTGTTATAATAAAAATACCAACTTGTTAGGACGACCGTGGTTATTATGTTTTAAGGCCCAAGTGTATGTATAACGGGTCGTGACATCACTGCCCAGCTCTGCCAGGAGACTGGGAGGTTCTCTATACCCAGACCATACAAGTACACGGTGAGATGCATCGGATCCATTCCTGATGGGTACACGGGGGCGGAGGCGAGGTTTGAGAATCCCTCGTGTCACAAATTAAGTATCATTAGTAAGAGTGAATCACCTAAGTAAAGATAATAAATGGATTGTTTGAAAGCATGATGAGTGTTTTTTTTATGTGTGTGTGCGCTATTATTATTCTCCTAATGTTTAGATAACTAGCTAATGGTTGTTTTGTTGTGTTTTTAGATTTACCGCAGGGTAGAGCAGTAGCTGAGTGATCCGGAAGTAGTGGTCAACCGGGTCTCCGTACTCCTTAGAGTGGGGGTTTGGGTTGTTACTTTGTCGTCCTTTCCTTTTCTTAAGACAATTAGTCTTTCCCTTGTGTTTAAGAACTATAGGCTACTTGACCTTGTTGCATCCATTCCTTTAAAAATACTATTTCATGAACTTCGGTTTTTTCTTATTTGTGTCTTGTTGCAAGATCCTAGTAATATTGTTGTCAAACTATGGTCGGGACCCATTGTGAGGTCCTAACCAGTAACGCTCCGAGTTCTGAGAATTCGGGGTTTTACAACATGGTATCAGAGCTCTAGGTTGGCAACAATGACAATTGAAATCTTCTAAAAGACCGAATAAGTACTTAAGCAGAACCCTGAGTTTTAAAAAAGACTTTTGGTTTTCAAATGCATGTATAGTTTGGTTGGGGATAGAAAAGTACGGCTGACCACCACTACTACAGAGGATCTCAGTATGCTTAGTATGGACTTTAGGTTTTGCTTTAGTTGGACTTATTAGGTTGATTATAAAGATATGTATTATAGATAAATATATGCCGAAGATTAGTAGAAATTGTAGTTATGTTATGTCCTTAACGGATATAACATAATGAGTTTCTCACCCCTTTGACACATCTAAGTAGATTTTGAAGGGTGTCAACGTGAGGATTAATATGCACATCTTATGTGCATTAGGGTAGACGAACGTCGGATAACTCCTTCGAGCTTGTTGAGGAACGTCGAGACGGAAAATAGACGACTAAAAGACAACACCAACTACAATGACAAGAAGGGAATTCCGAGTCAACTCCATAGGATCAAATGAAGAATATACATGAGGGTAATCCCGACAACGCGTTGGATGACCGGCAAGTATACCAATTGGAAGAGACAACCCATAGGTTCTTTCAAGATGGGGTAAAGCAACGTTACAAATAAAGGGGGATGCCTTCAGAAAAACAAATAGGCATGAAGGTCAAGGTGGAAGATAGTAGCAATCTAGACAAAAGGCATTGAATCTAAGCTTACTGACAGACCAGAAGGTAAAAGTTTGAGGCTAGAAGCAGAGCGGAATATGATAACTCTCGACAAGCTACTTTCCACTACAATCAGGATGGGAAACCGAGACAATCATAAGAGTAGGAGTCAAGATAAGATACATTGCCCATCCCGATACGAAGAATTAAAGAGCCGCAAAACGAAAGCTTATAGGTTTCTAGAAAAGGGAAGGCCGATTTCACCCAACATGGAAGTGGTGTGACCCCCCTAAAACACACAAGAATTACAACAAGGATCGGGATACAACAAAGACCGGATTTATATAAAGGCGGAAGTACAAGAAGCATCCCAAGAAGGAGGGTGTAGAAGAATAGTCTTGGGGGAAAATAGGGTCTCTAATAACTTCTCAATCAAGCAGGGATTTAAGATAATAACACTAGCGGGTCATAACAGAGAACCGCAAGTAGACAATAACTCGGGTAAAAAGAATCATGGATAAATGCCTACAAGTTATCATAGACAAATTTATAAGTTCGTTGATGGAAGACGAAGATACAACTAGACTCGTAAGAGTATAGTACTCTTATAGGAGTGTAAATTGTAGAAGGAGCTAAGGGAGTATAAATGGAAAAGATATAATTCCACCTTGTATATCAAACCTCAAAAGAGATCGAAGCAAAGTAACTCTACGATCTTATAGAAGGTCAACTATAGACTAATTGGTAACAATAGAGAATTTACTCGTGCTAGCTAAGTAGTGATGGTTGAGGGACAGATAAGAAGAATAACCACAAGGTTATAAAGGAATTTTATCGACATCTAGTGAATTTCTTTCAGAGATCAACGACGGCAATGGTGAAGTTAAATCAATACAAGTACTAGTAGCCTTGATGGTAACAATGAATGAATCCAATACGACAACTCTAATAAAGAAACTAAAGAGAAGCTCTTGACGGTCGGTAATGACCATTGATGATAGTAATGGTGTAAAGAGAATTGTTGTGAGTGGTTGCTTACTACTGATTAAGGAAAGATACCTAACAAAGTTAGTAGGGAGGGATCCCTATAAGAAGAACTAGAAGAGTAAGAAGAAACAGATGATTGTGGACATGTCCTATGTCTTAGCATTCCACACAAGTAGGACTGATGGTGCTCCTCCGAGAAAAAGTGGGGTCAAACTGTCTAGATTGATAAAGGAAGCCCTTGTGATTAAAGATGTGACACAGAATTATTGGAATTGTAGAGGCGGCACAAACATAGAGAGTATGATTTACAGCCTTGGTGAAATGTATGATCGAGTTGTGAGGTGATTGCAGATGGAATCTGCATGTTGGCTAGAACAGACATGAGAAGGAGGGTAAATTTGAATGACTAAAGGTTGCTAAATAGATCCGATATTACCCCAACCAGATAATTACCGAAAGGTGTCTATATAAGAGTAATGAGAAATGGTGGTACTCCGATGAAAATTCAAGCTCGACTGATGACATAAGAGTTGATAAAAGTAATAAGACCAACCAACATAGTCCGTAAGGCATATGCGAGGAAACACAAAAGGATTTAACTATCCTACTAGGGGGTAAAGATTTATAGAAGATAAAGCGACACGAGCATAAGGCAACATAATAAATGCAAGTCGAGAACTTTGATTTTTGATAAAATCATATACAATTGAGGTTTCTTATGCAAACGGTACCGATAAGTGTTTAATAAAAGTCATACATATCGGACCGATAACGCTTGGATGGATAAAGTGTAAACCAAAAGAATAACTTAACTAGTAAGAAGGAAAGTCATGTATCAAAATGCGGATCATGCTAAATTTAAATAAAGTCTTGGGATGAGGATGTCCTTAGGAAATCTATGTAAGAGTACAAAGTAACTGAAGTTCCAACACATAATGGGTAGTAATGATCAACAGACAGTTAGAGACCGATGCAGAGAAGAAAAACGTATAAGATAAGTCACTTAGTAGAAGAAATCACAAGACAAGCTTGAGAGACCAAAAGAGATAAAATGTCGACCCGGATATGAGGATCTAAGGTGCATGGAATGGATACCTACAATGGAGTGTAGAAGCAAAATGTAGACTATACAAGTGTGAAGAGGTTTTGACCTCCTCAAAAATATAGGAATTTGAAAGAAATCGCAATGTCGGTACCAAAGAGTTGAAACCCTGTAGCGGAAACAACGGAGTTGCATGAAGGCAATATTTCCGGTAACACCAGCGAAGGAATGTATATATGAGAACGGCCTTGGTGGACTCGAAAGTTCAAGGTAACCCCAATTATCACGGGACCTAAGTCATCAACACCGACGGTCCATTCAAGGGGAACTACAAGGGGATGATAACTAAAGTCATCAGAACTACCAAGACACTCATCAGCTATCGTTGAAGACTTGGAATGACTAAGTTTTTTATTTTTTATTTTTTGGTTTGGTAGAGTCATCAAAAGAGCTGGAAGTAAGTTTAGAAAACCAAACCGTTGAGAGAGTACCTACCGAATCCAAGACACGTCATTAGCTATGAAGAAAAAAAAAATGGTCTAGACGAGGAATCGATGAGGCTACTTAGGAAACGGAGGAGAGCATTAGAAATGGTTACCCTGAGTACCTTGTGGAGTTAGCCGCTACTTCTGTATCGACGAGTTAGTACTCGGATGCTGTATGTTTGACTTTTCATGTGTTACCTTGGAGTGAGTAATTGTGTTTTATGTGATGTGTGCCTGAGTATGATGATTGAGTAGTTGCATGTTAGAAAACGGGACTTAATGAAACCAAGTTATACAAAGACAATTGTTCGAGTAGATACATTATTTTAAGTTTCGGGACGAAACTTATTTTAAGGGGGCACTGATGTAATACCCGAAAAATTTAAACTCTGTTTAGTACCGGATAAAACCGGATTCTGATCCGCCAACCTTAATTCTTTTAAATAAAAGAAAACAATATTAATTTCTATCATTTTATGTGACCTTTATTCACATAAAATGATAAGTTATGTAACCGTAAATAATGCCGTACATTTAATTTAAAACCGAGGAGCGGTTCCGGGCGAGTAACGAGTCTTCCTTTAGCCCATTTATTTTATTTGAGGGGCAAGCCCAATTCTGGCCCAAAAAAAAAAGGCCTTCAGCTGGCCCAAATGCAACCTAAACCCTATATCACCTTTTAACCTAATCTAATCAGGTTTCTTAATTCTAATTAACGCTAACCTAATGTTCTCCCTACCGCTCGATTGCCCACACCGATCTCTTCCATCCTCGCACTGATCAACCGCCTCATCTGCACCGGAGTCAGAGAGACACTACGGCTCACCGACGAACTACACCGGCCGCCGGAACCCCTTGTTGCTCGCCAACCCTGCACAGGCCGCCGGCACCTCTGCTACTCCTGCGATCTGCTGAGCCGTCTGCATCGATCAGGTGAGAACCGCTTCACCCCTTCTTTCCTGATGCTCGACTGCGGCTAACACCCCCTTCCTGTCGCACAACCAGACGAGCCGTCCATCGCCAGCCACCACCGACTCACCGAGAAGCCGGACGCCGCTGTAGACTTCGCAACCGGTGAGACAACGTTGTCCCTTCCCTCTCCTTCTCCTCTAACTCCCCTGTACGTACACTGTTGCTTGCACTGCTGCACCACAGGGAAGGTTGCTGCTGCTGTCACAAAAACGTTGCACGCTAGCCTCTCGACTCGCCAGGGAGGGTTATCGACCTCGATCCAAACAGGCCGGAATGGTGAGCCTCTATCCTGCAACCTTCCGCTTCTTTTGTACTGTTGTAAGGTTGTAAACAGCATGAGTGTATCTTGTATAGTTTTGTGTTGAGAAGGGCTAATTTAGGAGTTCTTAGAGTAGAGTAGATTGTCCTCTTGGTATCATGGTGAAGGAGGTAGAGATTACTAATGAGTTGTATGATTATATCTAGTTTCTCTTAAGTTTTGAAGTAGGATCTTCAAGGTAGGATATGGGTAAAAGAGTGCTGACATGAGACTTGACTATAGGATCCAAAATCAACCCAGAAAATTCAGTTTTATGAGCTGAAACTACTGACTTTGAACCCGTAATTTGGATAGCTTCGATCGAACATCCATAGTTGAATTTTTGATATATTGTAGATAGAAATATGGAGTTTATTGTGGTAAAATTTGGGAGAAAGTTAACGGTCGGATTAGAATTTACAAAGCCTCGAAGTAGGACAGTTGGGCTGATTTGTAATAGAGGAAGAAAAATGACTAAGTATAAAAATGTTAGTTTTACCCCAACTTTAATATTTTATGTAGGAGTGTTGGGTGAGAATTGGTGAAAGATACTTGCCCTATGTTAGTATACATATCATAGAAGATTTAGAATTTTAATTCCGGAATTTTAATCTTTTTATTCAAGCCTCGTATCTTAACCCAAAGTCGGACCTTAATGACTTTTTGTGAAAATCTAGAATTTTGTGTAACTATTATAAATCTTTACCAAACTTTTCCGTAAGAACTAGATTGTGGAAATGGGTTTCAAAGGGGAGTTTAAAACTAAGATATAGACAAATCTGGGAGTTTCGGAACCGGGGGTAAAATAGTCATTTTACCTTAAGAGGGCATTTTAGTAATTTTCTCTTGATGAGTTTGTGCATCTTAGAAGTTATAGGATGTATTTTGATCCACGTGCCTTGTATGACAGGTGTTTGAGTTTCTACGGTTGCAGACCGAGTTGAGATTGTGAGAGTTGTGGTTTGATTCAAGTAAGTCCTTGCGACTTACTTAGCTGGTTTCTGGATATTAGTTGGGTGATAATGGTTGTGTGTGTGCAATGTGTATTATAATAAAAATACCAACTTGTTAGGACGACCGTGGTTATTATGTTTTAAGGCCCAAGTGTATGTATAACGGGTCGTGACATCACTGCCCAGCTCTGCCAGGAGACTGGGAGGTTCTCTATACCCAGACCATACAAGTACACGGTGAGATGCATCGGATCCATTCCTGATGGGTACACGGGGGCGGAGGCGAGGTTTGAGAATCCCTCGTGTCACAAATTAAGTATCATTAGTAAGAGTGAATCACCTAAGTAAAGATAATAAATGGATTGTTTGAAAGCATGATGAGTGTTTTTTTTATGTGTGTGTGCGCTATTATTATTCTCCTAATGTTTAGATAACTAGCTAATGGTTGTTTTGTTGTGTTTTTAGATTTACCGCAGGGTAGAGCAGTAGCTGAGTGATCCGGAAGTAGTGGTCAACCGGGTCTCCGTACTCCTTAGAGTGGGGGTTTGGGTTGTTACTTTGTCGTCCTTTCCTTTTCTTAAGACAATTAGTCTTTCCCTTGTGTTTAAGAACTATAGGCTACTTGACCTTGTTGCATCCATTCCTTTAAAAATACTATTTCATGAACTTCGGTTTTTTCTTATTTGTGTCTTGTTGCAAGATCCTAGTAATATTGTTGTCAAACTATGGTCGGGACCCATTGTGAGGTCCTAACCAGTAACGCTCCGAGTTCTGAGAATTCGGGGTTTTACAACATGGTATCAGAGCTCTAGGTTGGCAACAATGACAATTGAAATCTTCTAAAAGACCGAATAAGTACTTAAGCAGAACCCTGAGTTTTAAAAAAGACTTTTGGTTTTCAAATGCATGTATAGTTTGGTTGGGGATAGAAAAGTACGGCTGACCACCACTACTACAGAGGATCTCAGTATGCTTAGTATGGACTTTAGGTTTTGCTTTAGTTGGACTTATTAGGTTGATTATAAAGATATGTATTATAGATAAATATATGCCGAAGATTAGTAGAAATTGTAGTTATGTTATGTCCTTAACGGATATAACATAATGAGTTTCTCACCCCTTTGACACATCTAAGTAGATTTTGAAGGGTGTCAACGTGAGGATTAATATGCACATCTTATGTGCATTAGGGTAGACGAACGTCGGATAACTCCTTCGAGCTTGTTGAGGAACGTCGAGACGGAAAATAGACGACTAAAAGACAACACCAACTACAATGACAAGAAGGGAATTCCGAGTCAACTCCATAGGATCAAATGAAGAATATACATGAGGGTAATCCCGACAACGCGTTGGATGACCGGCAAGTATACCAATTGGAAGAGACAACCCATAGGTTCTTTCAAGATGGGGTAAAGCAACGTTACAAATAAAGGGGGATGCCTTCAGAAAAACAAATAGGCATGAAGGTCAAGGTGGAAGATAGTAGCAATCTAGACAAAAGGCATTGAATCTAAGCTTACTGACAGACCAGAAGGTAAAAGTTTGAGGCTAGAAGCAGAGCGGAATATGATAACTCTCGACAAGCTACTTTCCACTACAATCAGGATGGGAAACCGAGACAATCATAAGAGTAGGAGTCAAGATAAGATACATTGCCCATCCCGATACGAAGAATTAAAGAGCCGCAAAACGAAAGCTTATAGGTTTCTAGAAAAGGGAAGGCCGATTTCACCCAACATGGAAGTGGTGTGACCCCCCTAAAACACACAAGAATTACAACAAGGATCGGGATACAACAAAGACCGGATTTATATAAAGGCGGAAGTACAAGAAGCATCCCAAGAAGGAGGGTGTAGAAGAATAGTCTTGGGGGAAAATAGGGTCTCTAATAACTTCTCAATCAAGCAGGGATTTAAGATAATAACACTAGCGGGTCATAACAGAGAACCGCAAGTAGACAATAACTCGGGTAAAAAGAATCATGGATAAATGCCTACAAGTTATCATAGACAAATTTATAAGTTCGTTGATGGAAGACGAAGATACAACTAGACTCGTAAGAGTATAGTACTCTTATAGGAGTGTAAATTGTAGAAGGAGCTAAGGGAGTATAAATGGAAAAGATATAATTCCACCTTGTATATCAAACCTCAAAAGAGATCGAAGCAAAGTAACTCTACGATCTTATAGAAGGTCAACTATAGACTAATTGGTAACAATAGAGAATTTACTCGTGCTAGCTAAGTAGTGATGGTTGAGGGACAGATAAGAAGAATAACCACAAGGTTATAAAGGAATTTTATCGACATCTAGTGAATTTCTTTCAGAGATCAACGACGGCAATGGTGAAGTTAAATCAATACAAGTACTAGTAGCCTTGATGGTAACAATGAATGAATCCAATACGACAACTCTAATAAAGAAACTAAAGAGAAGCTCTTGACGGTCGGTAATGACCATTGATGATAGTAATGGTGTAAAGAGAATTGTTGTGAGTGGTTGCTTACTACTGATTAAGGAAAGATACCTAACAAAGTTAGTAGGGAGGGATCCCTATAAGAAGAACTAGAAGAGTAAGAAGAAACAGATGATTGTGGACATGTCCTATGTCTTAGCATTCCACACAAGTAGGACTGATGGTGCTCCTCCGAGAAAAAGTGGGTCAAACTGTCTAGATTGATAAAGGAAGCCCTTGTGATTAAAGATGTGACACAGAATTATTGGAATTGTAGAGGCGGCACAAACATAGAGAGTATGATTTACAGCCTTGGTGAAATGTATGATCGAGTTGTGAGGTGATTGCAGATGGAATCTGCATGTTGGCTAGAACAGACATGAGAAGGAGGGTAAATTTGAATGACTAAAGGTTGCTAAATAGATCCGATATTACCCCAACCAGATAATTACCGAAAGGTGTCTATATAAGAGTAATGAGAAATGGTGGTACTCCGATGAAAATTCAAGCTCGACTGATGACATAAGAGTTGATAAAAGTAATAAGACCAACCAACATAGTCCGTAAGGCATATGCGAGGAAACACAAAAGGATTTAACTATCCTACTAGGGGGTAAAGATTTATAGAAGATAAAGCGACACGAGCATAAGGCAACATAATAAATGCAAGTCGAGAACTTTGATTTTTGATAAAATCATATACAATTGAGGTTTCTTATGCAAACGGTACCGATAAGTGTTTAATAAAAGTCATACATATCGGACCGATAACGCTTGGATGGATAAAGTGTAAACCAAAAGAATAACTTAACTAGTAAGAAGGAAAGTCATGTATCAAAATGCGGATCATGCTAAATTTAAATAAAGTCTTGGGATGAGGATGTCCTTAGGAAATCTATGTAAGAGTACAAAGTAACTGAAGTTCCAACACATAATGGGTAGTAATGATCAACAGACAGTTAGAGACCGATGCAGAGAAGAAAAACGTATAAGATAAGTCACTTAGTAGAAGAAATCACAAGACAAGCTTGAGAGACCAAAAGAGATAAAATGTCGACCCGGATATGAGGATCTAAGGTGCATGGAATGGATACCTACAATGGAGTGTAGAAGCAAAATGTAGACTATACAAGTGTGAAGAGGTTTTGACCTCCTCAAAAATATAGGAATTTGAAAGAAATCGCAATGTCGGTACCAAAGAGTTGAAACCCTGTAGCGGAAACAACGGAGTTGCATGAAGGCAATATTTCCGGTAACACCAGCGAAGGAATGTATATATGAGAACGGCCTTGGTGGACTCGAAAGTTCAAGGTAACCCCAATTATCACGGGACCTAAGTCATCAACACCGACGGTCCATTCAAGGGGAACTACAAGGGGATGATAACTAAAGTCATCAGAACTACCAAGACACTCATCAGCTATCGTTGAAGACTTGGAATGACTAAGTTTTTTATTTTTTATTTTTTGGTTTGGTAGAGTCATCAAAAGAGCTGGAAGTAAGTTTAGAAAACCAAACCGTTGAGAGAGTACCTACCGAATCCAAGACACGTCATTAGCTATGAAGAAAAAAAAAATGGTCTAGACGAGGAATCGATGAGGCTACTTAGGAAACGGAGGAGAGCATTAGAAATGGTTACCCTGAGTACCTTGTGGAGTTAGCCGCTACTTCTGTATCGACGAGTTAGTACTCGGATGCTGTATGTTTGACTTTTCATGTGTTACCTTGGAGTGAGTAATTGTGTTTTATGTGATGTGTGCCTGAGTATGATGATTGAGTAGTTGCATGTTAGAAAACGGGACTTAATGAAACCAAGTTATACAAAGACAATTGTTCGAGTAGATACATTATTTTAAGTTTCGGGACGAAACTTATTTTAAGGGGGCACTGATGTAATACCCGAAAAATTTAAACTCTGTTTAGTACCGGATAAAACCGGATTCTGATCCGCCAACCTTAATTCTTTTAAATAAAAGAAAACAATATTAATTTCTATCATTTTATGTGACCTTTATTCACATAAAATGATAAGTTATGTAACCGTAAATAATGCCGTACATTTAATTTAAAACCGAGGAGCGGTTCCGGGCGAGTAACGAGTCTTCCTTCAGCCCATTTATTTTATTTGAGGAGCAGGCCCAATTCTGGCCCAAAAAAAAGGGGCCTTCACCCGGCCCAAATGCAACCTAAACCCTATATCACCTTTTAACCTAATCTAATCAGGTTTCTTAATTCTAATTAACGCTAACCTAATGTTCTCCCTACCGCTCGATTGCCCACACCGATCTCTTCCATCCTCGCACTGATCAACCGCCTCATCTGCACCGGAGTCAGAGAGACACTACGGCTCACCGACGAACTACACCGGCCGCCGGAACCCCTTGTTGCTCGCCAACCCTGCACAGGCCGCCGGCACCTCTGCTACTCCTGCGATCTGCTGAGCCGTCTGCATCGATCAGGTGAGAACCGCTTCACCCCTTCTTTCCTGATGCTCGACTGCGGCTAACACCCCCTTCCTGTCGCACAACCAGACGAGCCGTCCATCGCCAGCCACCACCGACTCACCGAGAAGCCGGACGCCGCTGTAGACTTCGCAACCGGTGAGACAACGTTGTCCCTTCCCTCTCCTTCTCCTCTAACTCCCCTGTACGTACACTGTTGCTTGCACTGCTGCACCACAGGGAAGGTTGCTGCTGCTGTCACAAAAACGTTGCACGCTAGCCTCTCGACTCGCCAGGGAGGGTTATCGACCTCGATCCAAACAGGCCGGAATGGTGAGCCTCTATCCTGCAACCTTCCGCTTCTTTTGTACTGTTGTAAGGTTGTAAACAGCATGAGTGTATCTTGTATAGTTTTGTGTTGAGAAGGGCTAATTTAGGAGTTCTTAGAGTAGAGTAGATTGTCCTCTTGGTATCATGGTGAAGGAGGTAGAGATTACTAATGAGTTGTATGATTATATCTAGTTTCTCTTAAGTTTTGAAGTAGGATCTTCAAGGTAGGATATGGGTAAAAGAGTGCTGACATGAGACTTGACTATAGGATCCAAAATCAACCCAGAAAATTCAGTTTTATGAGCTGAAACTACTGACTTTGAACCCGTAATTTGGATAGCTTCGATCGAACATCCATAGTTGAATTTTTGATATATTGTAGATAGAAATATGGAGTTTATTGTGGTAAAATTTGGGAGAAAGTTAACGGTCGGATTAGAATTTACAAAGCCTCGAAGTAGGACAGTTGGGCTGATTTGTAATAGAGGAAGAAAAATGACTAAGTATAAAAATGTTAGTTTTACCCCAACTTTAATATTTTATGTAGGAGTGTTGGGTGAGAATTGGTGAAAGATACTTGCCCTATGTTAGTATACATATCATAGAAGATTTAGAATTTTAATTCCGGAATTTTAATCTTTTTATTCAAGCCTCGTATCTTAACCCAAAGTCGGACCTTAATGACTTTTTGTGAAAATCTAGAATTTTGTGTAACTATTATAAATCTTTACCAAACTTTTCCGTAAGAACTAGATTGTGGAAATGGGTTTCAAAGGGGAGTTTGAAACTAAGATATAGACAAATCTAGGAGTTTCGGAACCGGGGGTAAAATAGTCATTTTACCTTTAAGAGGGCATTTTAGTAATTTTCTCTTGATGAGTTTGTGCATCTTAGAAGTTATAGACTTCTAATATTATGGGATGTATTTTGATCCACGTGCCTTGTATGACAGGCGTTTGAGTTTCTACGGTTGTAGACCGAGTTGAGATTGTGAGAGTTGTGGTTTGATTCAAGTAAGTCCTTGCGACTTACTTAGCTGGTTTCTGGATATTAGTTGGGTGATAATGGTTGTGTGTGTGCAATGTGTGTTATAATAAAAATACCAACTTGTTAGGACGACCGTGGTTATTATGTTTTAAGGCCCAAGTGTATGTATAACGGGTCGTGACATCACTGCCCAGCTCTGCCAGGAGACTGGGAGGTTCTCTATACCCAGACCATACAAGTACACGGTGAGATGCATCGGATCCATTCCTGATGGGTACACGGGGGCGGAGGCGAGGTTTGAGAATCCCTCGTGTCACAAATTAAGTATCATTAGTAAGAGTGAATCACCTAAGTAAAGATAATAAATGGATTGTTTGAAAGCATGATGAGTGTTTTTTTTATGTGTGTGTGCGCTATTATTATTCTCCTAATGTTTAGATAACTAGCTAATGGTTGTTTTGTTGTGTTTTTAGATTTACCGCAGGGTAGAGCAGTAGCTGAGTGATCCGGAAGTAGTGGTCAACCGGGTCTCCGTACTCCTTAGAGTGGGGGTTTGGGTTGTTACTTTGTCGTCCTTTCCTTTTCTTAAGACAATTAGTCTTTCCCTTGTGTTTAAGAACTATAGGCTACTTGACCTTGTTGCATCCATTCCTTTAAAAATACTATTTCATGAACTTCGGTTTTTTCTTATTTGTGTCTTGTTGCAAGATCCTAGTAATATTGTTGTCAAACTATGGTCGGGACCCATTGTGAGGTCCTAACCAGTAACGCTCCGAGTTCTGAGAATTCGGGGTTTTACAACATGGTATCAGAGCTCTAGGTTGGCAACAATGACAATTGAAATCTTCTAAAAGACCGAATAAGTACTTAAGCAGAACCCTGAGTTTTAAAAAAGACTTTTGGTTTTCAAATGCATGTATAGTTTGGTTGGGGATAGAAAAGTACGGCTGACCACCACTACTACAGAGGATCTCAGTATGCTTAGTATGGACTTTAGGTTTTGCTTTAGTTGGACTTATTAGGTTGATTATAAAGATATGTATTATAGATAAATATATGCCGAAGATTAGTAGAAATTGTAGTTATGTTATGTCCTTAACGGATATAACATAATGAGTTTCTCACCCCTTTGACACATCTAAGTAGATTTTGAAGGGTGTCAACGTGAGGATTAATATGCACATCTTATGTGCATTAGGGTAGACGAACGTCGGATAACTCCTTCGAGCTTGTTGAGGAACGTCGAGACGGAAAATAGACGACTAAAAGACAACACCAACTACAATGACAAGAAGGGAATTCCGAGTCAACTCCATAGGATCAAATGAAGAATATACATGAGGGTAATCCCGACAACGCGTTGGATGACCGGCAAGTATACCAATTGGAAGAGACAACCCATAGGTTCTTTCAAGATGGGGTAAAGCAACGTTACAAATAAAGGGGGATGCCTTCAGAAAAACAAATAGGCATGAAGGTCAAGGTGGAAGATAGTAGCAATCTAGACAAAAGGCATTGAATCTAAGCTTACTGACAGACCAGAAGGTAAAAGTTTGAGGCTAGAAGCAGAGCGGAATATGATAACTCTCGACAAGCTACTTTCCACTACAATCAGGATGGGAAACCGAGACAATCATAAGAGTAGGAGTCAAGATAAGATACATTGCCCATCCCGATACGAAGAATTAAAGAGCCGCAAAACGAAAGCTTATAGGTTTCTAGAAAAGGGAAGGCCGATTTCACCCAACATGGAAGTGGTGTGACCCCCCTAAAACACACAAGAATTACAACAAGGATCGGGATACAACAAAGACCGGATTTATATAAAGGCGGAAGTACAAGAAGCATCCCAAGAAGGAGGGTGTAGAAGAATAGTCTTGGGGGAAAATAGGGTCTCTAATAACTTCTCAATCAAGCAGGGATTTAAGATAATAACACTAGCGGGTCATAACAGAGAACCGCAAGTAGACAATAACTCGGGTAAAAAGAATCATGGATAAATGCCTACAAGTTATCATAGACAAATTTATAAGTTCGTTGATGGAAGACGAAGATACAACTAGACTCGTAAGAGTATAGTACTCTTATAGGAGTGTAAATTGTAGAAGGAGCTAAGGGAGTATAAATGGAAAAGATATAATTCCACCTTGTATATCAAACCTCAAAAGAGATCGAAGCAAAGTAACTCTACGATCTTATAGAAGGTCAACTATAGACTAATTGGTAACAATAGAGAATTTACTCGTGCTAGCTAAGTAGTGATGGTTGAGGGACAGATAAGAAGAATAACCACAAGGTTATAAAGGAATTTTATCGACATCTAGTGAATTTCTTTCAGAGATCAACGACGGCAATGGTGAAGTTAAATCAATACAAGTACTAGTAGCCTTGATGGTAACAATGAATGAATCCAATACGACAACTCTAATAAAGAAACTAAAGAGAAGCTCTTGACGGTCGGTAATGACCATTGATGATAGTAATGGTGTAAAGAGAATTGTTGTGAGTGGTTGCTTACTACTGATTAAGGAAAGATACCTAACAAAGTTAGTAGGGAGGGATCCCTATAAGAAGAACTAGAAGAGTAAGAAGAAACAGATGATTGTGGACATGTCCTATGTCTTAGCATTCCACACAAGTAGGACTGATGGTGCTCCTCCGAGAAAAAGTGGGGTCAAACTGTCTAGATTGATAAAGGAAGCCCTTGTGATTAAAGATGTGACACAGAATTATTGGAATTGTAGAGGCGGCACAAACATAGAGAGTATGATTTACAGCCTTGGTGAAATGTATGATCGAGTTGTGAGGTGATTGCAGATGGAATCTGCATGTTGGCTAGAACAGACATGAGAAGGAGGGTAAATTTGAATGACTAAAGGTTGCTAAATAGATCCGATATTACCCCAACCAGATAATTACCGAAAGGTGTCTATATAAGAGTAATGAGAAATGGTGGTACTCCGATGAAAATTCAAGCTCGACTGATGACATAAGAGTTGATAAAAGTAATAAGACCAACCAACATAGTCCGTAAGGCATATGCGAGGAAACACAAAAGGATTTAACTATCCTACTAGGGGGTAAAGATTTATAGAAGATAAAGCGACACGAGCATAAGGCAACATAATAAATGCAAGTCGAGAACTTTGATTTTTGATAAAATCATATACAATTGAGGTTTCTTATGCAAACGGTACCGATAAGTGTTTAATAAAAGTCATACATATCGGACCGATAACGCTTGGATGGATAAAGTGTAAACCAAAAGAATAACTTAACTAGTAAGAAGGAAAGTCATGTATCAAAATGCGGATCATGCTAAATTTAAATAAAGTCTTGGGATGAGGATGTCCTTAGGAAATCTATGTAAGAGTACAAAGTAACTGAAGTTCCAACACATAATGGGTAGTAATGATCAACAGACAGTTAGAGACCGATGCAGAGAAGAAAAACGTATAAGATAAGTCACTTAGTAGAAGAAATCACAAGACAAGCTTGAGAGACCAAAAGAGATAAAATGTCGACCCGGATATGAGGATCTAAGGTGCATGGAATGGATACCTACAATGGAGTGTAGAAGCAAAATGTAGACTATACAAGTGTGAAGAGGTTTTGACCTCCTCAAAAATATAGGAATTTGAAAGAAATCGCAATGTCGGTACCAAAGAGTTGAAACCCTGTAGCGGAAACAACGGAGTTGCATGAAGGCAATATTTCCGGTAACACCAGCGAAGGAATGTATATATGAGAACGGCCTTGGTGGACTCGAAAGTTCAAGGTAACCCCAATTATCACGGGACCTAAGTCATCAACACCGACGGTCCATTCAAGGGGAACTACAAGGGGATGATAACTAAAGTCATCAGAACTACCAAGACACTCATCAGCTATCGTTGAAGACTTGGAATGACTAAGTTTTTTATTTTTTATTTTTTGGTTTGGTAGAGTCATCAAAAGAGCTGGAAGTAAGTTTAGAAAACCAAACCGTTGAGAGAGTACCTACCGAATCCAAGACACGTCATTAGCTATGAAGAAAAAAAAAATGGTCTAGACGAGGAATCGATGAGGCTACTTAGGAAACGGAGGAGAGCATTAGAAATGGTTACCCTGAGTACCTTGTGGAGTTAGCCGCTACTTCTGTATCGACGAGTTAGTACTCGGATGCTGTATGTTTGACTTTTCATGTGTTACCTTGGAGTGAGTAATTGTGTTTTATGTGATGTGTGCCTGAGTATGATGATTGAGTAGTTGCATGTTAGAAAACGGGACTTAATGAAACCAAGTTATACAAAGACAATTGTTCGAGTAGATACATTATTTTAAGTTTCGGGACGAAACTTATTTTAAGGGGGCACTGATGTAATACCCGAAAAATTTAAACTCTGTTTAGTACCGGATAAAACCGGATTCTGATCCGCCAACCTTAATTCTTTTAAATAAAAGAAAACAATATTAATTTCTATCATTTTATGTGACCTTTATTCACATAAAATGATAAGTTATGTAACCGTAAATAATGCCGTACATTTAATTTAAAACCGAGGAGCGGTTCCGGGCGAGTAACGAGTCTTCCTTCAGCCCATTTATTTTATTTGAGGAGCAGGCCCAATTCTGGCCCAAAAAAAAGGGGCCTTCACCCGGCCCAAATGCAACCTAAACCCTATATCACCTTTTAACCTAATCTAATCAGGTTTCTTAATTCTAATTAACGCTAACCTAATGTTCTCCCTACCGCTCGATTGCCCACACCGATCTCTTCCATCCTCGCACTGATCAACCGCCTCATCTGCACCGGAGTCAGAGAGACACTACGGCTCACCGACGAACTACACCGGCCGCCGGAACCCCTTGTTGCTCGCCAACCCTGCACAGGCCGCCGGCACCTCTGCTACTCCTGCGATCTGCTGAGCCGTCTGCATCGATCAGGTGAGAACCGCTTCACCCCTTCTTTCCTGATGCTCGACTGCGGCTAACACCCCCTTCCTGTCGCACAACCAGACGAGCCGTCCATCGCCAGCCACCACCGACTCACCGAGAAGCCGGACGCCGCTGTAGACTTCGCAACCGGTGAGACAACGTTGTCCCTTCCCTCTCCTTCTCCTCTAACTCCCCTGTACGTACACTGTTGCTTGCACTGCTGCACCACAGGGAAGGTTGCTGCTGCTGTCACAAAAACGTTGCACGCTAGCCTCTCGACTCGCCAGGGAGGGTTATCGACCTCGATCCAAACAGGCCGGAATGGTGAGCCTCTATCCTGCAACCTTCCGCTTCTTTTGTACTGTTGTAAGGTTGTAAACAGCATGAGTGTATCTTGTATAGTTTTGTGTTGAGAAGGGCTAATTTAGGAGTTCTTAGAGTAGAGTAGATTGTCCTCTTGGTATCATGGTGAAGGAGGTAGAGATTACTAATGAGTTGTATGATTATATCTAGTTTCTCTTAAGTTTTGAAGTAGGATCTTCAAGGTAGGATATGGGTAAAAGAGTGCTGACATGAGACTTGACTATAGGATCCAAAATCAACCCAGAAAATTCAGTTTTATGAGCTGAAACTACTGACTTTGAACCCGTAATTTGGATAGCTTCGATCGAACATCCATAGTTGAATTTTTGATATATTGTAGATAGAAATATGGAGTTTATTGTGGTAAAATTTGGGAGAAAGTTAACGGTCGGATTAGAATTTACAAAGCCTCGAAGTAGGACAGTTGGGCTGATTTGTAATAGAGGAAGAAAAATGACTAAGTATAAAAATGTTAGTTTTACCCCAACTTTAATATTTTATGTAGGAGTGTTGGGTGAGAATTGGTGAAAGATACTTGCCCTATGTTAGTATACATATCATAGAAGATTTAGAATTTTAATTCCGGAATTTTAATCTTTTTATTCAAGCCTCGTATCTTAACCCAAAGTCGGACCTTAATGACTTTTTGTGAAAATCTAGAATTTTGTGTAACTATTATAAATCTTTACCAAACTTTTCCGTAAGAACTAGATTGTGGAAATGGGTTTCAAAGGGGAGTTTAAAACTAAGATATAGACAAATCTGGGAGTTTCGGAACCGGGGGTAAAATAGTCATTTTACCTTTAAGAGGGCATTTTAGTAATTTTCTCTTGATGAGTTTGTGCATCTTAGAAGTTATAGACTTCTAATATTATGGGATGTATTTTGATCCACGTGCCTTGTATGACAGGCGTTTGAGTTTCTACGGTTGTAGACCGAGTTGAGATTGTGAGAGTTGTGGTTTGATTCAAGTAAGTCCTTGCGACTTACTTAGCTGGTTTCTGGATATTAGTTGGGTGATAATGGTTGTGTGTGTGCAATGTGTGTTATAATAAAAATACCAACTTGTTAGGACGACCGTGGTTATTATGTTTTAAGGCCCAAGTGTATGTATAACGGGTCGTGACATCACTGCCCAGCTCTGCCAGGAGACTGGGAGGTTCTCTATACCCAGACCATACAAGTACACGGTGAGATGCATCGGATCCATTCCTGATGGGTACACGGGGGCGGAGGCGAGGTTTGAGAATCCCTCGTGTCACAAATTAAGTATCATTAGTAAGAGTGAATCACCTAAGTAAAGATAATAAATGGATTGTTTGAAAGCATGATGAGTGTTTTTTTTATGTGTGTGTGCGCTATTATTATTCTCCTAATGTTTAGATAACTAGCTAATGGTTGTTTTGTTGTGTTTTTAGATTTACCGCAGGGTAGAGCAGTAGCTGAGTGATCCGGAAGTAGTGGTCAACCGGGTCTCCGTACTCCTTAGAGTGGGGGTTTGGGTTGTTACTTTGTCGTCCTTTCCTTTTCTTAAGACAATTAGTCTTTCCCTTGTGTTTAAGAACTATAGGCTACTTGACCTTGTTGCATCCATTCCTTTAAAAATACTATTTCATGAACTTCGGTTTTTTCTTATTTGTGTCTTGTTGCAAGATCCTAGTAATATTGTTGTCAAACTATGGTCGGGACCCATTGTGAGGTCCTAACCAGTAACGCTCCGAGTTCTGAGAATTCGGGGTTTTACAACATGGTATCAGAGCTCTAGGTTGGCAACAATGACAATTGAAATCTTCTAAAAGACCGAATAAGTACTTAAGCAGAACCCTGAGTTTTAAAAAAGACTTTTGGTTTTCAAATGCATGTATAGTTTGGTTGGGGATAGAAAAGTACGGCTGACCACCACTACTACAGAGGATCTCAGTATGCTTAGTATGGACTTTAGGTTTTGCTTTAGTTGGACTTATTAGGTTGATTATAAAGATATGTATTATAGATAAATATATGCCGAAGATTAGTAGAAATTGTAGTTATGTTATGTCCTTAACGGATATAACATAATGAGTTTCTCACCCCTTTGACACATCTAAGTAGATTTTGAAGGGTGTCAACGTGAGGATTAATATGCACATCTTATGTGCATTAGGGTAGACGAACGTCGGATAACTCCTTCGAGCTTGTTGAGGAACGTCGAGACGGAAAATAGACGACTAAAAGACAACACCAACTACAATGACAAGAAGGGAATTCCGAGTCAACTCCATAGGATCAAATGAAGAATATACATGAGGGTAATCCCGACAACGCGTTGGATGACCGGCAAGTATACCAATTGGAAGAGACAACCCATAGGTTCTTTCAAGATGGGGTAAAGCAACGTTACAAATAAAGGGGGATGCCTTCAGAAAAACAAATAGGCATGAAGGTCAAGGTGGAAGATAGTAGCAATCTAGACAAAAGGCATTGAATCTAAGCTTACTGACAGACCAGAAGGTAAAAGTTTGAGGCTAGAAGCAGAGCGGAATATGATAACTCTCGACAAGCTACTTTCCACTACAATCAGGATGGGAAACCGAGACAATCATAAGAGTAGGAGTCAAGATAAGATACATTGCCCATCCCGATACGAAGAATTAAAGAGCCGCAAAACGAAAGCTTATAGGTTTCTAGAAAAGGGAAGGCCGATTTCACCCAACATGGAAGTGGTGTGACCCCCCTAAAACACACAAGAATTACAACAAGGATCGGGATACAACAAAGACCGGATTTATATAAAGGCGGAAGTACAAGAAGCATCCCAAGAAGGAGGGTGTAGAAGAATAGTCTTGGGGGAAAATAGGGTCTCTAATAACTTCTCAATCAAGCAGGGATTTAAGATAATAACACTAGCGGGTCATAACAGAGAACCGCAAGTAGACAATAACTCGGGTAAAAAGAATCATGGATAAATGCCTACAAGTTATCATAGACAAATTTATAAGTTCGTTGATGGAAGACGAAGATACAACTAGACTCGTAAGAGTATAGTACTCTTATAGGAGTGTAAATTGTAGAAGGAGCTAAGGGAGTATAAATGGAAAAGATATAATTCCACCTTGTATATCAAACCTCAAAAGAGATCGAAGCAAAGTAACTCTACGATCTTATAGAAGGTCAACTATAGACTAATTGGTAACAATAGAGAATTTACTCGTGCTAGCTAAGTAGTGATGGTTGAGGGACAGATAAGAAGAATAACCACAAGGTTATAAAGGAATTTTATCGACATCTAGTGAATTTCTTTCAGAGATCAACGACGGCAATGGTGAAGTTAAATCAATACAAGTACTAGTAGCCTTGATGGTAACAATGAATGAATCCAATACGACAACTCTAATAAAGAAACTAAAGAGAAGCTCTTGACGGTCGGTAATGACCATTGATGATAGTAATGGTGTAAAGAGAATTGTTGTGAGTGGTTGCTTACTACTGATTAAGGAAAGATACCTAACAAAGTTAGTAGGGAGGGATCCCTATAAGAAGAACTAGAAGAGTAAGAAGAAACAGATGATTGTGGACATGTCCTATGTCTTAGCATTCCACACAAGTAGGACTGATGGTGCTCCTCCGAGAAAAAGTGGGTCAAACTGTCTAGATTGATAAAGGAAGCCCTTGTGATTAAAGATGTGACACAGAATTATTGGAATTGTAGAGGCGGCACAAACATAGAGAGTATGATTTACAGCCTTGGTGAAATGTATGATCGAGTTGTGAGGTGATTGCAGATGGAATCTGCATGTTGGCTAGAACAGACATGAGAAGGAGGGTAAATTTGAATGACTAAAGGTTGCTAAATAGATCCGATATTACCCCAACCAGATAATTACCGAAAGGTGTCTATATAAGAGTAATGAGAAATGGTGGTACTCCGATGAAAATTCAAGCTCGACTGATGACATAAGAGTTGATAAAAGTAATAAGACCAACCAACATAGTCCGTAAGGCATATGCGAGGAAACACAAAAGGATTTAACTATCCTACTAGGGGGTAAAGATTTATAGAAGATAAAGCGACACGAGCATAAGGCAACATAATAAATGCAAGTCGAGAACTTTGATTTTTGATAAAATCATATACAATTGAGGTTTCTTATGCAAACGGTACCGATAAGTGTTTAATAAAAGTCATACATATCGGACCGATAACGCTTGGATGGATAAAGTGTAAACCAAAAGAATAACTTAACTAGTAAGAAGGAAAGTCATGTATCAAAATGCGGATCATGCTAAATTTAAATAAAGTCTTGGGATGAGGATGTCCTTAGGAAATCTATGTAAGAGTACAAAGTAACTGAAGTTCCAACACATAATGGGTAGTAATGATCAACAGACAGTTAGAGACCGATGCAGAGAAGAAAAACGTATAAGATAAGTCACTTAGTAGAAGAAATCACAAGACAAGCTTGAGAGACCAAAAGAGATAAAATGTCGACCCGGATATGAGGATCTAAGGTGCATGGAATGGATACCTACAATGGAGTGTAGAAGCAAAATGTAGACTATACAAGTGTGAAGAGGTTTTGACCTCCTCAAAAATATAGGAATTTGAAAGAAATCGCAATGTCGGTACCAAAGAGTTGAAACCCTGTAGCGGAAACAACGGAGTTGCATGAAGGCAATATTTCCGGTAACACCAGCGAAGGAATGTATATATGAGAACGGCCTTGGTGGACTCGAAAGTTCAAGGTAACCCCAATTATCACGGGACCTAAGTCATCAACACCGACGGTCCATTCAAGGGGAACTACAAGGGGATGATAACTAAAGTCATCAGAACTACCAAGACACTCATCAGCTATCGTTGAAGACTTGGAATGACTAAGTTTTTTATTTTTTATTTTTTGGTTTGGTAGAGTCATCAAAAGAGCTGGAAGTAAGTTTAGAAAACCAAACCGTTGAGAGAGTACCTACCGAATCCAAGACACGTCATTAGCTATGAAGAAAAAAAAAATGGTCTAGACGAGGAATCGATGAGGCTACTTAGGAAACGGAGGAGAGCATTAGAAATGGTTACCCTGAGTACCTTGTGGAGTTAGCCGCTACTTCTGTATCGACGAGTTAGTACTCGGATGCTGTATGTTTGACTTTTCATGTGTTACCTTGGAGTGAGTAATTGTGTTTTATGTGATGTGTGCCTGAGTATGATGATTGAGTAGTTGCATGTTAGAAAACGGGACTTAATGAAACCAAGTTATACAAAGACAATTGTTCGAGTAGATACATTATTCTAAGTTTCGGGATGAAACTTATTTTAAGGGGGCACTGATGTAATACCCGAAAAATTTAAACTCTGTTTAGTACCGGATAAAACCGGATTCTGATCCGCCAACCTTAATTCTTTTAAATAAAAGAAAACGATATTAATTTCTATCATTTTATGTGACCTTTATTCACATAAAATGATAAGTTATGTAACCGTAAATAATGCCGTACATTTAATTTAAAACCGAGGAGCGGTTCCGGGCGAGTAACGAGTCTTCCTTCAGCCCATTTATTTTATTTGAGGAGCAGGCCCAATTCTGGCCCAAAAAAAAGGGGCCTTCACCCGGCCCAAATGCAACCTAAACCCTATATCACCTTTTAACCTAATCTAATCAGGTTTCTTAATTCTAATTAACGCTAACCTAATGTTCTCCCTACCGCTCGATTGCCCACACCGATCTCTTCCATCCTCGCACTGATCAACCGCCTCATCTGCACCGGAGTCAGAGAGACACTACGGCTCACCGACGAACTACACCGGCCGCCGGAACCCCTTGTTGCTCGCCAACCCTGCACAGGCCGCCGGCACCTCTGCTACTCCTGCGATCTGCTGAGCCGTCTGCATCGATCAGGTGAGAACCGCTTCACCCCTTCTTTCCTGATGCTCGACTGCGGCTAACACCCCCTTCCTGTCGCACAACCAGACGAGCCGTCCATCGCCAGCCACCACCGACTCACCGAGAAGCCGGACGCCGCTGTAGACTTCGCAACCGGTGAGACAACGTTGTCCCTTCCCTCTCCTTCTCCTCTAACTCCCCTGTACGTACACTGTTGCTTGCACTGCTGCACCACAGGGAAGGTTGCTGCTGCTGTCACAAAAACGTTGCACGCTAGCCTCTCGACTCGCCAGGGAGGGTTATCGACCTCGATCCAAACAGGCCGGAATGGTGAGCCTCTATCCTGCAACCTTCCGCTTCTTTTGTACTGTTGTAAGGTTGTAAACAGCATGAGTGTATCTTGTATAGTTTTGTGTTGAGAAGGGCTAATTTAGGAGTTCTTAGAGTAGAGTAGATTGTCCTCTTGGTATCATGGTGAAGGAGGTAGAGATTACTAATGAGTTGTATGATTATATCTAGTTTCTCTTAAGTTTTGAAGTAGGATCTTCAAGGTAGGATATGGGTAAAAGAGTGCTGACATGAGACTTGACTATAGGATCCAAAATCAACCCAGAAAATTCAGTTTTATGAGCTGAAACTACTGACTTTGAACCCGTAATTTGGATAGCTTCGATCGAACATCCATAGTTGAATTTTTGATATATTGTAGATAGAAATATGGAGTTTATTGTGGTAAAATTTGGGAGAAAGTTAACGGTCGGATTAGAATTTACAAAGCCTCGAAGTAGGACAGTTGGGCTGATTTGTAATAGAGGAAGAAAAATGACTAAGTATAAAAAAGTTAGTTTTACCCCAACTTTAATATTTTATGTAGGAGTGTTGGGTGAGAATTGGTGAAAGATACTTGCCCTATGTTAGTATACATATCATAGAAGATTTAGAATTTTAATTCCGGAATTTTAATCTTTTTATTCAAGCCTCGTATCTTAACCCAAAGTCGGACCTTAATGACTTTTTGTGAAAATCTAGAATTTTGTGTAACTATTATAAATCTTTACCAAACTTTTCCGTAAGAACTAGATTGTGGAAATGGGTTTCAAAGGGGAGTTTGAAACTAAGATATAGACAAATCTAGGAGTTTCGGAACCGGGGGTAAAATAGTCATTTTACCTTTAAGAGGGCATTTTAGTAATTTTCTCTTGATGAGTTTGTGCATCTTAGAAGTTATAGACTTCTAATATTATGGGATGTATTTTGATCCACGTGCCTTGTATGACAGGCGTTTGAGTTTCTACGGTTG
>BSUD01000003.1:127529732-127579134 GCA_033239045.1 Fagopyrum esculentum | reverse complement strand
TTATAATAAAAATACCAACTTGTTAGGACGACCGTGGTTATTATGTTTTAAGGCCCAAGTGTATGTATAACGGGTCGTGACATCACTGCCCAGCTCTGCCAGGAGACTGGGAGGTTCTCTATACCCAGACCATACAAGTACACGGTGAGATGCATCGGATCCATTCCTGATGGGTACACGGGGGCGGAGGCGAGGTTTGAGAATCCCTCGTGTCACAAATTAAGTATCATTAGTAAGAGTGAATCACCTAAGTAAAGATAATAAATGGATTGTTTGAAAGCATGATGAGTGTTTTTTTTATGTGTGTGTGCGCTATTATTATTCTCCTAATGTTTAGATAACTAGCTAATGGTTGTTTTGTTGTGTTTTTAGATTTACCGCAGGGTAGAGCAGTAGCTGAGTGATCCGGAAGTAGTGGTCAACCGGGTCTCCGTACTCCTTAGAGTGGGGGTTTGGGTTGTTACTTTGTCGTCCTTTCCTTTTCTTAAGACAATTAGTCTTTCCCTTGTGTTTAAGAACTATAGGCTACTTGACCTTGTTGCATCCATTCCTTTAAAAATACTATTTCATGAACTTCGGTTTTTTCTTATTTGTGTCTTGTTGCAAGATCCTAGTAATATTGTTGTCAAACTATGGTCGGGACCCATTGTGAGGTCCTAACCAGTAACGCTCCGAGTTCTGAGAATTCGGGGTTTTACAACATGGTATCAGAGCTCTAGGTTGGCAACAATGACAATTGAAATCTTCTAAAAGACCGAATAAGTACTTAAGCAGAACCCTGAGTTTTAAAAAAGACTTTTGGTTTTCAAATGCATGTATAGTTTGGTTGGGGATAGAAAAGTACGGCTGACCACCACTACTACAGAGGATCTCAGTATGCTTAGTATGGACTTTAGGTTTTGCTTTAGTTGGACTTATTAGGTTGATTATAAAGATATGTATTATAGATAAATATATGCCGAAGATTAGTAGAAATTGTAGTTATGTTATGTCCTTAACGGATATAACATAATGAGTTTCTCACCCCTTTGACACATCTAAGTAGATTTTGAAGGGTGTCAACGTGAGGATTAATATGCACATCTTATGTGCATTAGGGTAGACGAACGTCGGATAACTCCTTCGAGCTTGTTGAGGAACGTCGAGACGGAAAATAGACGACTAAAAGACAACACCAACTACAATGACAAGAAGGGAATTCCGAGTCAACTCCATAGGATCAAATGAAGAATATACATGAGGGTAATCCCGACAACGCGTTGGATGACCGGCAAGTATACCAATTGGAAGAGACAACCCATAGGTTCTTTCAAGATGGGGTAAAGCAACGTTACAAATAAAGGGGGATGCCTTCAGAAAAACAAATAGGCATGAAGGTCAAGGTGGAAGATAGTAGCAATCTAGACAAAAGGCATTGAATCTAAGCTTACTGACAGACCAGAAGGTAAAAGTTTGAGGCTAGAAGCAGAGCGGAATATGATAACTCTCGACAAGCTACTTTCCACTACAATCAGGATGGGAAACCGAGACAATCATAAGAGTAGGAGTCAAGATAAGATACATTGCCCATCCCGATACGAAGAATTAAAGAGCCGCAAAACGAAAGCTTATAGGTTTCTAGAAAAGGGAAGGCCGATTTCACCCAACATGGAAGTGGTGTGACCCCCCTAAAACACACAAGAATTACAACAAGGATCGGGATACAACAAAGACCGGATTTATATAAAGGCGGAAGTACAAGAAGCATCCCAAGAAGGAGGGTGTAGAAGAATAGTCTTGGGGGAAAATAGGGTCTCTAATAACTTCTCAATCAAGCAGGGATTTAAGATAATAACACTAGCGGGTCATAACAGAGAACCGCAAGTAGACAATAACTCGGGTAAAAAGAATCATGGATAAATGCCTACAAGTTATCATAGACAAATTTATAAGTTCGTTGATGGAAGACGAAGATACAACTAGACTCGTAAGAGTATAGTACTCTTATAGGAGTGTAAATTGTAGAAGGAGCTAAGGGAGTATAAATGGAAAAGATATAATTCCACCTTGTATATCAAACCTCAAAAGAGATCGAAGCAAAGTAACTCTACGATCTTATAGAAGGTCAACTATAGACTAATTGGTAACAATAGAGAATTTACTCGTGCTAGCTAAGTAGTGATGGTTGAGGGACAGATAAGAAGAATAACCACAAGGTTATAAAGGAATTTTATCGACATCTAGTGAATTTCTTTCAGAGATCAACGACGGCAATGGTGAAGTTAAATCAATACAAGTACTAGTAGCCTTGATGGTAACAATGAATGAATCCAATACGACAACTCTAATAAAGAAACTAAAGAGAAGCTCTTGACGGTCGGTAATGACCATTGATGATAGTAATGGTGTAAAGAGAATTGTTGTGAGTGGTTGCTTACTACTGATTAAGGAAAGATACCTAACAAAGTTAGTAGGGAGGGATCCCTATAAGAAGAACTAGAAGAGTAAGAAGAAACAGATGATTGTGGACATGTCCTATGTCTTAGCATTCCACACAAGTAGGACTGATGGTGCTCCTCCGAGAAAAAGTGGGGTCAAACTGTCTAGATTGATAAAGGAAGCCCTTGTGATTAAAGATGTGACACAGAATTATTGGAATTGTAGAGGCGGCACAAACATAGAGAGTATGATTTACAGCCTTGGTGAAATGTATGATCGAGTTGTGAGGTGATTGCAGATGGAATCTGCATGTTGGCTAGAACAGACATGAGAAGGAGGGTAAATTTGAATGACTAAAGGTTGCTAAATAGATCCGATATTACCCCAACCAGATAATTACCGAAAGGTGTCTATATAAGAGTAATGAGAAATGGTGGTACTCCGATGAAAATTCAAGCTCGACTGATGACATAAGAGTTGATAAAAGTAATAAGACCAACCAACATAGTCCGTAAGGCATATGCGAGGAAACACAAAAGGATTTAACTATCCTACTAGGGGGTAAAGATTTATAGAAGATAAAGCGACACGAGCATAAGGCAACATAATAAATGCAAGTCGAGAACTTTGATTTTTGATAAAATCATATACAATTGAGGTTTCTTATGCAAACGGTACCGATAAGTGTTTAATAAAAGTCATACATATCGGACCGATAACGCTTGGATGGATAAAGTGTAAACCAAAAGAATAACTTAACTAGTAAGAAGGAAAGTCATGTATCAAAATGCGGATCATGCTAAATTTAAATAAAGTCTTGGGATGAGGATGTCCTTAGGAAATCTATGTAAGAGTACAAAGTAACTGAAGTTCCAACACATAATGGGTAGTAATGATCAACAGACAGTTAGAGACCGATGCAGAGAAGAAAAACGTATAAGATAAGTCACTTAGTAGAAGAAATCACAAGACAAGCTTGAGAGACCAAAAGAGATAAAATGTCGACCCGGATATGAGGATCTAAGGTGCATGGAATGGATACCTACAATGGAGTGTAGAAGCAAGATGTAGCCTATACAAGTGTGAAGAGGTTTTGACCTCCTCAAAAATATAGGAATTTGAAAGAAATCGCAATGCCGGTACCAAAGAGTTGAAACCCTGTAGCGGAAACAACGGAGTTGCATGAAGGCAATATTTCCGGTAACACCAGCGAAGGAATGTATATATGAGAACGGCCTTGGTGGACTCGAAAGTTCAAGGTAACCCCAATTATCACGGGACCTAAGTCATCAACACCGACGGTCCATTCAAGGGGAACTACAAGGGGATGATAACTAAAGTCATCAGAACTACCAAGACACTCATCAGCTATCGTTGAAGACTTGGAATGACTATTTATGTCAAGATGAATGACCCAGTTGGGCTCGAGAAGTAGAAATAGCCTAAGGAAACAGAAGTGTGGAAGATAAAACGAATTAGCGAAGCATGAAAGGATTAATCGGGCAGATGATGCTCACCAAGAATTTAACGCCAGTATAGGTATGAGAAGAGTAAGTCCGGGATATTGAGATAAGTCAATTATAGACGGACAGACGTCAGCTGAAGATGTATAAGTGTTGGTTGGTATTGACGAGTAGGTACCGTTAAGAAGAGACATTAGTGACTGCGGATTTAAGAGGTAACTTTACCGATGCCTTGGAGGATTTCCCAAGTAGGCAACGACAACCTTCTAGGATGATGTAAGGATATGGAGAGAAACCGGGTTAGATGTTGCTTACTGGTTGGTTAAGGACAGACGACAGTTGAGTAAGAGAGTAAGGGTCTGTTTGATGAGGATCTTGCTAGTATTAGAAGGAAAGTATAGGCGGGAGTTGGGTAAATCATGTTGACCCTCAGAAAGACGCCATTGTGCCTAATGGGTATTACACCAGAAGCGTGGTAGGCCCATAACCCACAGATGAAGAAAATCAATGCTAGGTTAACTATAATTTCAAGTTAAGGAATTAGAGATCTATATGAAAGGGTCCACTTGGGTGTGTGTTTTGTTTTGAGTTATATAAATTTGAAAGCTTGACAAGAATTAGGTGAAAACCCATTAATTAAGGAACCATCCGATTAGGTCCCCTTGAGGAAACCGGGCCAAGCGATTTGTATTACAAAGAGCATTTGACACTTAGTAAAGAGCCGACAAAAGTTTAAGATCATTATTTCAGAATCGATAGTCGGGAACTTTCGAAAGGAAAAAGCAAGTGGGCCCAGTGGAAGGAAAAGTTTTTTATTTTTTATTTTTTGGTTTGGTAGAGTCATCAAAAGAGCTGGAAGTAAGTTTAGAAAACCAAACCGTTGAGAGAGTACCTACCGAATCCAAGACACGTCATTAGCTATGAAGAAAAAAAAAATGGTCTAGACGAGGAATCGATGAGGCTACTTAGGAAACGGAGGAGAGCATTAGAAATGGTTACCCTGAGTACCTTGTGGAGTTAGCCGCTACTTCTGTATCGACGAGTTAGTACTCGGATGCTGTATGTTTGACTTTTCATGTGTTACCTTGGAGTGAGTAATTGTGTTTTATGTGATGTGTGCCTGAGTATGATGATTGAGTAGTTGCATGTTAGAAAACGGGACTTAATGAAACCAAGTTATACAAAGACAATTGTTCGAGTAGATACATTATTCTAAGTTTCGGGATGAAACTTATTTTAAGGGGGCACTGATGTAATACCCGAAAAATTTAAACTCTGTTTAGTACCGGATAAAACCGGATTCTGATCCGCCAACCTTAATTCTTTTAAATAAAAGAAAACGATATTAATTTCTATCATTTTATGTGACCTTTATTCACATAAAATGATAAGTTATGTAACCGTAAATAATGCCGTACATTTAATTTAAAACCGAGGAGCGGTTCCGGGCGAGTAACGAGTCTTCCTTTAGCCCATTTATTTTATTTGAGGGGCAAGCCCAATTCTGGCCCAAAAAAAAAAGGCCTTCAGCTGGCCCAAATGCAACCTAAACCCTAAATCACCTTTTAACCTAATCTAATCAGGCTTCTTAATTCTAATTAACGCTAACCTAATGTTCGCCCTACCGCTCGATTGCCCACACCGATCTCTTCCATCCTCGCACTGATCAACCGCCTCATCTGCACCGGAGTCAGAGAGACACTGCGGCTCACCGACGAACTACACCGGCCGCCGGAACCCCCTGCTGCCCGCCAACGCTGCACAGGCCGCCGGCACCGCTGCTACTCCTGCGATCTGTTGAGCCGTCTGCATCGATCAGGTGAGAACCGCTTCACCCCTTCTTTTTTGATGCTCGACTGCGGCTAACACCCCCTTCCTGTCGCACAACCAGACGAGCCGTCCATCGCCCGCCACCACCGACTCATTGAGAAGTCGGACACCGCTGTAGACTTCGCAACCGGTGAGACAACGTTGTCCCTTCCCTCTCCTTCTCCTCTAACTCCCTTGTACGTACACCGTTGCTTACACTGCTGCACCACAGGGAAGGTTGTTGTTGTTGTCACAAAAATGTTGCACGCTAGCCTCTCGACTCGCTAGGGAGGGTTATCGACCTCGATCCAAATAGGCCGGAATGGTGAGCCTCTATCCTGCAACCTTCCGATTCTTTTCTACTGCTGTAAGGTTGTAAACAACATGAGTGTATCTTGTATATTTTTGTGTTGAGAAGGGCTGATTTAGGAGTTCTTGGAGTAGAGTAGATTGTCCTCTTGGTATCATGGTGAAGGAGGTAGAGATTACTAATGAGTTGTATGATTATATCTAGTTTCTCTTAAGTTTTGAAGTAGGATTTTCAAGGTAGGATAGGGGTAAAAGAGTGCTGACATGAGACTTGAATATAGGATCCAAAATCAACCCAGAAAATTCAGTTTTATGAGCTGAAACTACTGACTTTGAACCCGTAATTTGGATAGCTTAGATCGAACATCCACCGTTAAATTTTTGATATATTGTAGATAGAAATATGGAGTTTACTGTGGTAAAATTTGGGAGCAAGTTAACGGTCGGATTAGAATTTACAAAGCCTCGAAGTAGGATAGTTGGGCTGATTTTGCAATAGAGGAAGAAAAATGACTAAGTATAAAAATGTTAGTTTTACCCCAACTTTAATATTTTATGTAGGAGTGTTGGGTGAGAATTGGTGAAAGATCCTTACCCTATGTTAGTATACATATCATAGAAGATTTAGAATTTTTATTCCGGAATTTTTATCTTTTTATTCAAGCCTCGTATCTTAACCCAAAGTCGGACCTTAAAGACTTTTTGTGAAAATCTAGAATTTTGTGTAACTATTATAAATCTTTACCAAACTTTTCCGTAAGAACTAGAATGTGGAAATGGGTTCCAAAGGAGAGTTTGAAACTAAGATATAGACAAATCTGGGAGTTTCGGAACGGGGGGTAAAATATTCATTTTACCGTAAGAGGGCATTTTAGTAATTTTCTCTTGATGAGTTTGTGCATCTTAGAAGTTATAGGATGTATTTTGATCCACGTGCCTTGTATGACAGGTGTTTGAGTTTCTACGGTTGCAGACCGAGTTGAGATTGTGAGAGTTGTGGTTTGATTCAAGTAAGTCCTTGCGACTTACTTAGCTGGTTTCTGGATATTTGTTGGGTGATAATGGTTGTGTGTGTGCAATGTGTGTTATAATAAAAATAACAACTTGTTAGGACGGCCGTGGTTATTATGTTTTAAGGCCCAAGTGTATGTATAACGGGCCGTGATATCACTGCCCAGCTCTGCCAGGAGATTGAGAGGTTCTCTATACCCAGACCATACAGGTACACGGTGAGATACATCGGATCCATTCCTGATGGGTACACGGGGCGGAGGCGAGGTTTGAGAATCCTTCGTGTCACAAATTAAGTATCATTAGTAAGAGTGAATCACCTAAGTAAAGATAATAAATGGATTGTTTGAAAGCAAGATGAGTGTTTATTTTTTTTTATGTGTGTGTGTGCTATTATTATTCTCCTAATGTTTAGATAACTAGCTAATGGTTGTTTTGTTGTGTTTTTAGATTTACCGCAGGGTAGAGCAGTAGCTAAGTGATCCGGAAGTAGTGGTCAGCCGGGTCTCCGTACTCCTTAAGACAGTTAGTCTTTCCCCTGTGTTTAAGAACTATAGGCTACTAGACCTTGTTGCATCCATTCCTTTAAAAATACTATTTCATGAATTTCGGATTTTTCTTATTTGTGTCTTGTTGCAAGATCCTAGTAATATTGTTGTCAAACTAAGGTCGGAACCCATTGTGAGGTCCTAACCAGTAACGCTCCGAGTTCTGAGAATTCGGGGTGTTACACTGATTGTTATGAATGAGATATGTTGTATATTATGGACATAAAGGAATGACGGTGGTGATTACAAAGATATGTTGATTACTATATGTGAGTAGAGATAAGCAAAGTCAGGGATGATGAGAGTTGTTGATGTATATGGATAGGGTTAGGGTCAATGTTACCTTACGTTGTTTTTATTTTGTTATTTTGATTTATATTTAATGTTATTATTGATAACTTGATTTTTGTGGCCCTTACATGTTACATACGGGTTTAATCTGGTTCCGAAGCTTAGACTCAATTCTTGGAACGTTAGCTAATGGTTCTCTTGTTGTTGTTTTAGATTATCGTTCAGGTATTGGACTCACCTTGAAGACTACCTTTTGGGAGATGATGTACAACCGGGGTTATGTTTCTTAGGTTGAGAGAGGTTGTTGTGTCTTGTTCTTGAGTTTTCTGGTTGTTGAGATGGAGATCGGGAGGGTTTCCAACTCGTGCTTATGCAAAATTTAGAGATTTCTTGAGATGGAGACCAGGAGGGTTTCATGGTAACAAAGGTTCCGGTGATGAACAATATCTTCCGGAGGAAGGGCAAAAATCCGGAAAACAAAACAATTTGAGGAAGAAAGTACAAGCGGGAAGATAATGAATAGTGCTATCGGATTATGGTTGGAAAGAACATGAATAGTTCATTTGGAAATTACGGAATTATTCTTATCCCGAAATTAACGTCAATCAGCTTTATTTTATTATACCTCAAAATCTTCAGTTAAATCATCCTTAACTTAATCAACCACTTAACTCACTCGATTTATTCCAATTTAAATCGACTATGAAAAATTTCCGAAATTCGGCTATTATTAATAATATTGTGGTTTTATTAAATAGACTATGTTTATAGTCTACAATAACAATAAAAATAAAAATTTTACAATAGTAATCAAATTAAATATGAACTGATTTTATTTATATAATAGCATTAAATAATTGTATTATTATATATGTTTGAAGAAAAAAATAAAATTAGAGTTTGCTAGTATCTCGAATTTGAATGAAAATTGTTAAGTTATAAATTAATTAAAAGTTATAAACGAATAGACGATACGAGTAAAATTGATGAGGTGATTGCACGAAACTGTGTCAAATATCGGTTATATATATAAAAGATAAGTAGTCACAATATTTTATGTAAACTGATATTTTATGGAGACTTTGATTTTTTTTTATTGGTTTAATATGTTTACATAAATTTTTAATAAAATAAGTATACGAAGATAATACAAAGTGACATGGAAAATAGATAGATTTTTGATATATTAAATTAGTTCTTACTAGTGAACTCCGAGAGCTTCAAGATAAGGAAAGGAAAGTAAATCAAAAAATAGATATAATATCTATATAAATCTAAGGGATATTATTTTTCGTTTACAAGATTAAAGATACTGATATTAACTATTAATCCTTTTATATTAGGAAACTTGCCAAAAATACTAAAAGAACAAATCTATATAACTTACTAAAACAAAGGACACTAAGTCCACATGTCAATCAACTAGGTATGCCACATAGGATTTTTTGTGAAATATTTACTGAAATGCCACTCCTAAAAAATTTATGAGAGATTACTAAATTACCACTCCTAAATAATAGAATCCTAATTACTAAATAAATATTAAAGATTTCTATCTATAAATAATTTTTATTGATATCTCAGCAACTTCATCCAAAAATAACTATTAAAATTAACTAATGATTTATTTAATTTATAAATTAATCTACAAATTTGTGGAAAAACATAAGTATTCAAAATACTTCTCGTACAAGTTTGCAATTCTTCACTTTTTCTTAACTACTTATTCAAATCTACAGCAAATCTAAAATTTACAATTATTCTGTTTGAAGAAGTCTGAAAAATTATGACCCATTTAATATTTTAATTAATTAAAAAATTATTTATTGGGTAATATTTTAATTTTTATAAGTTTAAGCAACTGTAATCTATATATCTATATAACTTACTAAAACAAAGGACGCTAATGCCACATGTCAAGCAACGAGGGATGCCACGTCAGTTTTTTTTAAAAATATTTACTAAATTTCCATTGATATTAACATTTATATTTTAAATAGTTAAAAAATTAACCTCAATCCACATTAAAAATTAAAAATTAAAAATTAAAAATTTTAAAAAAATTTGTTAAAATGCCCAACAATATCTACAAAAAATAACAGTTATAAAAAACCTAATATTTTAAATATTTTTTGTAAAATATTCGGCAATTAACCTAGGCCAATTTTTATATTCAATAATTTAAATGAGATTGTTGAAATCTAAAATAACAAAAAAGATTTTATTCCATGTAAGTCGATGCAATATTCCATTTAAACTGATTTTTTATAATTTGAAATAGCAACCAAATATGTAAAAGATATAAAACTTTAAATTTTACCCAAAAAATTGAAAATTATTAAAAAAGTTTTATGGTATCTAAATCTGAATAAAAAAAATTAAAAAAGGAGAAGAAGATGAAGATGTAAGCTATTACGTAACCAATATTCCAAATCTCAAGTCTATAAAAAATTAAAAAAAGGTTGGTTTAACAAAAGTTCAATTTTTTTGCTTTTGTAAAATCTATAATTAAGACTTCCTATGAAAGTTACTAATCTCAATTGAGATAATATCGAATTTATAAATATATATTTTAACGAATCTTCCATCATACACTAACCCACTATAAATATTTTATACTCTTATCTTCACAAACCTACACAAATTCCATTGCTCCCTTTTAAACGTACGCTCACAAGGTGCCAAGGTAGATGGTACATCTCTCATTTAATTTTAAGGTCACCGTTCTATTTTTTTTTTAATGTCATTACATTGATCATCTAACTTTCTTCATGTTTACAGTGGTGACACTAAAGCTGCTTGCTTATTCTTTCCAATTTCCGATCAAACACATTTTTTTTCATGATATCAAACGATAGAACGAACAAACTTCGATTCGATCGACGAGCTAATGCTTTCTGATTATTCGTTATATATTTTCAATCGCCGGCAAGATTTTCTCTTTTTACTCGAAAATCCAAACTTTATTTATTACGTTTTATAAAAATTTAGTTAATATTTATCAAGTTATCAATTATCAATGCAATCAAATTGAGATTTCCTATTTACTGTAAATATATAAATGAATATGATTTAGTTTTCCTTTTATTTTTAATGTGAATTTTTGGTTGTTATGTAGATTTGATTTAGTTTTCCTTTTCTTTTTAATATGAAAACCGGCAAAACTAAATTCTATGATTTGCTTTGATTTTGAACGTATTTTTTTCCCTCTTTTTTTCCTTAATTAAAATTTTGGTTATTTTGATTTTGTAATAAGAGTTGACCAACATTTATTTGAGATTGTAACCGTTTTATCAAATATAGGTTTAGCTTAAGTTTGAATTGTAGCCATAATCTTAATTTATTTGTATTGATTATGTTGAAGGAAAATCTTTAAAACGAAATCATGAATTTAGAAATTTATGTATATATATCTAACACAAAATTGTCAATACATTTTTTTTTTACTAAATCCTAATTAAGCCATAAAGTACTAAAAAAATTTATATATATATATATTTAACCGAAAATTGTCTCACGTATCTAATTCATATTTTATTTTTTTTACGGAATTTTCATGTAATAAAATATAGTAAACTATCTAAGTGAAGCATCTCACAATTTACAATTCTTTTTTTCTTTTATTATTTTGAATCAATATATTTTGCTAAACCCTTAATGGTGGTATACTTAACAAGCCTTTATTATTATTATTATTATTATTATTATTATTATTATTATTATTATTATTATTATTGTTGTAAAATTTCAAAGCAAATCAGTTTGTTACGTTCAGTATTTTTTTGGTTTATTTTTTAATTTAAAAAATTATTTAAACAATTGACAATACAAATTTACTGTCAAATTTTAAATCACATCATAAGCTAATAAAAACACATTTTCAAATTTTCCTTTTTTTTTTTGCTACGGAGGCTAATTAAAGCACAATATTTTTTTAGATTTTAAACTTTCAATTATTAGATCGCACTAGAAATACCACAAGTTAAAATCAAGAAGAAGAAAAATCGAGTATTGGTGGACTGAAAGAGCCAAATAAGATCCTTTTGAATAAAAAGAATATTTTGATGAATACACCTACAATGTAAGATTTAAAGTGTTAATATTTGATTGAAATTATGATTAATTAGTATTATATCCGTGTTATTGCAAATAATAGATATAACATTTTATGTCCTTGCATCGAACCAATTATGCACGTACACTATATTCAAATTATTTCTTAACATATACCCGTGCAAGGCACGGGAACTAAACTAGTATTTCCAAAAAATCTTAATAACCGACAAAATCTGATTTCTCCTAGGAGTATTGGTATAAAGGTAATCTTTAAAATACGAAGGCCAGGCATTACTAAAAGGTATAAAGTATTCAAGTTGAATTGAAGATTTGTGATGGCTAACAAAATCAAACCTAGTGGCAGACGTGACGGCGGCGTTGGAAAAAGGAGGCAACCGCGGGCCAAGCGTAGCGATGGTGATCTCAAATTTAAAATAGAGTCAATTCCATTATTCTTCACTGTAGGAAAACCTAGAACAAAGACGGTCGAAATTGGAAGGTCAAAGAGACATTATACTCAACGTCAAAGGTCTATTGACGGCGAGACATTCGAGCTAGAAACTCATTCAAAGATTATAAAGAGCGAACAAGGTAATTCAAAAGAGAAATTTGAATTAACCCAAACACTTTTAAAGAATGTAAAGAGTGAAGAAGAAAATTACATAACCGGCAACGCCACCACACCGACAACTACTGTCGACTCCAACTCATGGTTGTTATCTCTGGATAATGAAATTGAGATTCCTGGACCAATTCCGGATCTATGTGATTTGTATTGGGATGAAGAACATTTTGTGAATTTTTTTGATGATTTTAATTGTTAGTAAACAAGATTGTTTATAGAACTTGGTATGACTTTGTTTGATTGATTTGTTTTCAGAAAGATGTGTATTCATCTTACAGTTAAGAGATCAAATAATTGTAATTTTTGATCTTCTTCAATTCATTTACGAAAGTACGATTGTTTATGACCATCTTTAATAACATAGATTGTTTTTAGTTTATACGTAAAAAAAAAAAGAAATGTTTTCACGTTGATGATAATAAAAAAAAATAAAGGTCAGTGCCCACCTTGTGCATGTGTTGTCCTACAATTAAATATTATATTATTATTTTTGTGTTTTTTATTTGATATTAATCTATAGAAAATTTAATTAGAGGTTAAATTGACTTAAAAATATAAATTTTTAATATTCTACAAAAATTGTAAAAATACCTATATTTAGAAGAAACATATAATTTTTGTTAAATATAACAAATTACTTTAGAAAATTATCTTTTTACAAATAGTTGAGGATAAACTCATATTTAAAAATTTTCAAGGCCCGCCAAATATTTTTTTTTTGAAACAATTTGGTTTACTAGGCTTTTTGTAGTTTTGTTTTTAGTAAATATACCCCTTGAGAGAAGAGTGTCTAGAGTTTGAAAATAAATACAAATGGTTGTGGTATATTTACTTAGTTGAAACATTAAAAAAACCTAGTGAATACTATTGTTTTTCAAAAAGGCCTAGTTACCAAAATTGCCCTATTTTTTTTAAATGACTAACTAAGTCTTTTACCACTAATACTCTATTAAGAGTACACATATCATTAACTCATTAAGTAAATATACCCTTAATATAGAATAATAGTGTAAGTCAATTAGAGGGGTATATAAAACAAAAGCCAATAAAAAAGAGCATATTTCACCCAATTCTTTCCATTTTTTAGATAAAATATAAAATTCTTTCATTTTTTTCTTCCTTATAATTTTTCATTTCCCATTATGTATAACTTTTTATTTTCGATTTTATCATTCGTATCAATATCAATTTATTTTCTGCAATAGTAAACACTACTTATGATTTAATAAAATTCAATTTTAAATCATATTATTTAGTTATTCAATATAATCTTTAAAAATATGAGTAGTTGATATTATATATATATATTTAATAACTCTTTTTAAGTTATTTTTACATTAAAGTTATTTTGATGATTCATCCTTGAAAAAATATTTTAATATCAAGGTAGATTAATGACTCCATACATTAGTAGGTCAATAACCCTATATATAATAAATTAAAATGATAATAACTAATATTATACTTGATCTTATAAAATTGACCTTCTATTTATAGATTCTCTCAAATTGTTAGACTTATTTGATAACCGATGTGAGATAAGTTAGTTGTACAATATGATCTCAAAAAAATATGAGTATATATATATAATAAATCCCTTAAAAATTAAAAAAATTTAATGCAAACTCAACGACCCACATACCAGATATTAATCCAATATGAATAACTATTAATATAGTTGATCTTAGTCAAATTACCAAAAAAATATATGATTTGTTTAATTTTCAAATTACGGAAAGACTTGAACTCTGGATGAGTTGGCTCTCCTACCCACCCTTATACCAGCTGGACTAATTAAACTTTGTGTATTCTTTTGATGATACACAATATCAATACACAATTTCAATTACACAATGTTAATACATAAAAGACTTGTGTAACCAAACCTTGTGCAAATGACGGACTTGTGTAACCAAACTTTGTGTAAATGACAGACTTGTTTAGTAATATATTTTGTGTAAATGAAAAACTTGTATACATGACATTAAAAAAAACGGAACTTGTGTAATAAAAAAAATGACCGAATGTGTTAACTACATAAATTGACATAACAAATGAAATTGTGTAACCAAACCTTGTGTATATGACGGACTTGTGTAACCAAACCTTATGTAAATGACAAACTTGTGTAATCAAACCTTGTGTAAATGACAGAGTTGTGTAGATAACATAAACATATTTGTGTACATTACATAAACAAAAAACATGAAGGTTTGAATTCCTTATTTCCGTAAGAAATTCTGAGAATATCACAACCCAAAATATCCGGATTAGTTACACTTTATTTCCTTATTTAACGGTTTAGGGTATTGATTAGCATATTTAATTAGGTAAAAATTAAAATTAAATAGGAGAGAGAAGATGACAAATTAGGTAGGATCTTTAATTAGTTTTAATTAAATCTTTTTTATAAAAATAGAGGGTGCCTACTTAGTCTACCCATAACAAAAAGTACCTCGTTTATACTACATGTTACGTAAAATAAATACTTAGCCAACTCATTCAAAAATATATTGTGACAATTTTGTAAATAAGTAAATAAAAAATAATATGAGGTGGATGGTTAGCACACAACAAGTGAGTGAAATGTAGGTTCATTTTAGACCGGTTCATAACAGGGTTCGGGTCAGGCTTTATAAACTTTTTGGCCTGTTTATCTAGACTCGGGCTGAGCCCGGATGACGGACCTATAGTCGGTGTTGTTCCCGCCCGGGCGGGCCTATGTGTACTCGTTGTTCTTTATTAATATTTTGTTATATAAAAAGTATTTAAAAAATTGTTTTTAATATAGATTTTGTTTACAAATAAAATATATATAAAATATTTATGTAATATCTATTAATTAATTATAATTATATAAAATATTATATATATATATATATATATATACACGGGCCGGGCACTTTGGCCCGGCAGGCCTAGAGAAGTGTTTAGATCCATTCCGGCAGGCCAGGCCTTTTTTAGGTCCAATCGGAGTCGCCGTTTCGCCACCTGTTTGCCGCCCTCGCCGGTAGCCGCCTGAGAAGCCAACACCGCCGTTGGGGTCGAACTCCAACTGCCGTGAAACTCTTGTTGTTCGAATCGGGCCCCTGCGTATTTGGTATAATACCTCCCATATTTTGTTATTACATTTGTGGTCTATGTTTTATATTTTTACAATTTTGCCCTCAAATGAGTATTTATAGATTTTTGCCAAACTTTGTATTTACATAAATGGTCCATATTTTTCGGATTTTGCAAATCCACCCCTAGAAAAGTTATTACAAAATATGGCCGAGTTTATATTTAAAAAAAGGCCCAAACTTTTGGATTTGCAGTTTTTGCCCCTAGAAAAGATAATTACAATTTTTAACCCAAGTTTTTAATCACGGATCTTAACCTATATTTTTATATATTACGTTATATGCCCAAGTTTAGAAAAGATTTGCACTTTTTATATATTATATTATACGCGAGAATAGTACTAAACTATCAAAATGCTTCACAGTTGCTTCAAAAGTACTAAATTATAAAAAAAAAACATACAAAAGTAGAGTACTAATTGATAACTATTATTGGTCCATGCATGAGAGGACATTCTATCTTGTGTGCATTGTCAAAAGCTTCATCCTTGCACAAAAAGCCTCAATCCAATCCTCGACACTTGGGTTTTGGCAATACCTCCATATAGTTGCAATAGGAGGTAAGGGTGAATCCGGTTTTAGACAAACCTATTAATGTAGATATAGAATAATGAGTTGGAGTAAAAAAACACAATAAATTACAATAAATACTATATTGTCCACTAACCGCTACACAATGTGTTCCGCCTTCAACCCATGCAATAGTACATATCTCTTAAGGAGGACCTTGATCGGGATCGGTCTTCATTATTGGTAAGCATGTTTGAGGGTTGTTTTCAAGAATGGCAAGCACAACATGGTAAAATATTGCAGCAATTAAACCATTGATAGGTGTCGGCATCCAACATCTTTGCAGGAAAGGGTTGGGTAAGACATAGTAAACGTTTTTGACGAGATCATCAAACGGCAAGTCATGAATCCACGCTTACAAGAACAAAATTACAAATTAACTTAAAAATCTAAAGAAGCAAAAATGTTCGCTCAAAAGGTGTGTGCGTCAAAGTCTTAAATTTATATCTAGAACTCAAAGCAAAGCGAACCCGCAGTGTACGGATCGGCTGTAGTGAGGTAAGAATTCCAGAGTCGAACTCAGGGATTTAGTGAGAATAAATTCAATTTCAATTATCTAGCGAAAAGTGCGAAAAGCTTTTGTGATCAAATAAGGGTAAAATGATTCCAAGGATTCAAGTATCCGATTTCGGCTTTCGATTCAAGACACTTCTATAGATATAGGACAGAGTTTATATTGTCAAGATTAAATGTTCAAAGGTAGATATCGTACGGTGAAGTTCCGAAACCTATATGACTAATCTAAAGGTTCTCTCTATAAGGGTTGTTGAGGCTGCAATATAGAAAGATCTAAAGACAAGAATTATATTCAAACTAACTATCTAAAACTCCAGGATATGACTCTCCAAAGTAAAGATTAGAAAGCACACTTAGAATCTTAATAAAGGATGTTGAGTCTCTCTATTACCCAAATCTTGTAACCTTAATCTATTAAATGTAGAATTAAGTTTGAAGTCTCTTCATACATTCAATTAGAGGTTAAAAAGGTTAATCAATGTTGGGATTTAGGCAAGGATTAGTTTTGGTTAAAGATTGATTCAATTAAAGTTCGTCAGAAGAATAAATCGTGCTGTTCATAAGAAAATCGGCCGATTTACTCAAGAACAATCCGATTATCCTGTTGTCGCAAAACTAAATTCTAAACTCGCAGGGTCCTAATGTTTGAATGAGTTCAGTCTATCATCATCTAAGCCTTAATCATCAACTATTCTCCCCAGAATCACAAGGGTTTTAGCCAACCATTTTCAAAATCGAATCAAATTAAAGATTGAGTGAAATATCGCAAAGAAAACCGAATCTTGAATAAAAATTCAATAACCTTCAAATCTGTAAACAATCGTCAAAGCTGATCAATGTATCTCTTAGGTAACTAAATTACGTGTTCAAAAAGCACAATTGCTTCAATGGATAAAGAAATCTCACAAACAAGAATCAAGATTGGCTTCCCGGCAAAAAGCCCTTCAATTCTTCTCCAAGAATCTCCAATCTCTCTCTAACCTGTAAAGATTTCCCGTTGCGGCCTCCTCGTTTTCGTTCCTAGGGTTCTCACCTATAGTTTCTTGCAAATGGGCCGTTTGGCAAAACTCTCCTCTAGCCCAAAAGAATTGGGCTTTGTGTCATCTTTTCATTTGGCCGAAAAACAAAGGAAATCGACCCAGTCGATTTATACACAAAACCGTTCGATTTCTAGGGGAGAAAATCGTCCGATTTATATGCATATTGGCACGATTTTCTTCAACAGAAAGTGCTCTTCTTTTGGCTCGTCTTCTATGCTTCTCCTTTGCAATTCCTTAGCTCTTTGTGATCCCTTTAAGACTCCTTTAGCTTCCTTAACATCCTTAGATGCTCCTTGCTCCGCTTTTGCTTTCAATTCCACTCCATTTACCGATAATTCATCAAAAACTCGTGTAGATCTCTATTTCCGACAAATGATTGAATAGAACATAAAAGGCACACAAAATCTCTCTAAATGCAAGGTAAACTGAGACAATCTTCTACAATATGCATGAATATGATGGTACATAATTCATGTCATCAAAATACCCCATACTTGCCCCTTGCTTGTCCCTAAGCAAGACTCAAATTTAGAATACAAGATGTCATGGATTATGTATGTATGAAAACTCAAAAACTTTTCTTTTGGTAGTGCTTCTTATTGGATCACCCTCAAAGTGATATTTCAAGACATAAAAAGGCAAAGTATGTATCAATGATAACTATAAGATGAACTAACTTCCTTTTCTTTCTTGAAAACACAAATAAAGGACATGATAAAGGTGTAGAGGTAATCAAAGTCAAACAAATCTAAGCCATGAAGCCTTAAACACATGCATAGAAGTCTCAAGATCTTCTAATCAAAGGAAAGGTCCAAGAAACGTATTAAGGGAAGGAATTCTTTTTGGAAATTGTGGTGCTAATCCGGGAAAGAGGAACAACATAATACCTTCAAAATTTTACTTCACCGCACATGCTTTGCATGTAGAAAGCTTTGCTTCCTTTATACTTTACTTTTTGAGAGTATGGACAGCGGTGCACAAAAACCGAAGCCTAGGAGATCGGCGTTTCTCAATTTTGAGATGCCTCAAACCCTTGATGCACATACCATATCCCGTTAGGACTTGTCGTTCAATTGGACTTTGGCAAGACACAAACACCCGGCTATGTGAATGGTGCCGAGTTACTCATCCTCATGTTCAACGTCCCCAAATTTATTAATTTCTACACTTTCATTTAATACATTTTCCTTGGCCCTCCCACATCAAACATGCCTTTTTCTATCACTTATCCTAATTCCCGGATGGTAAAAGGAGGGTTACATATTTCATTGAGGGGCTAGCATGATCAAGATATGAGAAAAGAAAGCCTTAGTCATCCTTATATGATGTAAAAGAACTTGCAATATAGCTTCGACTATTATTTCATTCTCTTATCAAAACAACTAAATCATATAACTTATTCATGTGTTCAAGTAACAAAAGTAAACTCATTCATGCTATGATTAACATCTCAACACAACTAAGCCATCTTTTTGCCTATCCATATACACATTTCTCATCATAGAGGTCATTTCCATCATAAGAAGCACAAAAATTTTTAAAAATTCATAGGATTTGAAAAAGGTCATGCAAATGCAAGTGTCATAGTGGAAAGCAAGTAGTGCAAGAGTTATTACAAGCCACATCATCAAGAGTAATGCAAAGTTCATAAAGTGCTAAGATGAAACAAAGGTATTGTAAGTACACCCACCCCATACTTAACATCCACATTGTCCCCAATATGAAAATCAAGAGAAGACGACTTTTACGTGCCCATGGGGTACGTTTGCTTATAGAAGAATGCCATTCGGTCTATGCAACGCTCCAGCCACCTTCCAAAGGTGTATGATGACAATCTTCTCCGAATACGTAGAGAATATCATGGAAGTCTTCATGGACGATTTTTCGGTATATGGTTCTTCCTTTGATAACTGTCTCTATAACCTTTCACTAGTTCTTAAGAGATGTGAGGACACTAACTTAGTCTTAAACTGGGAAAAGTGTCATTTCATGGTCACCGAAGGGATTGTGTTAGGTCATCTAGTATCACAAAGGGGAATAAAGGTTGATAGAGCAAAGATAGAAACCATTGAGAAGTTACCTCCCCCTTCTTCGGTGAAAGGAATTAGAAGTTTCTTAGGGTATGCAGGCTTCTATAGGAGATTCATAAAGGATTTTTCTAAGATTTCAAAACCCTTAACTAATATTTTGATGAAAGACGCAACTTTCGAATTTTCGAAAGATTGTTTAGATGCTTTTTGCAGGATCAAAGAAGCTTTGATTTCAGCACCAATCATTCAACCACCCGATTGGACTCTTCCTTTCGAGGTCATGTGCGACGCAAGCGACGTCGCTATAGGAGCCGTTCTTGGACAGAAGAAAGATGGTCGCACTCATGCCATCTACTATGCTAGCAAAACGCTAGATGAGGCTCAATATAATTATGCAACCACAGAAAAGGAACTTTTAGCCGTAGTATACGCTTTTGAGAAATTTCGTTCCTATCTTGTAGGTGCGAAGGTGATAGTCTATACGGACCATTCCGCAATTCGATACTTATTCACGAAGAAGGATGTGAAGCCAAGGCTTCTAAGATTATATTGCCAAGAATCACAAGGGTTTTAGTGAGAATAAATTCAATTTCAATTATCTAGCGAAAAGTGCGAAAAGCTTTTGTGATCAAATAAGGGTAAAATGATTCCAAGGATTCAAGTATCCGATTTCGGCTTTCGATTCAAGACACTTCTATAGATATAGGACAGAGTTTATATTGCCAAGATTAAATGTTCAAAGGTAGATATCGTACGGTGAAGTTCCGAAACCTATATGACTAATCTAAAGGTTCTCTCTATAAGGGTTGTTGAGGCTGCAATATAGAAAGATCTAAAGACAAGAATTATGTTCAAACTAACTATCTAAAACTCCAGGATATGACTCTCCAAAGTAAAGATTAGAAAGCACACTTAGAATCTTAATAAAGGATGTTGAGTCTCTCTATTACCCAAATCTTGTAACCTTAATCTATTAAATGTAGAATTAAGTTTGAAGTCTCTTCATACATTCAATTAGAGGATAAAAAGGTTAATCAATGTTGGGATTTAGGCAAGGATTAGTTTTGGTTAAAGATTGATTCAATTAAAGTTCGTCAGAAGAATAAATCGTGCTGTTCATAAGAAAATCGGCCGATTTACTCAAGAACAATCCGATTTTCCTGTTGTCGCAAAACTAAATTCTAAACTCTCAGGGTCCTAATGTTTGAATGAGTTCAGTCTATCATCATCTAAGCCTTAATCATCAACTATTCTCCCCAGAATCACAAGGGTTTTAGCCAACCATTTTCAAAATCGAATCAAATTAAAGATTGAGTGAAATATCGCAAAGAAAACCGAATCTTGAATAAAAATTCAATAACCTTCAAATCTGTAAACAATCGTCAAAGCTGATCAATGTATCTCTTAGGTAACTAAATTACGTGTTCAAAAAGAACAATTGCTTCAATGGATAAAGAAATCTCACAAACAAGAATCAAGATTGGCTTCCCGGCAAAAAGCCCTTCAATCCTTCTCCAAGAATCTCCAATCTCTCTCTAACCTGTAAAGATTTCCCGCTGCGGCCTCCTCGTTTTCGTTCCTAGGGTTCTCACCTATAGTTTCTTGCAAATGGGCCGTTTGGCAAAACTCTCCTCTAGCCCAAAAGAATTGGGTTTTGTGTCGTCTTTTCATTTGGCCGAAAAACAAAGGAAATCGACCCAGTTGATTTATACACAAAACCGTTCGATTTCTAGGGGAGAAAATCGTCCAATTTATATGCATATTGGCACGATTTTCTGCAACAGAAAGTGCTCTTCTTTTGGCTCGTCTTCTATGCTTCTCCTTTGCAATTCCTTAGCTCTTTGTGATCCCTTTAAGACTCCTTTAGCTTCCTTAACATCCTTAGATGCTCCTTGCTCCGCTTTTGCTTTCAATTCCACTCCATTTACCTATAACTCATCAAAAACTCGTGTAGATCTCTATTTCCGACAAATGATTGAATAGAACATAAAAGGCACACAAAATCTCTCTAAATGCAAGGTAAACTGAGACAATCTTCTACAATATGCATGAATATGATGGTACATAATTCATGTTATCTAAAAACTTAAAAAAATTATGTCAAATATCCTCGAAATAGTTACCTTTCTATATAGTGTTTTATGAAACCGCAACTCCATAGCCAAATCACTACATACATTCAAGTAGTAGTCATCGCCCGAATATCCAAAAACCACTATGATTGCGCTATATCCACAAGTATTCGTCTCCAGTGACATCCTTGGTTCAATGTATATAAGAAAGCATGAAATGATGAATCTCATCGGGACACCAATTGTATTCCTCATCTCCTTTCCTCTCAAAAACTAGGGACACTCTTCCATGTCCTGAACCAGGGGGACGACCACGTCTACGGCTAGTTAAAGTCAACTCAATTGACTCACCATCAATAGGACCCTCTCTAGTCTGCCCCCCTCTTTCACGTCCCGATCTTGGTGGACAATCTCGTCTACAAATTGTTCCAGATATCCTCGATCTAATCCATGCTCAAACGAACTCGAATTTCTCCTTGTTGATTCTCTATTATAAGGAGGTATTCCCTTAGTCCTTATATTTGTCGGTTCCCTCACAGTAGTGCTCCCTAGATCCATAACGTCCTTGTATCAGGATGCCATTTGCTTAATTTGATCGGAGTTAAGCACCCTTGAGTCCATCATTTCTCTAAATTCGTCCAACGCCTCTAGATGTGGGCTGATGTATTTGTGTCTTGACCTTATTGTTGAATTCATAAACTCCAATACACTAACTTCCAAAAAGGATGGATTTGATCCAAACTTAATGGAACACGTGTTTTCATAGCTATGTAAAAGTCATGAGAACACGGGAGTCTAAAGGAATCCCTACAATAGAAATCCCGACACTTGTTATTGTCCTTCAGCTTCTTAGCCTTCTCATATATCTCCAACAATAGCTCGAAACACTCGTTGCTAACTTTATCCCGAAGCTTGTCAAATATAAGTATCCGAACAAAAAACAAGATTCTCTCCTAAGAACTCTCGAATGAAGCTTATATATTAGAAATCTGATCATTCACCATCAAATCCATGTTGTCAACTAAGTACTGAAATCCAACAACAACCGTAGACAAGGTCTTTTTCAACAGATGGTGCGCCGAATCAACCCTATAAAATACGAACCATATTCAATAGTACATATTCTTATAGAAGAATGATACTTGAAATGAATAAACAAGTCTTACAGATTTGTTGTCCACGTGTCCAAATGTAGATTATGGTCGGTTCAAGCTCAAACGATTGCCTTCTTGAATGGTGTAAGCCACGTCTTCTCGAAGTAGGACATCAACAACGATTTTGATTGCCAATATATCCTCATTTCCATCAAACGTTGCTCGTAACTCTCACTTGACCTTGATTCAAAAAAGACATAATATTGAGATGTGAAAACCACTTGTGTCTTCTTCGAACGTGTCACCACCCACGATCGGTTTTGAAGATTGCTCTTGATATGAAATGTGCATAACATATGTTTCACATCAGGAAAAACAATACCCGATGCTTTCATGAGGCTCAATACTCGATCAATTACAATGACCCTTGGAATTTTGTTGTTGCATAAATGTTGAAGCTTCCCTAAAGCCCGCTCGTAGAAACCGGAATTTTCTTTGCCAAAAACACAAATGCGATAGCAAACGTCATCTTGGTGTAGGTGATCCCAACAATCTCAAGCAAAGGCATTTTGTACCTCTAGATTGAAACTTTTCATTTTAAGTTCACCAAATTATAATGTCTAGAACCAGGATCTATAACCCGGATGGGAGATAATACAACTATTTCATCTGTATGAGGATATTTCCTATTATGGACATAGTAATCTCGTTGGTCAAGAAAATGGAGCACTTGTTGGATTGAACCCCGACCTTCGGCAATCTCCTTCTTCATCTTCAATCCGGTATTGTAGATATGTTGGATAGATGTGATGTTGTGTGGATCATCCTTCTTCAAGGTTTTCAATACATCTTTCGGTTTTAAACCTAACCTAAGTTCACAACACACATTTTGATATTGTGTGGGTGTCAACCCCAGCGAATGCATGACCCTTCAATCGCTCAAAGAGATCGTGTATGTGTACTCCTCATGTTACCCTCATAGAACATTTACCATGATCACTTTGACAACCCTCTAAATCAAACAAACACCAAATCTTCCTCGACCTAGTTTCTTGACTACTAGATGCCTCATCATCTGGATTAACGTCTTTCTTTCTCATACATTACCCATAACACTCACATGTCAAGTGAAACGTGCACATACCTTTACCTTTACTATTTAGCCATGATGATTTCGTTACTAACACCATATTTTTTACCTCTTCATGAACCGAGCCCAATTGACTAGGTTCTCTCTAACATAGAAAAATCCAAGAAGCTCAAACGTAGCTGAATAATTTGTACCGGCATCAAGTGAATAGTACGAAAGTCCCTATTTTAAACAAATGACCTACTGTTAATGTCTACCTAAGAAAAGTAATATTTCTAGGATACTAACAACTAATATTTCATAGATAAAATGATAATATTGAAATGATTAATTCTAAATAATAATAAAATAACAAACTTTATAACAATCAATAACAAATTCAGAATATAAAATACAAAATCACAAAACTATTTGGATGTGAGAAACAAATTCATCGGGATCGCTATATCTACAGTTGTCGAATGGAAACATTTCATCTTCACTTTTTGCCATCTTCACTAAGCGTTAATCGGAACTTTGGGTGAGATACGAAATACATGAGATATGTATTGTTGGTATTGTAGTTGTATTTATAACCATTGGATTTCCCAACGGAAATAATTACAGCCATTGGGCAACATTCGAAATTAACGGCTATATTTTCAATTTCAACGCAATCGGTCAGCGTTGAAGTTGAATTTTCAACTTCAACGCAGTCACCCTGGGTTGAGTTTGAAAATTTTCAACATCGTTGGCCTGCGTTGAAACTAAGCATTATATTTGGTCGTTTTTTTCACCGTGCATATAAGATTCCCCTTATAAAATTATATAATGATTGTGAATGACCGTTGGCTACAAAGCCAATTCATCAGTTGCATTTCCAAATACAATTTCAATTCGTGAGTGCAAAGAAGAATGAATGGCTGCTACAGATGTACGTGTACATCAGGTACATCTTCTTTCAATTTGGCTACACACGTGTGTACATCTTCATACAATTCATCAGACAATTTCATTTCATTTGTATCTCTCAAAGTTACTGAGCCATACCCGAGAGAAAAGACAGTTCAACCTCACATACATATGCTCGGCGGTATATTTCTCATTTCTAATTTGATTAAAAATCCATTTGTACCATCAAGTTTCTTAGCTTGTTCTCTTCGCCCGGCACCAATTTATTTTCCGTTTGATAACTTTTGGGTTAAACATCCGTTTTGATCAATAATGGAATGCCACCAGACCACCACGAGATATCGAAAGTGATGTTTGATATGATGCTCTTACTCTTTTCACCGTCTAGAACCAATAACTTCTTTCGGATCGTCAACTGGGTTAGTAACGAATACGATATGAATTTATTCGTTTTCCGTATTGCAATTTAGCCTCAATTGTTCTTAGGCTTCTCAAAATGGATAAATGAAAATTTCAATATGATCATATAATTATTGTTGTGATCATTGACTAATTGTTTGATGAAATCTGATGACAGGTTGGTTAGAAAATATTTTCGGGCAAAATGTTACGATGACGGTATTTACTTAATTAAATAAAGTGTTAATTAATTAAAATTAGCTTACGAGAAAAGTCGTATAGCTAAGAAAATTCTATTGAAAGAATTTAAATGATTTGAAAGTCAGAAAACAATTTGAGGAATGTTAGATATTCATACTCAGGTGTCGAAGAAGATGGTGAACTTGTTCGTTAATAATATGGTTGGCCGGAAAAATTTCAAGTAAGTCCTCGTGACTTACTAAGCTAACTTTCCCGTAAATTGACCTAGTGAGGGGTCATTTGGTTGCTAGTACGTTGGATGTTATATATTTACATGTTTATAAATATGACGTGCATATTATGACTATGTTATATCTTGATAAGTGATATGTTTAGATGATAAATATAAACACGAAATGTTGTAGTGTATTATATAAAGTTTAATGCTAATGTGATGATATAAAGGTTATTCACAATAGACATATCTTTTATGGTAAGTGATGATTGTTTATGGATTAAGTTGTTGGGTGTGGTGTGCACATGTGGTTACACTTATACGACAATTCTACGCTTTTAAAACGGACGCCATTAGTCACAATCGATCGGGTATATAATCATTATACCAAACATGGGCAAAGCGGACGCCATTAGTTACGATGAGTCGATATATATTCATTATGTCAAACATGAGGCAAAGTCAATGCCATTAGTCACGATGAGTTAGTTGTATATTTCTTATGCCAAGATGAGGCAAAGCGGAACCATTAGTCACGATGGGTCGGTATGTATTAATGATGCAAAAGATGGGGCAAAGAGGATGCCATTAGTGACGATGAGTCGGCTATATATTCATTATACCAAAGATGTGGCTACACTCCATATGAGAATATTCACGACCTCACGATACGGATGGTCAATATATAATATGACTAAGCTAAGAGAAGTTGAGTTGACATCATTATGAGAATTTCATGTCACTTACATGGTAAATTGTTTACATATTTTACAAGTTGTCTTTGCATGGTAATTCATATGCATTATTATGTGTGTTTGAGATCCCTCGACGATAAGGATCGTTAGCTAACAGTTTATGCCGAACTCTTTTTAGGTTATCTTGATGATAGGAACACTAAAAGGATGTTAGTTGGAGTTGATGGCTAGCCGAGATAGTGTGTCAGTGGCAAGTTGGAGCTACTTCTGTTTATTAAACCGCATGTAAGCGAAGGTATACACTCGCATGGAAGCAGTGTTGTAATTTGTTGAAGGCTGCTAGTGTGAAATTTATGTTTTTTTCTGTTACGTGGTTGCATACATGAAGGTCAACCAAACATGTTGAATATTTTACAATTTGTCGTGCTTCTTATTACAAGGTCCTACATGTAAAATTGTTGTCATACTAACAATGAGCCCCATTGTGTGGTCCCTATCCTAGTCACATATTAAGTTATTAAAGAACAGTTTAGCTCCCATGAAGTTGTTTTTCAACTTCATGGTGAATGTCAGCAAATCTCCACCCTCAATTATAGTGAAGAACTGAGATTGATTTAGTTTAATTTTTATTAAACAAAAATGCTAAGCATATATCTTTAAATCAGCTTCCCTCCAAAACAACGTTTTTCTAAAATTTTCTTCGTCTCAATATCTAAAGTTCAACAAATCTTTAGTTTGATCCGCACAAGATTAATTAATACTAACCGAGAAGAAAATTTACCTTCTCCTTAGACAATTAAAATATTGGAGCATTGACATTGTATAGATGAGAATGGACAAAAGTATTTGCATGAAACATGTAAAAGACAAGTAACATGAAATAAGTTTTTCAGAACATTAGAATGCTTAATTGTGTTGTATGTCCATAAATTCCATGATCTTGTACTAAGTAAGTCCATCATCCTGTATTAAGTAAGAAATCCACAATATTTTCAAGCATTGCTCAGAAGTTGAAATTTTAAAAAGGATTAGTTGACCATATCAGTGTTTGAGAATGACACAATGGGAAACAATGCAGGATTTGTCATTCAAAAACAACAGTATTTGACACAAGAAATCCACAACCAAGCCTAAACATAAAGGATACCTTCATAAACTGAAACAAAACGGTTCCATAATCTTGTAAAATCAAGGACTCCTTGTAGACAATCTTAGTAGGATTCTGTAGGTATTTCATGAAATTTAAACATTTTAGTTTATATGTTTTCATAGGTCTTTCATCGAACACCTAAAGTGCAATCCTATAATATAAGTGTCAACCAAAATACTAAAGGTAATTGAGCTGTGAATGGTTAATGAACATCAGAACCGCAAACAAAAAATAAGGTACCTGGTATTAGCAACAAGATGGTGCTAATTAGAGCCCTTTTAGTAACAAGATGGTGCTAATTAGAGCCCTATTAGTAACAAGAGGAAAAAGAGGAGGAGAAGAATCCTATTAGTATCCGAAACATTGTATAGATGAGAATGGACAACAAGATGGTGAGAGTCCTATTAGTAACAAGATGGTGCCAATAAGGTACTTGGTATTAGCAACACAAACGTCAACCAAAATACTAAAGGTAATTGAGTTGATTGAGAATTGGAATTAAGAAGATACTAAAATTAGAGTCCTATTAGTATCCAAAACATTTCTTTGCACTATTCTTTGCCCACTGATTCGAGTTTAGAAGGAGGAAATAGAGGAGTTGAAGAGTGTTACATGTGCCAAACAATATTTTGGATCTGGGATGAAGAAACGTTGATGAAGAAAAATGGTGATGACTAAATTTCAGAAAAAATGTTGTTTGGAAAGAAGCTGATTTGGAGAGATATGTTACCTTTTTATTTAATTAAAATTAAACTAAATAAATCTCATTCCTTCACAATAGTTAAGGGTGTAAATTTGTTGAACTTCACCATGAAGTTGAAAAACAACTTCACTAGAGCCAAATTGTTTAAAGAAACAGGGATGGAGTACAATAAGATTTTTTTACCGGTAGTCACACACATTTCCATTCGAATGTTTCTAGTAATAATTACACATCTTAATTTGATTTATGGTTTATGATTCAAAATGAACAAGTAACAATAATGGATAATATAGTAAAATAACGTTATAAATGGTGAATTTACGCATGAAAGGATAAATGATATTTTTTTACAAATAAATAACAGAATAAGTAATTGTATGCATTTTGCCCCTTAAAAAAATTAATGAAACAGAAACACACAAAACCGAGCCTGTCATGTAAATATGAATGATGCATACGTATAACGTATATGATAGTCAAATTTGTAGGCAAACTAGTATAATACCCGCACCTTGTGCGGTTTTTGAAAAAAATGAGAAAGAATATTGTGAAATAGGTTTTTTTTAATGTGTTTTTGTTTTGTATACTTCTCTAATCTAATCTGTGTCAACAGCGCGCCACGTCATCAACCCGTGCTCTGTTTTAGTAAGTATAATAGATTTGGTTTCTATAAAATTATTATTTTAATAATAAAATATTTTATGGTTTAAAAAATAGTGTAAAAAATAAAGATTTATTGGCTTTAATTGTGGGAGCTCAATTTCAAAAATCCTGCGTCCACAGCACGCCACGTCATCAACCCGGGCTCTGTTTTAGTAAGTATAATAGAAGATTTGGTTTCTATAAAATTATTATTTTAATAATAAAAGATTTTATGGTTTAAAAAATAGTGTAAAAAATAAAGATTTATTAGCTTTAACTGTGGGAGCTCAATTTCAAAAATCATGCGTCCACAGCGTGCCACATCATCAACCCGTGCTCTGTTTTAGTAAGTATAATAGATTTGGTTTCTATAAAATTATTATTTTAATAATAAAAGATTTTATGGTTTAAAAAATAGAGTAAAATATAAAGATTTATTGGCTTTAATTGTGGGAGCTCAATTTCAAAAATCTTGCGTCCACAACGCGCCACGTCATCAACCCGTGCTCTGTTTTAGTAAGTATAATAGATTTGGTTTCTATAAAATTTTTATTTTAATAATAAAAGATTTTATGGTTTAAAAAATAGTGTAAAAAATAAAAATTTATTGGCTTTATATGTGGGAGCTCAATTTCAAAAATCCTGCGTCCACAGCGCACCGTGGGAGCTCAATTTCAAAAATCCTGCGTCCACAGCGCACCACGTCATCAACCGTGCTCTGTTTTAGTAAGTATAATAGATGCTTTCATACACCCAAAGTAAAAGGCACCCCGGTTGAAGGCAACCAAGACCGGCCTACAATAAAGCTACCCACTGTAAACCGGTTAACCACATTGGACCGCTTAATGACATGAAAACCGGGCCACTTAACCCGCTTCTTAACCTTGGAGCCCGGCCCGAAATTCCTATATTCCGCATAATACAAGGTGCTCAAATACTTCTTCCCCTCCCACTGCAGCCATCCCTTTGGGCTCAAGTGCGGGCCCAGGTACGATTTCGCAATCACGGTTCTAGAATAGGGCCTCCAAGGCCGGCCCAAGTAGGTTCTCACCAAGTGCAAAACGGGCTGAAGATCAGGCCCGGCTTCAACCCGAGAATTATGGATGACGATTCCGGTGTTCTGATTCGGGTCGTTTCGACCTTGGGCCGTCATTACATTCATTTGTCCCTTTATTGGCCGTCGGGCCTGTATTATGCAACTTTGGAGCACGACGGCAGCGTTTCCGAATATGACGTCAATGGTTCCGGCGACGTAGCATTCACGGTAGAATTGGCGCTGGGAGTGGACGAACAATGTGTCTTGGTAGCCAAAGATTCCGCAACGAAAGAAGACCGAGAAGTCGGAGCTTGATCGGAGAGCGACTGCTTGGCCCGCTGACGCCCCGGCTGTGTTCACGAAAGAGATCCCGCTCGCCATAAATCGGGCCCCGTCAATCGCTGATTTCAACAAGTAACGTGTCATTTGATTAGGGTAATTTAAAGAAAATGAAAAATGATTATATTAATTCTCGAATAATAAATATCATTTAATTTTTGAAAAAAAAATATAACAAATTAATCGAGATTGTAACATTACAAATTTCCGTTTGATTAAATAAAAAGATGGATCATAGAAGTGAAAGAATTTTTTTTAGTTTTAACAGATCGATCTACCGACATACGTTGACCATAAATAAATCTGAATGACATTTTATATAATAAATGGACAGAATCATTATCATCAAGCAGCTCATTAATGACACAATGTGCAATTTATATAATTGTACCAACTACAAATTTTATAATTTGACACAGCCATTACAAAACTCATAAATCAATCTTACCGTACTCTTTAAGTACTGTCATATCTGAATAACTCTATACTTTTTTTATTTTATTATTTTGCTAATTATTCTTTATAATGTCTATCATTAGAACATGTTAATGAACATAATACCCAATATTATAATATTTAAATCCTAGTATTTTTTAAGAAATTTTAAAGTTTATAAGTTCAGTTTATTAACCTATTTCATAATAACATAGGTTATAAATCGTTTTAATAAAATGTTGTAAATGAAATGTCAAAGTCCGATACAAACGGACCGTAGAGTAAATGAATATGTACCTGCAGTTGCGGAGTTGTATGTAGTATAGCCTGACCTTATACTCCTTCCAGCAGTGATGACTGTAGCCCTAAGGCCATCACCCACCAACATAACATTACTCAATGAAGGCTTCACCCATATGTTTTCCTTATAAACCCCCTTCTTAACATGAATCACTTTCCTCATCGACCCTCTTACTCTCACGGCCGCATTGATCGCGGCCTGAACACTCCGAAACTGACCTGATCCGTCTTTCGCCACAACGAATAACGCCACCTTTGCAGCCAATGACCTCCTTCCTTGCAACATCTTCCTCTCTTGTCTAGTTACCCATGTAGGAAATCCTTGACCGCTATAATGATTATAACCTAAGATCTCATCCATGCCCAAAATACCCTCATTGATAGCTAAGCTATTACTGATCAAATCCGACACGTTGTACTCGACGTGCGGAAGCATGAACTCGGTTACGTTTAGATCCGATGAGCTAACCCTACAAGTCTCTAGGTTTGTCAAGGAAGAACTAAGCCAAGTTTGTACATCAAAGTCGGTATAAGCTGAAGTTGTTAGGCCTTTTAGGGTTTGGTTGAGTTGGATTATGGTGTTGTTGTAGAGCTTCACACAATCAGCCCATGCAGCTCTTTCTCTATGGGACGTACAGTTCCGGCCCCACCGCCATGCATGGCCCTGCGCCGCTAGGGCACGGTCTAACGCCACTTGGATCGCCAATCTTCTGAAGTCGGGTCTAGATTTTGGTTTGTACGAGTGTGGTTCACGTCCCATAAACCACATACATGGTCTCGGGTGGGGAACCGTGGAACACCATGATTTAATGTCCTCTTCAGGTGATGGGACGGTATTAAGGTCATCTCTTGGTGGAATGGTCGCGAGTGTTAATTGGAGGAGGAGGAAAATGAGGAAGAATATTGATGGCATTGCTCAAGAGGGAGACTCAAATCTGGACGTAGAGGATTTTTGCTTAATATAATGAGGATATTAGATCTAAGGAGGTGAGATGATTAATATTATATAGTTATCTTTGAAAAAGATGACTAAGAAATGCTTAATGCAAGGATTTGGAACATGCAAGAGCATTAAATGGGTCAATTAGCTACAGTTTGAAGCAAATGCAAAAATAATATTAATGTCAGAAAACTGTGTCTGGTCCTTGATTTTAGCATAGATTTGATTTTACTTTCATAAATGTTATGTTCCTAATCAAGCCATGTAATATGTGATTTCAAATCTTGTTAATCCTCAATCAAACACTCAATCTAGATTGATCAAGGGTTAACAAAACTTTGAAAGAGAATAGAGGAGGGAAAGAGGTGACTATGCTATTCGAGTATAAATCCTACTATGCGGGATCTCAGGAGATGTTCATCCTAAAAATACACGAAGTAATCAAGCAAGATCGGCTACAAAATGGTTCAACATAATGGAAAAAGAACAAACTTACAAGATGAAAGACTAAAGCATAAAAGCAACCAAGAACAAAGAAGAGGAACATAAGACTCTTTTTCGTTTCACACTTGTAATCTTTCTCTTCTCTTCAAATGACGAATCTCTAGAACAAAAGCATTACAAAGGAATTGTCATTGAAGGTGTAAAACCTATCGAGATGAACAATAGACACTCTGAGTACATATATTTAATAAAAGAGTGACATTTCCTAGTTTAAATGAATTTGAAGATAAAATTACAATTTAAAAACTTGACATACTTTTAAATTTATTGAAAGCTTAAGCTCATACCTTCATATATGTAAAATAAGATGGGTAAATCATGTATTTTTGTAAGTTAAGGAAAAAATTTCAAATTCAACTATTGGGAGTATTTGTATATTTTGAAAGTTAAGCTCTTAAATACATATATTATAAACCTAATAGAGGATATTCCTCTTCTCTTGATTGATAGAACAAGAATAGTTTCCTTGAAAGACTAATTAAACTTGATATATAACAGTGGTGCTTGCTTGTTTTCTAAATGAAACCAAGAATGAAAATCTAAGGTAATTTTCAACAGTAGTACGTGGAGAACAATTCTTAATTTTGAACACTAGTGTATCTTATGGTTAACATCGATTTCAAAAGAATCTCCAGTTTTGTGTTTGCGGTTCGTGCTACAGTATGTAACCAACTCGAGTCATGAAAACAACTCGAACACATGAAGCCTGGCACTTGAGATGCAGGTAATATCTCCCACATTTCTCACTTACAAAATGGAAAAATATTTGTCATCTACATTATTAAGTTGTGTAAATTATAGATGTTGTTTAATTTGAGAGAACTCTGTATTTGTTAATTTGCATTTTCATAAAGGGAAAAAAAGAAAATGATTTTTATGTATGAAACTGTCGTGCTCTAGTGTCAATTGTAATAGAAGCATACTAGTATATAACTCGCACTTGTGCGAGTTTGTTAATAAAATAGGTTATCATATTGCATTTTTTTACTATATATATGTTGTTAATTTTATTAGTTATATGTTATAAGCTCGTATAAATAACGCGTCAAGTGTTACATAGTAAATGAGACCACGTAGCCCATGTGTTGGTCATTAATTAGTTTTATGCTAATAATTTTTTTTAAATCTAATTTATTTATTTAATAAATAATAATTTAAATAAAAAATATAATCATATAATTTAAAAAACTATAATCTGATACCAAATCAATTAGTAAAAAAAGATTATTTGGCTTAATTTGTGATTTAGTAAAAGATTTAATCCGAGAAAAAACGTAGGAGCGTCACGTCATCATTAGTTTCGTATGTTTTAGTAAAGTATATAGATGTATATTTAGTATATTGATAAAATAAGAATTACGAATGTAATAGTTCAACGGTCCACTAATCAGTAGGTTACAACCACCACGAATTAGTAGATCACAAGGTCCCACAAGGGCACAATGACCCACAAATCATTAGGTCACAACGACCCAAAAATCATTAGGTCAAAACGACCCAAAAATCAGTATGTCACAATGATTACATACAAATACTAATCCAATATGAATAAGTATTATATTTGATTCTCACCAAAAGGTTCAGAAATGTATGAATTTTATAATCCTCAAATACTCTAGATCTAATTTATACATGTTTTCAAAGTGTCATCATTTCCTCATAATCGATGTGGGAGAACAAAATTAATATTTTAAAAAATAATTATGGTTTAGTTAAAAAAAAGATTTATTAGCTTAATTCGTGGTTTAGTAAAAAGTTTAATCCGAGAAAAAACGTGGGGGCGCCACGTCAGAATTAATGTCTTTTTGTTTTAGTAAAGTATATATAGAATATACATATGTATATTTAGTATATTGATAAAATAAGAATTACGAATTTAATAGTTCAACGGTCCACAAATTAGTAATTCACAAACGACCCACAAATCAGTAGGTCACAAATGAACCACAAATCAGTAGGTCACAACGACCCACAAATTAGTAGATCACAATGACCGCACAAATTAGTAGATCACAAGGACACACAAATCATTATTTTACAACTCACAACGACCCACAGATCAGTAGGTCACAATGACCCAAAAATCAGTATGTCACAACGATCCAAATATCAGTAGGTCAAAACGACCTACAGATCAGTAGGTCACAAAGGAACCACAAATCAATAGGTCACAAACGACTTCCAAATCATTAGGTCACAAGGACCCAAGCATCAGTAGGTTACAATGACCCACAAAGTATTAGATCAAAACGACCCACAAATCATTAGGTCAAAACGATCAACGAATCTCACAACAATCCACGTACAAATACTAATCCGGTATGAATAAGTATTTTACTTGATTGTGACCAAAAGGTCCAGAAATGTATGCTTTGTATAATCTTCAAACCTCATAGGTCTATTTATACATGTTGTCAAACTGTCATCTTCTCTGATAACCGATGTGGGATAACAAAATTCATATTTTACAAAATAATTATGGTTTAGTAAAAAAGGATTTATTAGCTTAATTCGTGATTTAGTAAAAAATTTAATCCGAGAAAAAACGTGGGGCGCCACGTCAGAATTATTGTCTTTTGTTTTAATAAAGTATATAGATGTATATTTAGTATATTGATAAAATAAGAATTACGAATTTCATAGTTCAACGGTCCACAAATCAGTAAGTTACAAACGACTCACAAATCAGTAGGTCACAACGACCCACAAATCAGTAGGTCATGTTAGCATGAAATATTGTGATATTTTAGGCACGTTTTCTAAGTGTATTTCATCAATATTGATAGTCATTGATTAAGCATTGATTCAATTGTGAGCTAGTTTGTCTATAATGTCGAAATAGAGATCTACACAAGCTTTATGTTGATTGTAGGCAGTTAAGAGCTATTTCCGAACGGATTGTGCGAGAATGGAGTTTGATTGAGCATGTCCAAGGATTGAGGACATCTCTAGGAGCTAAGGATGGTGCCAACTTAAAGAATGGCACGAGACTAAGGAAGAATTACGGTTTAGCCCTAAACCACGCTCTAAAATACGGCCGTACTACATTCCACGTTCAAGTCCAAGGCCGTGGAACCTTGGCAAGGGAAGCGTGGTTCATTCCAGCAACTTCTACGGCCGTGGAAGGATTGTGTCAAACCGTGACAATTTCCACGCTCTAAAATACGGTCGTGGAACCCTTCCACGACCGTGATCTTGGCGATCTTTTTCGCCACACTTTAAGCCACGATCTTCTACGCAATTGGGCCGGGCCAATATTTTATCTTACACTATAAAAGGACGGACGAAGAGAGATTCCGTCACCTCTGCTTAGACGTACTTTCGCTACGCTTAGTCTTGCCCTAATTTCACATCTTGCGGAGATTGTGATTGAGGATTTTGCGCTTTGCTATGGAGATTTCCGGATTGACGGAAGATTGAAGATTTGAAAGATTGTTCGCAAGAAGGTTACGCTTTATCTTTAGGTTTGATTTAGAAGACGGATTGACATCCCGTTCTTCCTTCTTATCTAAGATTCGTGATTGTTTGTGTTATTCCGAATCTATTGACGTTATTGTTCTTGAATTGTGAATTTGAGATTGACTTGAAAGTTATTGAAGGTTTTCGGAAGTTTTCATCTTTCATTCTTTTAAACCTTGAATTTGATATCAATATGACTGTTGTTGGCTAAAACCCTTTAACAATTCTAAGGTGAAGGGTTGATAGTTGTGGCTTAGATGATGATAGATCGATCGTAAACAGATTGGACCCTGAGAGTTAGAAAGAATCGCCGACGAACCTAATCCACGGTCTGTTCTTGAGCTTCCACGGCCGTGGAACTCAAGAACTACCCGTAATTTTGTGTCAGTTCACGAACTTGCTTTTACTTTAATCCAAAGTTAAAGATTTGCTTTAACTTAGTCTTGGCTTACCCTTTTCTAGGTGGTAGTGAAGCCTCAACAACCTCTACCTCGATTTTGAGTGTCACAACCTTAATCGGTTTAGTTAGTCTTGATCCTTGGATTATAAGTTTGGGTATTTGACGTTAATTCTTACCTTTAGAACCTTTCTATATTGAAGCCTCAACAACCTTTATAGAGAGTGTCTTTTAGGTGAGTCATATAAGGTTTTTGGAACTTCACCGTACGATTACCTTACATTCGCATACCTTTGCATACCTTAACTCTGTCCTTATATCTTTAGTATATCTTGAATCGATTGCCACAGCTGGATTCCTGGATCTTTAGGATTGTTGTTTTCCCAATTATTCACAAAGCTCATACATTTACTCGCTTGATAATTCAATAATTGGATTTAACCCCCCAAATCCCTGTGTTCGATACTCTGGAATTCTTGCTCATCTATATCGATCCGTACACTGCGGGTTCGCTTGCTTGATTTCTAGTTTTATAATTAAAGCTTATTTGCACGCACGCTAAGTGGCGAACAAGTTTTTGGCGCCGTTGCCGGGGATTTGGTTTAGGCCGAATTCGGTTATCGGTTGTCAAGCTTGGGAGATTTTCCCTTGTTATTTGATATCTCTTTGAGTGTATGCGCAGGTCTAGGAACACCGAGGACCTCTTACCTCTTGATCAAGAGTTTGAGAGGAATTTGAGGAGAAAGCGTAAGGAAAAGAAAATGGATGAAGAAAACGAACGTGATCTTCAATCGGAGTTAGCGGAGAAAGAGGCTCAACTCCAATGGAGTGAGAAAACACGTAGGGAAGAGACGGATCGTCACCAAATGAAGGTTGATGATCTAACGGACATGATGTTCCAAATGAGGTTGGAAATAAACAACCTTAAGGATAAAAAGAAAAGGAGGAGACCAGGAAGATCGGTTAGAGCCAACTCATCCAATGAGGATAGCGACTCCTCCATGCCACCGTTAGAGGAAATTGATCCTACGATCAATGTGAATCCATTCTATCCACGGCCAGCTGCAAATCGCCGTGTTCCACCTAGGAATGCAAATGCAAGGGTCGAACGTGTGGATGAGGAGCCAAGAACTCTTGGCCAAAGGATGGATCCAACGCAGCAACCACGCCGTCTAGGTGTAAACTTTGATGCTGATGATGTACAAGGGTTTAGATTCAACCCTCAGGTTATTACTCTTGTTCGCCAAAGCCAATTTGGCGGAACAAGTGCTGAATCTCCACACCAACATCTACAAAATTTTGAGTGTATGATGGAGACGATGAGGCCGAAGAACGCAACTACCAACAACTATAAGCTCAAGCCTTTCTTCTTCTCCTTGAAGGGGAAAGCATTGTCTTGGTACCAAGCTCTTCCTAGTGGGAAACTAGACACGTGGGAAGACCTTTCCGCGGAGTTCCTCACTAAGTTCTTTCCGCCATCCAAAACAGCGGAGCTAAGAGGTAAGATTAATGCATTTTCCATGAGATCTAACAAAAGTTTGTTTCAATCTTGGGAAAGATTTCAGGATTTGCTCTTGGATTGCCCTCATCATGGCATATCCAAGCTTGCACTTTTGGAGATATACTATAAGGGGCTGGATGTGGAGACACAATTCAAGTTCCAATCCCTCTCATGTGGTACATTCATGGACATGAGGGAAGATGACGCTTGGGACTTCATTGAGAAGCAAGCAAGGGTCATAGAGAAGTATTCTCACCGGAAAGTTGAGGGAAATCGTGTAGAGCAAGGAGCAAAGCTCACACATGAAGCTCAAACTCAAATCTTTTCTCTCAACAATGAGATTAAAGAGTTGAAGAAAGCTATCAAGACCAACTTTCCAAAGCAACAAGGAAAAGATGTTGGTTACTTGGGTAACAACAACAACGGTGGTGAGAATACAAACCGCAACAATAACAACCGGAACAACAACCGGAATAATTGGAATGGCAACAACAACAACCGGAACAACAATTGGAACAACAATAGGGGTTCAAACAACAACAATTGGCGCTCCAATCAACAAAACTCCGGTAACTCTTATCCTTCCAATTCAAATTCACTAACCCCACCTTCTTCTTCTTCAACTCCTTTGAAAAGCCAAGGGCAAACATCTAATGGAGGAAGCACTTCGGGGAAGGAGAAGCCCGATCCCATGTTGGAGACGATTTTGGGAAAGCTTCAAGGGTTAGAGACTCGTATTATCAAGGTTGATGATCATATTTCTAAGGTTGATAAAGCCCAAAAGGTTTTAGAAAACCAAATGTTCAGCCATGCAGAGGAAGTTCCTAGGAATCAAGGGAAACTTCCAGGAAAAACGGAGGACAACCCAAAGGGAAGGGTGATGGCAATTACAACTAGGAGCGGAGTGACAACCACCGATCCACAACCTAAGTTTGTTGAAGTCTCCGTTGAGAAAGGGAAAGAGAAGGGGAATGAGAAGGAAGATGCCTACGTTCCTCCTCCGGCTTACAAACCTCTCCTACCATTCCCTCAATCTAGACCAAGAGCGCGTCTAGATAAACAATTTGGTAAGTTTATAGAACTCATGAGCAAGCTACATATTAATATACCTTTCATTGATGCTATTGTAGGTATGCCGGCTTATGGCAAGTTCTTAAAGGAGATCCTCTCTAACAAGAGAAAGTTAGAGGATTTTGGAGAGGTTAAGATGAGTTCGGATTCTTTGGATCTCATCAAGACCATGAAGGAGAAAATGCCCCCCAAGCTAAAGGATCCGGGGTCATTTTGCATTCCCATAGGAGTGGGGGATGTCACATATGATGCATTATGTGACTTAGGAGCAAGTGTGAGCATCATACCACTTGCGTTATGTAGGAAGATCGGTTTAGGCGACCCTAAACCGGTGAAGATGACGTTGTATATGGCGGATCGATCCATCACTCGCCCCGTCGGTATTGTAGAAGACGTCCCGGTCAAGCTAGGTAAATTCTTTGTTCCCATTGATTTTGTTGTGCTTGACATTCCTGCAGATAGTCCGGTCCCGATCATACTCGGAAGACCGTTTCTTGCAACTTCCGGCTGCATAGTTGATTGCAAGAATGCTAGACTCGCCTTTGACATAGGAGAAGAGAAGGTAGAGTTCGTTCTTTCCACTCTAGTGAAGGAACCAATCTTTGATGAGGATATATTCAATATCCAAGATGAAGAAGGGTTGTCTAGGGAGGAGGTAAGTGCTATTCTCTTCAAAGATCCTTTGCAAAAGGTTATTACTATGAGTCTAATGAATGTAGGGGAAGAAGAGGAATGCAATGAGGCAATTGAGGCCTTAGAAGCACAAGAAGAGGTATGTGAAGAGGAGTTTGAGAAACTCCACGACGAAGCAGAAAATGTGAGAATCCACGGCCATACAATATATTCCACGGCCGTGGATTTCACCAACCAAAGCGTGGCTCACTCCAGAGGATTACACGGTCGTGGAGAAAACAGAGCATCCGTAACCACATTCCACACCCAAAATCACGGCCGTGGAGAAGCCAGAGCAACCGTAATTTTGGCCGTGGACGAGGACAAATGTACCACTTCTTCAACTTCTCTTGATTCTTCTCCCACACCTTCTACACCCTTAGACACTTCTAAGGAGACATCGGATGTTCCTCAAGAGCCGTTGGAGACTCCGATCGCAATGGAACTAAAGCCACTTCCTACTCATCTAAGGTACGCTTTTCTAGGACCTAATTCTACCTTTCCGGTTATTGTTAGTTCCGATCTAAGCATAGATGAACATAATAAGCTCATGGTTGTCCTTAGGAAACATAGAAAAGCTTTAGGATATACTATTGAGGACTTATTAGGAATCAAACCTTCCCTATGCATGCATAAAATATTAATGGAAGAGGACTTTAGGACTTCAAGACAACCTCAAAGGCGGTTAAATCCGACCATGAAAGAGGTTGTTAAAAAGGAAATTCTTAAACTTCTTGATGCAGGTATCATCTACCCTATCTCCGATAGCAAGTGGGTGAGTCCGGTTCAAGTAGTTCCGAAGAAGGGAGGAATGACGGTCATCACCAACAAGAATAACGAACTCATTCCTACCCGAACCGTAACAGGATGGCGGATGTGCATAGACTACCGCAAGCTTAACAATGCGACAAGGAAGGATCACTTCCCATTGCCATTCATCGACCAAATGCTTGAAAGGTTAGTGCAACATTCGCACTTTTGCTATCTTGAGGGTTATAGTGGTTTCTTTCAGATTCCGATACACCCGGATGATCAGGAGAAGACCACATTCACGTTCCCGTGGGGTACGTTTGCCTATAGGAGGATGCCGTTCGGGCTTTGCAACGCCCCAGCCACCTTTCAAAGGTGCATGATGGCCATCTTCTCCGAATACATAGAGGAAATCATGGAGGTCTTCATGGATGACTTCTCCGTATACGGTTCCTCTTTTGACAATTGCCTTTCTAACCTTGCTCTTGTATTACAAAGGTGTGAAGACACCAACCTAGTGCTTAATTGGGAGAAGTGTCAATTTATGGTAAAGGAAGGAATTGTATTAGGACACTTAATCTCTAATAGAGGGATAGAGGTAGATAAAGCTAAGATAGAGACCATAGAAAAGCTTCCTCCCCCAACTTCGGTGAAAGGGATAAGAAGTTTTCTAGGACATGCCGGATTCTATAGACGCTTCATAAAAGACTTCTCTAAAATATCAAAACCACTAACTAATCTATTGATGAAGGATGCAGTTTTTGAATTTTCGCAGGAATGCTTGGATGCGTTTAACATGATCCGGGAAGCTCTAATTTCAACACCTATTATCCAACCTCCGGATTGGAACCTTCCCTTTGAGGTTATGTGCGATGCTAGTGGCGTAGCTATAGGAGCTGTTCTTGGACAAAGGAAAGAAGGGCGAACCCACGCTATCTACTATGCTAGCAAGACGCTAGACGAAGCGCAGCTCAATTACGCCACTACCGAAAAGAAGTTTTTAGCCATTGTTTATGCTATTGACAAATTTCGCTCTTATCTTGTAGGTGCAAAGGTGATTGTATACACGGATCATGCTGCGATCTGGTACCTCCTTGCAAAGAAGGATGTGAAGCCAAGACTAATTAGATGGATTCTTCTCCTACAAGAATTCGATCTAGAGATCCGCGACAAGAAGGGTTCGGAAAATTCTGTTGCGGATCATTTGAGTCGCCTAACACATCTAGAGGACGACCATTTACCTATAGATGACTCCTTCCCGGACGAACATTTACACATTATAGAGGAGTGCATCGACGTGATCTCCAAAGGTAACGAACCATGGTTTGCTGATTTTGTTAACTATTTGGTTTGTTAGGAGATACCGCCCGGATTATCCTACACACAAAGAAAGAAGTTCTTTAAGGATGTCCGGGAATAATTTTGGAACGAACCTCTCCTCTTTAAGAGAGGTCCGGATGGCATTATTCGGCGATGTGTGCCGGAAGATGAGATGCAAAGTGTCATCCGCCATTGTCATTCACTACCATGTGGAGGACATGCTAGTTCGAACAAGACTAGCGCTAAGGTATTGCAATCTGGATTCTTTTGGCCTACTTTATTTAGAGATGTGCAAACCTTTGTTTCCTGCTGCGATGCTTGTCAAAGAACAGGAAATATCTCTAGGAGGAATGAGATGCCTCTCAATAACATCCAAGAGGTGGAGATTTTCGACGTTTGGGGAATAGACTTTATGGGACCATTCCCATCATCTTGTGGAAACCAATACATACTATTGGCGGTGGATTACGTTTCTAGATGGGTGGAGGCGATTGCCTCTCCCACCAATGATGCCATGGTGGTGGTTAAGTTCTTTAACAAGACCATCTTTCCACGATTTGGGACGCCAAGGACTATCATTAGTGATGGAGGTTCTCACTTCATTGCCCGGTGCTTTGAAGCTCTTCTAGCTAAGTATGGGGTTACTCACAAGATCGCCACCCCTTATCATCCACAAACTAGTGGACAAGTTGAGATCTCAAACCGGGAGATCAAAGGAATCCTAGAGAAGACGGTTTCAAGGAATAGGAAGGATTGGTCCTTGAAGCTTGATGATGCATTGTGGGCGTACCGGACTGCGTACAAGACTCCCATAGGAACCACACCATACAACCTTGTGTATGGGAAGTCTTGTCACTTACCGGTAGAGTTAGAGCACAAGGCGTTTTGGGCCATCAAGTGGTTAAATTTCAGCATGAAGGAAGCGGGAGAGAAGCGTCTCTTGGACCTTAATGATCTTGAAGAACTCCGCTTGAACGCTTATGAAAACGCCAAGATTTATAAGGAGAGAGCAAAGCGTTGGCATGATAAGCATATCATTCCAAAGGACTTCAAAGAAGGAGATCAAGTTCTCCTCTTCAATTTAAGGCTTCGTCTCTTTCCAGGTAAGCTTAAATCTCGTTGGACCGGACCTTTTCTAATCAAACGTATTTTCCCCCATGGTGCAGTTGAAGTATGGGGTGAAGCGGGCGGAAGCTTTAAGGTGAACGGTCAACGACTCAAGAAGTATACGCCGGAACTCCAAGCTGAAGAGTTCGCGCCCACCGCACTCGAATAAGTGCGAATTTGGTCTAGCTACGGACCTTAAACAAAGCGCTTCTTGGGAGGCAACCCAAGGTATTGCATTTAGACATTCCTGACCTCGACCATATGATGAGGGATGTCTACCGCCAACAGTTCGGGCGGTACTATGATCCTAGCTTCTCTCCATTCCCACCACCGCCTCCACCGCAGTGACACCGTTGATGATCGACAGCTTTAGCCGCTCCACCGCCATTTTGTGAGTCTTTTTCTTTCTTTCTTTTCTTCTTTTTCTTTTCTTTGAACATTAGGGACAATGTTTGTTCCAAGTATGGGGTGGGGTGTGACTAATCGTCTGTAATAACTCTTACTCACTTTGATTGCTTCTATTGAGACTATCTTGCATGTTCATTATATTGTTGCACGTTTCATTATTGCATTGCATGAAAAAGAGTTTGAAAAACCCATAAAAATTGAAATATTTTGAAAATTTTGTGCTCCTAAGAATTGAGATGATTTCTATGATAATCACCACTTGTGAATTGAGTTTTGATGACAATTGCATGCTTAAACGAATAGTGAATTGAAAAGAGATTGAATGAGTTGATTATCCTTCTTTTTGCAAATTTCATAATGTGATGAATGTTACTTAAATCATGTTGAGAAAATAAAGTTGAAATCACACTATAAGTTCTCATACTTCTTGTTGAGATGATTAAGGCAATTCGATTTTCTATCTTCTTTCTTTGATCATTTAGCCCCTCATTGAAATTATGGCCTCCTTATCTATCCGGGAATTTGGAGGAGTTGATTGATATTGGCATGTTTGATGTGGGAGGGCCTTGAAAGCAATTATTTGCAATCAAAAGAATAGAAAGAAATTATAGGTTTGGGGAAGTCAATCATGACGATGAGTAACTCGGCACCATTCACATAGCCGGGTGTTTGTGTCTTGCCAAAGTCGGATTGAGCGATATTCCTAGCGGATTATGGTATGTGCGCTAAGGGTTTGAGGCATCTCATAAAAATTTGAGAAACGCCAATCTCTTAGGCTTCGGTTTTTGTGCACCTCTATCCATAACTCCAAAAGTAAAGTCGAAAAATGAAAAGAAGAGAGCGAAGCTCTAAGTTGAAAGTGCTGCGGAAACCGCAAGAGGAGAAGAAAAGAGTAGTTATCCACTTTCCCGGATTCATGCACCACATTCCTTAAAGTTTTCCTTTCCTTTCCACATTCTAGACCTTGTTTGAAAGTCCTTAAGATCAAAAGAATGTTATATGACTTGGTGATCTAAATTGAAGTTTCTTATGATTGATTTTGATAATGTTTGAAGGTTATGATGTTTGCATGGAAGTTTGATTGATTCATGAGCTTTCTTTACTCTTTACTCTTTGACAAAGTGTATGAAAGTCTTATAAGCGAATGAAGCAAGATTTGAGAATGATCTATTGATTAGAAGGCAGATTCATCCAAAAGAAGTTTTGCTTTGAGAAGGTGCACATATTTCATCCTATTGATTAGAAGGCAGATTCTTCAAGTTTTGATTAAAAGCTTTTTGAAAGACCTTGCTTAGGGACAAGCAAGTGGCAAGTATGGGGTTATTTGTTAGCATGAAATATTGTGATATTTTAGGCACGTTTTCTAAGTGTATTTCATCCATATTGATAGTCATTGATTAAGCATTGATTCAATTGTGAGCTAGTTTGTCTATAATGTCGAAATAGAGATCTACACAAGATTTATGTTGATTGTAGGCAGTTAAGAGCTATTTCCGAACGGATTGTGCGAGAATGGAGTTTGATTGAGCATGTCCAAGGATTGAGGACATCTCTAGGAGCTAAGGATGGTGCCAACTTGAAGAATGGCACGAGACTAAGGAAGAATTACGGTTTAGCCCTAAACCACGCTCTAAAATACGGCCGTACTACATTCCACGTTCAAGTCCACGGCTGTAACACCCCGAATCCGCGGGACTCGGGGCGCTACGGGTTGGGACCTCACAATGGGTCCCGACCCTTAGCTTGACAACAATTTCACCGGATCTTGCAACAAGGCACAAATAAAGGCCAAAACCGAAATACATTTTTATGCAATGAAAGGAAACCCGAAAGAAACAATAAAAGACTTCAGCCGATATGCAACACCAAGGGCCAAATGCCACCACACGATATACGATATACATGAATAATATACAAACTCGACTCTACCCAAAACCCACTCCTAAAATGTACGGACCCCGGCTGCCCACCCTTCCGGATCTCTCGGAGCATGCCTAACCTGCAAGGCAAACTACAACATTCGGTATAAAACCGTTAGCTCACATTCGAAGCATTAGAATTAAAGGGAAAGGCACAAACACAATTAATTCAACATAGTCACACAACATGCTCAAAGCACACAAATCCGGTTTATTATCTTTATTTATTAAGTCATATCCCGTTCTAGTTCAACTTTTTTTTGTGACACGAGAATCCTCCGAAACTCGCCTCGGTCCCTTCTTCCGGCAATGGAACGGTCGGATGCCTCCGACCGTCTAACCAGCACGGGCCAGTCGCCGAGATCCCCCCAGCTCTCACGGGGAGCTAGGCAGTGATGTCACCGCCCGTTATCATACACTTGGGCCAAATAATATAAAGGTCGGTAATCCTATTCCGGTTTAATTGTTATAAACAATAAAATAATAAAAACACACCACCCACCACACAATAATACTAATACAAAGAATACGAGCTAAGTAAGTCCGAAGACTTACCTTGTCACCACACTCAACTCACAACACTCTCGCTTCCTTAGGGGAGGAAACTCATAACCTGCTCACAAGAAGATAACTATATCAACAACAACTCACTCACAATAGATGTCTTAGACTTCTATACAAATGATCTACGCAAGACCATTTGACTCTCAGTTCTAGGACCGCATCCTAGAATCTCTCGTGCTCACATCACACTCAACAGAAGCTAGAAGTCTTAATACTTCTAAACCTTCGGATCTCGCAAGATCATAACTCACAACACCACTAGGTTACTCTCTTTCTAGTCTCCACGACCTCAACAAGATCATACAATCATAATCTCAATCCTCATAAGCTCACAAGATCAACCAAACACTCAATGCCCTACAATCCTCCTAAGATAATAACACCTCAAGCTTTAGAACGATCAAACCTTAAAACTCACCTAAAGTCCAAACCACTACTTGGTATTCACTCTAAGTTATGCCAGATTATCCAACCTAGCATGATACTACTATACATAACAAGATTAAGGAAGGAGATACTCACACGAGGTCAAAGGCGGAAGACGATCTATGAATGTCGAGAAAGGATTTGTTGGCCTTTGTCGGGGCGCTTCCGAACCTAAAACCGAAGCTAAGAAAATTTAGCTAAACGCTAAATTTGAAAGGAATATTTTGTGCATAAAAATATTCTAATGAAACTCTCTTTCAAAACCAAGGTTAAAACTCGTAAAAGCATTTTCCAGAAATTTACACAATTTTAGAAATTTGGGTCATAAACCACAAATTAAATCCTTGGGCCATAATCCGAAAATAATCCAACAAAGAGCATTATATATAGTGTATATAAATATAAGAATATCCCCGTAATTAAAATCCAAGGTTAAAAACCGCTAACGCATTTTCCGGGCAAATAATACAACTCTAGAAACTTGGGTCATATTCTGAAAATAAAACTTTGGTCATATTCTGTAATTTTAAACCTTGGCAATTTTCAGCAATTATATAAGCATTTAAGCAAGGGCAAAATTTTTGAATTCTAAAAGTTGGGACATAAAACGTAAAGGAGAAACACTGGGCAGATTTTATAATTACTCAAAAACTAAGCGGCCCCAATTCAAGCACATAAAAGGGTTTCTTAACCCTACTGTTCAGATAATCGATTGAAGGCTGCGCAAGTAGTGGTAGAGGCCTCGACAGGGGCGAAGGGACGGCCTGGCGACGGCGGCTCTGATGAGCTCCCTCCGGTGGCTGCAGCGCCGATCTCTAGCGACCTCGACGGTGGTAGACGGAGGAGGCTTCACTGGTGGATTAGAGCGGCCATTGTCGAGGCAGAACCGAGGCCGAGCTTGTGGAGTTCGGTCGTTGGAGCGGTTGCTGCAACGATTCCGGCGACGAGGCTCGAACAGGAGGAAGGAAGAAGATTGTAGAGGCGCGCCGGAGAGAACCCGCACGAGGCTGGAAGTGGAGCGCTGCTTCCAAATCGGCGGTAAGTAGAGGAAAACATCGAGGCAGGCAGGCGGCCTTAGTCTCCGGCAAGGCAGCCCCTCCGGCTCTTCCCTGGTGACTCGATAAGGACTCGAAAAGGTGGAGATCGGTGCCCTAGCTGCTTGTTGCCGACAAGCACAAGGTCCGTTGAGTGAATGCTGCGATTTGAGAAAGAGGGAGAGGTTTACAGGGCTGCTTGCTTGTGAGTATTCCAGAGAAGGGAGATGGAGGGTGAGACTGAGAGTGCAGGTGGTTAGGAGAGTTGGGGTGGGTTTGCTGCCAATCACAGTGGGGTGAAGGGGCTGGAGAGAAGCAATGGAGGGAGGCTAAGAGCTGAAAACAGAGGGTCTTAAGGGTCAATTTCAGGCCTGAGGATGAGGAGGTGAAGCAGGGATGGGCTGGGAAAAACGAGAGGTCGACGAGCCTGCAGGCCTAGGGAGGCTAGGCGGCTCTGGCGCAAGGCAACTCAGCTGCTACTGTCACAAAGGAAAGAACAAAAGGAAAGAAAAAGCAAGGGAGGGCTGAAAGGGGAAAAGGGCCAAAACTCACCCCTGGCTGGGTTCGAGCCCGCGACCTCCGGGTCATAGTAAGGAGGGAAAAGAAGAAATAAAAAAAAATGAACCAGATACAAGTTACTCGAAACGAGATTATCGGATCAGAGAACTTTTCCGAACTTTCCTTGCAAAATAAAATATGGGAAAAATATGTGGATTGAATATATATAAATTAACTCGCATAATATACTTTGAAATACAAAAATCATTCTCTCATTTTGTTTTCCGAGATTATATGATAGTTTAAACATGGATAATAAAATGTATCTGCGTATGTATACATATATACTCATAAAATTTAATTTACGACGTAAAATACATAAAATATATATACGCTATTAAAATGTCGATAAAAGCCGGAACGAATAAAAATCTTAACGCACCAAAATTTGGGGTGTTACATTAGATCCCTCTAAAAACAAGTTTCGTCCCGAAACTTGCAATACGCCAAACTTCTCGGTTCCTAAGGCCGAGGTATGAACTCTCACACTAAGAAGGCTTAGACTTTCTAATCTACACATATAAACTACTCGAACTACCACTACAAGATATATCCAATCATATAGCACATTCCCGCACGGGGCAAAAACTACATATAGCTTCACACATGCACAACTCAACCAAGAGAAGAACTAGGTCTAATCCGACGATTCTATCGATGCTACTAGACCCGCGTAAAACTAAACCAAAGATGCTATCATTTGTCTCATAAGTAGCCTCATCGGCTCTACGACGCCAATAACTCATCAAGACCGCCAAACTACTCGAGTTATAACTGTACTTCCTAGATTGATACACATGAAACACCGGGTGAACCCTCTCTACTCTTGGCGGCAACGCCAACTTATAAGACAATTTTCCAACTCGCACTAAGATCTCAAAAAGGTCAATATATCGGAAGCTCAACTTTATTCTCGGGTCTTTCTCTCTACAACATTTCCATTATGTTTCTCTTTGATCGTCTCTAACAAAGAAGATCGAACTTCCAATTTACACCGTTGGCTTTGGTTCCTTTCAAACTAAGCTTTAATGCTAAATTTCCTCAATTTTTGTTGCAAGTTCCAAGTAATGAAGGAAGTACTTTACTTCACACTGCTTCTACTAACGAGACGCGTATGATATTACTTTTACATCGTTCTTCAATACTCAATCAAACTTGTCTTGGAAAATCACTTGTACACTTCAAACACATCATACCTCGAGGTAAATCAAAGCAGTTGGACCAATGAATCTCCTTTTTAACTCTCAACGACTCTATTGTCAATTTTTCGTCCCATTCAATACTTCATGGTTATCCGTAGTAGGTTAGCCATAGATAGTAACTCCTTGGAGAATTTCTTCACGAATCTGGTAATGACCAACACATCCTAGAAAACTGGTAACTTCTTTCACATCCTTCGGGGGTTGTCATCCCGAGACAACTTGTCATACAACTTCTCTCTTCTTCGAGAGTGGACCGAAATATCTTATCTGGAGCATTAGTAAGCCCATATGGAATCACTACAACTCATTGCGACCATGGTTTGTCCGTCATGCCGTATTTGCAATATCCCAGTCTCGGATTCTCAATTGGTGACAATCTGACCTTAAATCATTCTTAGAAGAAACTATCGACCCTTGCAACCGATTGAGTAGATCATCCATTCATTGTAAAGGATACTTGTCCTTCATTGTTATCTTGTTTGTCTCACGGTAATCGATGTA
>BSUD01000003.1:127396072-127524585 GCA_033239045.1 Fagopyrum esculentum | reverse complement strand
TACTAATATAACACATCCGGTAATTCATTACAACACAACAAGATCCAAAGCATATATTATAGTTCACATATATACTATACATATAATCACGTCCATCATGCAGTTGAATCCACATATACTATACACATAAATCCAGTTCATCATGCAACATACAATCACAAAGATACACATCAATTCTATCATGCATAACTACAAACCTCATATCCATATCTATTCTATCTATATATACATATATATATCAAGTCCAATAAACTAAGCTGCCGAGATCCGCGGAAAGAGTGGTGGTCCGTACATTCTACCCTGACTCATGCATGTGATTTTGAAAACGAAAACTCAGAACCCGCGGGGTTCTGTTTATTCCTTATTCGGCCTTTAGAAGATTGCGAGTGCCATTGTTGTCAACCTAGGGCTCTGATACCACTTTTGTAACACCCCGAATCCGCGGGACTCGGGGCGCTACGGGTTGGGACCTCACAATGGGTCCCGACCCTTAGCTTGACAACAATTTCACCGGATCTTGCAACAAGGCACAAATAAAGGCCAAAACCGAAATACATTTTTATGCAATGAAAGGAAACCCGAAAGAAACAATAAAAGACTTCAGCCGATATGCAACACCAAGGGCCAAATGCCACCACACGATATACGATATACATGAATAATATACAAACTCGACTCTACCCAAAACCCACTCCTAAAATGTACGGACCCCGGCTGCCCACCCTTCCGGATCTCTCGGAGCATGCCTAACCTGCAAGGCAAACTACAACATTCGGTATAAAACCGTTAGCTCACATTCGAAGCATTAGAATTAAAGGGAAAGGCACAAACACAATTAATTCAACATAGTCACACAACATGCTCAAAGCACACAAATCCGGTTTATTATCTTTATTTATTAAGTCATATCCCGTTCTAGTTCAACTTTTTTTTGTGACACGAGAATCCTCCGAAACTCGCCTCGGTCCCTTCTTCCGGCAATGGAACGGTCGGATGCCTCTGACCGTCTAACCAGCACGGGCCAGTCGCCGAGATCCCCCCAGCTCTCACGGGGAGCTAGGCAGTGATGTCACCGCCCGTTATCATACACTTGGGCCAAATAATATAAAGGTCGGTAATCCTATTCCGGTTTAATTGTTATAAACAATAAAATAATAAAAACACACCACCCACCACACAATAATACTAATACAAAGAATACGAGCTAAGTAAGTCCGAAGACTTACCTTGTCACCACACTCAACTCACAACACTCTCGCTTCCTTAGGGGAGGAAACTCATAACCTGCTCACAAGAAGATAACTATATCAACAACAACTCACTCACAATAGATGTCTTAGACTTCTATACAAATGATCTACGCAAGACCATTTGACTCTCAGTTCTAGGACCGCATCCTAGAATCTCTCGTGCTCACATCACACTCAACAGAAGCTAGAAGTCTTAATACTTCTAAACCTTCGGATCTCGCAAGATCATAACTCACAACACCACTAGGTTACTCTCTTTCTAGTCTCCACGACCTCAACAAGATCATACAATCATAATCTCAATCCTCATAAGCTCACAAGATCAACCAAACACTCAATGCCCTACAATCCTCCTAAGATAATAACACCTCAAGCTTTAGAACGATCAAACCTTAAAACTCACCTAAAGTCCAAACCACTACTTGGTATTCACTCTAAGTTATGCCAGATTATCCAACCTAGCATGATACTACTATACATAACAAGATTAAGGAAGGAGATACTCACACGAGGTCAAAGGCGGAAGACGATCTATGAATGTCGAGAAAGGATTTGTTGGCCTTTGTCGGGGCGCTTCCGAACCTAAAACCGAAGCTAAGAAAATTTAGCTAAACGCTAAATTTGAAAGGAATATTTTGTGCATAAAAATATTCTAATGAAACTCTCTTTCAAAACCAAGGTTAAAACTCGTAAAAGCATTTTCCAGAAATTTACACAATTTTAGAAATTTGGGTCATAAACCACAAATTAAATCCTTGGGCCATAATCCGAAAATAATCCAACAAAGAGCATTATATATAGTGTATATAAATATAAGAATATCCCCGTAATTAAAATCCAAGGTTAAAAACCGCTAACGCATTTTCCGGGCAAATAATACAACTCTAGAAACTTGGGTCATATTCTGAAAATAAAACTTTGGTCATATTCTGTAATTTTAAACCTTGGCAATTTTCAGCAATTATATAAGCATTTAAGCAAGGGCAAAATTTTTGAATTCTAAAAGTTGGGACATAAAACGTAAAGGAGAAACACTGGGCAGATTTTATAATTACTCAAAAACTAAGCGGCCCCAATTCAAGCACATAAAAGGGTTTCTTAACCCTACTGTTCAGATAATCGATTGAAGGCTGCGCAAGTAGTGGTAGAGGCCTCGACAGGGGCGAAGGGACGGCCTGGCGACGGCGGCTCTGATGAGCTCCCTCCGGTGGCTGCAGCGCCGATCTCTAGCGACCTCGACGGTGGTAGACGGAGGAGGCTTCACTGGTGGATTAGAGCGGCCATTGTCGAGGCAGAACCGAGGCCGAGCTTGTGGAGTTCGGTCGTTGGAGCGGTTGCTGCAACGATTCCGGCGACGAGGCTCGAACAGGAGGAAGGAAGAAGATTGTAGAGGCGCGCCGGAGAGAACCCGCACGAGGCTGGAAGTGGAGCGCTGCTTCCAAATCGGCGGTAAGTAGAGGAAAACATCGAGGCAGGCAGGCGGCCTTAGTCTCCGGCAAGGCAGCCCCTCCGGCTCTTCCCTGGTGACTCGATAAGGACTCGAAAAGGTGGAGATCGGTGCCCTAGCTGCTTGTTGCCGACAAGCACAAGGTCCGTTGAGTGAATGCTGCGATTTGAGAAAGAGGGAGAGGTTTACAGGGCTGCTTGCTTGTGAGTATTCCAGAGAAGGGAGATGGAGGGTGAGACTGAGAGTGCAGGTGGTTAGGAGAGTTGGGGTGGGTTTGCTGCCAATCACAGTGGGGTGAAGGGGCTGGAGAGAAGCAATGGAGGGAGGCTAAGAGCTGAAAACAGAGGGTCTTAAGGGTCAATTTCAGGCCTGAGGATGAGGAGGTGAAGCAGGGATGGGCTGGGAAAAACGAGAGGTCGACGAGCCTGCAGGCCTAGGGAGGCTAGGCGGCTCTGGCGCAAGGCAACTCAGCTGCTACTGTCACAAAGGAAAGAACAAAAGGAAAGAAAAAGCAAGGGAGGGCTGAAAGGGGAAAAGGGCCAAAACTCACCCCTGGCTGGGTTCGAGCCCGCGACCTCCGGGTCATAGTAAGGAGGGAAAAGAAGAAATAAAAAAAAATGAACCAGATACAAGTTACTCGAAACGAGATTATCGGATCAGAGAACTTTTCCGAACTTTCCTTGCAAAATAAAATATGGGAAAAATATGTGGATCGAATATATATAAATTAACTCGCATAATATACTTTGAAATACAAAAATCATTCTCTCATTTTGTTTTCCGAGATTATATGATAGTTTAAACATGGATAATAAAATGTATCTGCGTATGTATACATATATACTCATAAAATTTAATTTACGACGTAAAATACATAAAATATATATACGCTATTAAAATGTCGATAAAAGCCGGAACGAATAAAAATCTTAACGCACCAAAATTTGGGGTGTTACAACGGCCGTGGAACCTTGGCAAGGGAAGCGTGGTTCATTCCAGCAACTTCTACGGCCGTGGAAGGATTGTGTCAAACCGTGACAATTTCCACGCTCTAAAATACGGTCGTGGAACCCTTCCACGACCGTGATCTTGGCGATCTTTTTCGCCACACTTTAAGCCACGATCTTCTACGCAATTGGGCCGGGCCAATATTTTATCTTACACTATAAAAGGACGGACGAAGGGAGATTCCGTCACCTCTGCTTAGACGTACTTTCGCTACGCTTAGTCTTGCCCTAATTTCACATCTTGCGGAGATTGTGATTGAGGATTTTGCACTTTGCTATGGAGATTTCCGGATTGACGGAAGATTGAAGATTTGAAAGATTGTTCGCAAGAAGGTTACGCTTTATCTTTAGGTTTGATTTAGAAGACGGATTGACATCCCGTTCTTCCTTCTTATCTAAGATTCGTGATTGTTTGTGTTATTCCGAATCTATTGACGTTATTGTTCTTGAATTGTGAATTTGAGATTGACTTGAAAGTTATTGAAGGTTTTCGGAAGTTTTCATCTTTCATTCTTTTAAACCTTGAATTTGATATCAATATGACTGTTGTTGGCTAAAACCCTTTAACAATTCTAAGGTGAAGGGTTGATAGTTGTGGCTTAGATGATGATAGATCGATCGTAAACAGATTGGACCCTGAGAGTTAGAAAGAATCGCCGACGAACCTAATCCACGGTCTGTTCTTGAGCTTCCACGGCCGTGGAACTCAAGAACTACCCGTAATTTTGTGTCAGTTCACGAACTTGCTTTTACTTTAATTCAAAGTTAAAGATTTGCTTTAACTTAGTCTTGGCTTACCCTTTTCTAGGTGGTAGTGAAGCCTCAACAACCTCTACCTCGATTTTGAGTGTCACAACCTTAATCGGTTTAGTTAGTCTTGATCCTTGGATTATAAGTTTGAGTATTTGACGTTAATTCTTACCTTTAGAACCTTTCTATATTGAAGCCTCAACAACCTTTATAGAGAGTGTCTTTTAGGTGAGTCATATAAGGTTTTTGGAACTTCACCGTACGATTACCTTACATTCGCATACCTTTGCATACCTTAACTCTGTCCTTATATCTTTAGTATATCTTGAATCGATTGCCACAACTGGATTCCTGGATCTTTAAGATTGTTGTTTTCCCGATAATTCACAAAGCTCATACATTTACTCGCTTGATAATTCGATAATTGGATTTAACCCCCCAAATCCCTGAGTTCGATACTCTGGAATTCTTGCTCATCTATATCGATCCGTACACTGCGGGTTTGCTTGCTTGATTTCTAGTTTTATAATTAAAGCTTATTTGCACGCACGCTAAGTGGCGAACAAGTCACAACGACCCACAAATCAGTAGGTCACAAGAACCCAAAAATCAATAGGTCACAAGGACCCACAAATCAATAGGTCACAAGGACCCACAAATCAGTAGGTCACAAGGACCCACAAATCAGTAGGTCACAATGACCCACAAATCAATATATCACAACGACCCACGAATCAGTAGGTCACAACGACCCACAAATTCATCGGTCACAACGACCCACAAATTATTAGATCAACTCTACCCACAAATCAGTAGGTTACAACGACCCAAAAATCAGTAGGGCACAACAACCCAAAAATTAGTAGGGCACAACGACCCAAAAATTAGTTGGTCACAACGACCCAAAAATCAATAGGTCAAAACAACCTAAAAATTAGTAGATCAAAACGAACCAAAAATCATTAGATCAAAACGACCCGCAAATCATTAGGTTAAAACGACTTATGAATTAGTAGGTCACAACAATCCACATACAAATACTAATCCGGTATGAATAAATATTGTACTTGATTCTGACCAAAATGTCTAGAAATATATGATTTGTGTAATCTTCAAACCTTGTAGGTCTATTTATATATGTTGTCAAAGTGTCATCCTTCTCTGATAACCGATGTGGGATAACAAAATTCATATTATACAAAATAATTAAGGTTTAGTAAAAAAAAATTATTAGCTTAATTCGTGATTTAGTAAAAGATTTAATCCGATAAAAACGTGGAGCGCCACATCAACATTAGTGTCTTCCATATAAAATACTTTACAATTGGAACTAGTTAAAAAAGATTTAGACTAATTATGGTTTAGTAAAAAAAAGAATTATTAGCTTAGTTCGTGATTTAGTAAAAAGTTTAATTCGAGAAAAAACGTGGGGCGCCACCTCAGAATTAGTGTCTTTTGTTTTAGTAAAGTATATAGATGTATATTTAGTATATTGATAAAATAAGAATTACGAATTTAATAGTTCAACGATACACAAATCAGTAGGTCACAAACGACCCACAAATCAGTAGGTCACAAGGATTCACAAATTAGTAGGTCACAAGGACTGATAAATCAGTATGTTACAACGACCCACAAATCAGTAGGTCACAACCACCCACAAATCAGTAGGTCACAACCACCCACAAATCAGTAGGTTACAACGACCCACAAATTAGTAGGTCACAACGACCCACAAATTAGTAGGTCACAACGACCCACGAATCAGTAAGTCACAACGACCCACGAATCAATAGGTCACAAGGACCCACGAATTAATAGGTTACAACGACCCGCGAATCAATAGTTCACAACGACCCACGAATCAATAGGTCACAACGACCCACGAATCAATAGGTCACAATGACCCAAACATCAGTAGATCACAACGACCCACAAAGTATTAGCTCAAAACAACCCACAAATCATTAGGTCAAAACGACCCACAAATCAGTTGGTCACAACGAACCACAAATTATTAGGTCACAACGACCCACAAATCAGTGGGTCACAACGACCCACAAATTATTAGATCAAATCGACCTAAAAATCAGTAGGTCACAACGACCCATAAATCAGTAGGTCACAACGACCCAAAAATCAGTAGGTCACAACGACATTAAAATCCGTAGGTCAAAACGACCCAAAAATTATTAGATCAAAACGACCCAAAAATCATTAGATCAAAACGACCCACAAATCATTAGGTTAAAACGGCCTACGAATTAGTAGGTCACAACAAGTCACATACAAATACTAATCCGGTATGAATAAGTATTATACTCGATTCTGATCAAAAGGTCCAGAAATGTATGATTTGTATAATCTTCAAACCTTCTAGGTCTATTTATACATGTTGTCAAAATGTCATCATTTTCTAATAACCGATGTGGGATAACAAAATTCATATTTTACAAAATACTTAAGGTTTAGTAAAAAATTTTTTTTGCTTAATTCGAGATTTAGTAAAAGATTTATTAATCCGATAAAAATGTGGAGCCTGAATTTTTTTTTACAAAATAATCAAAGATTCTGGCTATCTTTAAAATAAATCTTTTAAAAATATAAAAGAAGCCTGATTTTTTTTTAAATATTCTTAATTATTTGTGCTTGAAAATCGGAAAAGTGTTTACCAGTTTGTTTTATAAAATTTATATACTTTAATAAAAAAGATTTATTGGCTTAGTTTGTTATTTAAAAAAAGATTTAATTCGAGAAAATTTTTGGGGGCGCCACGTCGTCATTATTGACGTCTGTTTTAGTAGAGTATATAGATATGATCAATTCTATAAGCAAAGTCGTGAATAATTCACCTTCTTCAGGTAACAAAATAATATTCTTCACTTTCATGCATTTTTTCTTTGATGTTGCATTGCCTATCCAAGCATAAAATCTCTCATTAATATTTGAATCTTCAGTATACAACTTCTTCTGAATGTTGATACATTAGTGGATGTTATTTCTACGATCCGTGCATGCTTACAATGCAACCAATATTCCTCTATAAGGGTAATTTTAGATAAGTTCATATAAAAAGGTAGTTTGGTAGCTAAAACTTTTTTTTCCTCCTAAATCATGCAGATGTAAGTTTGCCAACCTTAACGTAGACTTGAGTCCGGTTTAACCTAAACCGCCGGTTTACTCACACCGTCAAGCTTACCGGTTTAGGTTAACTGACAGTTCCCGCTTTAGGTTTAGTTTTTTTTTTAAAATGGACCAAACCGACGGTCCACAAAGAGCCGTTTTGCAATGGCTCTTTGCTGCCCACGCAACAACTCTTTCAAAGAGCCGTTAGGCGGGACCCACTAGTGCAACGGCTAGTGGTATTTTATTTTTATTTTTTTAAAATGGCTTTTCTAATAAAAAAAAACCACATTTTTCTATAAATACCCAACTTCTCTTCCATTTTATCTCACACCATCTTCCTACATTCTCAACTCTCTCTACTACTCTCAAGAAAGTGAAACTCAAATGCCTGAAAGTGAAACTCAAATGCCTGAAATGTCATAAGGCGCACATCGACAACTACCCCCACAAAAAATGCTTACATTCGAGATTTTTACAAAGCATTACACGAAGGATGAGCCGGTGAACGATTATTGTCAAGTTTCATGCAACTATTGTTCAAAGGTGTGCAAGTGGAAGGTGGCTACGGGACTTTGCAAGTGCATATGCAAAAAAAAATCCATCCTGAAAAGCTAGGGATATCACGGGAACAATCACAATTGTCCCACGGGTTTGCAACGATCTTCTTCCTCTCAATCTCTTCTATTTATGTATAACCATAGTAAAGAAAGTTTAGGAATAGCCGATGGTATATGTTCTCTTGCATTTCCATTTTCGTATTCGGAATATGAAGAAGCTTGAGCATATAGCACTAAATATCTTCAACCTTCTTTTAAACCAACTTCTCGCAAAATCGTTTCCAAATTAGGTTCCAAATCTTATCTACAAAAGAAAGAAAAAATTCTTCCCATTTTGGCATCTTTTTTGCATCAAGTTTGTATTTGTAGTGATATTTTGAGTACAAAGACATGATGCAACAAACATTTAAAACTTGATAAAAATGGTTTTACAAGAATATAATTTACGAGGTTGAGTTTTTTCATATTCTTTTGATAATGCATCCGCTAATCCCGCCGTCGTAAACCATTTGGTCGAGGCGGCGGGACAATATTTGTGAACTCCTTTTACTAATAAAAGATGTGCATGTCATATTTCAAATTTATGTGTTCAAAATGGACTTAAGATTTTAACGATTATGCTAACCTCATCACCGACGTTATTTATCATATTTGACACTCCTCCAAATTGAGAAAAAAATGGAGAACATTATGTTTATCTAATAATGTTCATCCAATTGTATTTTCAAAAAATATTGAAAATCATTGGAACTGTACTTACAAAAATTACTTGGTCAAACCCTTCGTTACAAAGAACTTTTACAAGATTTTTCAGCATAAAACATTCATTGGTCAATTCTTGATGATGAAAATGTTTGACAAATTTGCATTGATTAATTGTAATGTTTTAAAGATTTTTAGTGATACAACTAATGCCATGAGTTACGTTTATACTCCAACTTCTTTTAGATTTTTAGAGATAGCCGTAAACGTTTATGCGACTTTTTAAACCGGTTCTACTTTTCCAACCCTTATAAATGCTATCAATGAGATGAAACCAAACGGCTAAAATATTATAACAAAATTCCCTTAATTTATCTTATAACCGCCCTTTTTGATCCTAGACTTAAACTTGATGGTGCTTCCAAATTGTTGGTTGTTTATTATGATTGTTTGGGTTTAGATCGGTGTTATAATTTCTAACATTATGCAAGATGTACATATCGAAATTGACAAATTTCTTTCTTCATTTCAAACAAGTGCTAGCTCTTCTTCTACCACACCTACTCCTACATCCTCCTCTTCTTCTTCATCTTCTTTTCTTTCAAAGGGATAAAAAAAAGTTAGCTGAAAGGACAAAAACACCAAGACATTCATCCTCAAGTGAAAAATTCAAGATTAACTAACAACGTGTTTTAGTTTTGATAGTGAAGTTTCTTTTGAAATTTTGGGTTGGTGCAAGAAAGTAGCCCCAAAATATCCAACCTTAGTCAAAATTTGTACAACAACTCATGGATGCGCCCACATCAACGGTTATCGTGGAGCAAGCATTTAGCCAAGGAGGGAACATGCTCAATTACAAGAGAACCCAATTCGAGCCGAAAAGTTGGAGGCGCAAGTTTGTATTTAAGATTGGATAAAGGGCGGAGAAGCGGACATAATGGAATGCCAAGGTGTATGACTCAAAATCCGATTCCAACTCCGATGATGCAGACAAGACTTCCGAGTCTGAGGCCGAAAGGTAAACAGAGAAACGAAAATAACTTAGAAGGCCGAGAAAAGGTAAGTAAAGGTAAGAGAACTATGTGGACTTTGATTTATCTTAACACCGAGAGGATACTTAGGCAACCAGGAAACCGGTTCAAGCCCTTTTTTTAAATTATAGTACCGTTGGGGTTTTATTTTTATTTATTTATTTTTAACAAACCGGTGCTAAACCAGTAGTTTGCCGATTTAGATTTAGGTTTCCAACCCATGTCTACATCAGCAAGCCTTACGTAAAGTGATAAAATACTTGCACTTTGTGTATGCCAACTATTTGTTTGTATTAGATATTTGAGACATAATACAGGTGCCCATGGTACAAAGACTATTGCTTCAGCTTTGCTAATAGTTAGCCGGAATGATGAATAAGATATCGTATATGAGAGTTGCAATGGCTGAGCACACAAGTGGAATGAGCCAGTAGATAAATGGTTGTCCGTTGTTGCCCTTCTTTGGGTCCACAACTATAATTACTCGCTCCACAATTGTTTCATCTCTGATTCACATGTTCCAACTAACTAGTAAATTTAAAAATTGACCTTGCTTCATTATCATGGGAAAATATGGATTATATATGTAACACTCCGATTCCGCTGGACTCGGGATGCTATGGGTGAGACCTCACAATGGTCCCGACCCTTAGCTTGACAACAATTTCACTGGATCTTTTCAACATGGCACAAATAAAGGAAAATATTGAAATCGTTTTAATGCAATGCAAACAATCCGAAAAGAAATATACAACTTGGAAACTCAGCAGAGTCCTCAAAACAACACAACTCCAAAACGATATCCGAACGTACAACATAAACCGCAAACTAACAAAACAAAGGCATAACCCCAAAAACGTCCCCGTCCTATAATGTACGGAGACCCTGGCTGTCCACTCCTCCACCTCACTCGGTGACATCCCTAACCTGCAAGGCATCTACACAATCGGTTTACAACCGTTTGCTAATATTCAAGGTATTAGAAACAAGGTGATGGCACAAACACACGTAAGTAAACAAAACACACAACATGATCAAAACACACAAGTCCGGTTCATTATCTTTATATTTATTAAGTAATATCCTGTTACTAATTCAACTTCCGCTTGCGACACGAGAATCACCGCATGATCTTGCCTCGGTCCCTACTCACCGTCAAGGAATGACACTGATGCATCTGGCCGTCTACCTGCCCGGGCTAGTCGCCGAGAACCCCCCAACTCTCCGCAAGAGCTAGGCAGTGTTGTCACCACCCATTTGTAATAACCGAAAATTTTAAAGTTCGGTAAACTGCAACTAACCAAATTCCGAGGCAACAATCTTAAATAATAAAATAAAACGAGTAAATGTTATCATTTTATATGACTTTAAGTCACATAAAATGACGAAGCCTTGTAGCCGGAAATAAATACGCAACTTAAATTAAAAATAATGATAAATTAGATAATACGGAATTTAATTCCGTATTATAAAATCCCGCGCATAATTAACGAGTAACGAGTTCCTATTCCATGCTAATAAGAAAGCGGGCCGGATGTGGGCCACTGCGAGGCCCAATCATCAGCCCACCTCCTAATTAACTCCTAACCCTAATCCCTCTCTTAACCTAATCCACTAATTACCTTTCTCCTAATCTCCTGTGCCGCTTGTGCTACTCCCTCCTCGCAAACCGCTGCACCTCACAAAAACTGTGCTGCCGCCGGACTTCCTGCAACCACAGCTTCCGCCGCTCGCCGCCATCAGTCCGGTAAGACGCACCCTCTCTCTTTCCGTCCCTCCTCCGAGTGCAGTCTCCCACCGCTTATCTCCCTCTCTGTACGACGAACAGCTGCAGTATCGCACCACGCCGGAGCTGCCACCGATACGCTGCTCCGCCTTCGTCTTCCACCGGAGCCACTGCGCAGCCGTTGCGAGTCCACCAGAGAGCCGTCGCCGCCCCTCCTGGACCAGCGTAGCAACATGTGGCAAGGTGAGTTGTCCCCCTTCTTTTTCCCTCTTTCTGTTCCGCTGGGCGCAGCAGCAGTGCTAACTGTCTCTCTGTTCTCCGGTGACGCAAACCAGGCACGAGCCACTCCAGAAGGACGGTGCACCAGCCACCCTTTTCCCTTACAGCCGACGAGGACCCCAGTATTGCGCGGTGGTGAGCTCTTCGAACCAGTTTACAAGGCTCCAGGACACACCCCACCACAGAGTTCTATGCAAGGATCAGGTCGGGGCAGAGGACATGGTAGTGTGGCTGATACTAGAGGAGCTCAGGCACGAGTGTTTGAGTTGAGAGATGCTGATCAGCCAGATGCACCGACTGCCACAGGTACGATCCAGATTCATGACTTACCTGTACGAGTTTTATTTGATATAGGTGCTACACACTCCTTCATATCTAATGCATGCGTAGATAGGTTGTCCTTAGCTACTGTAGAGGGGATACCTTTTATGATAGGCTTACCTGATGGGAGTAAGGTAAGAGGGACTAGAGAGATCTTTGGATGTCCTGTTCGCATGGGAGATCGAGACTGGCTAGTCAATTTTCTAGTCATGCCCTTAGCTCATGAGGATGTCATTTTAGGGATAGACTGGATGAGGAAACATGGAGCAGTCTTAGACATTGGTAGGAGGACAGTGACCGTTGCCACGGAGGAGGGCCATAGAGTAATATTCCGAGGTTGGGACATCGGAAAGTCAGGTACAGTTATCAGTGTAGTGAGAGCAGCGAGACTGATAGCACAGGGTTGCGAAGCCTTCTGGTGTTATGCCATGAAGGAAAGCAAGAGCCTGACTATAGAGGAGATATCTGTTGCATGCGAGTTTGCAGAGGTATTCAGTGACGACCTGCCAGGACTACCCCCACAGAGGAGCGTTGATTTCAGCATTGACTTGGAGCCGGGCACGAGACCTATCTCGAAGGCTCCGTACCGTATGACACCTATAGAGCTGCTTGAGCTGAAGAAGCAGTTAGAGGAGCTAGCAGAGAAGGGTTTCATACGCCCTAGTGTGTCTCCTTGGGGTGCACCAGTGTTGTTTGTGAAGAAGAAGGACGGATCGATGAGGCTGTGCATAGACTACAAAGAGCTGAACAAGGTGACCATCAAGAACAAGTACCCACTGCCACACATAGATGACCTGTTGGACCAGTTGCGTGGAGCGTCTGTGTTCTCGAGGATAGACTTGAGATCAGGTTACCACCAGTTGAGGGTGAGAGATCAGGACATACCTAAGACGGCATTCCGGACTAGGTATGGTCATTATGAGTTCGTAGTGATGTCATTTGGGCTCACTAATGCACCAGCGGTGTTCATGGAGTTGATGAATGGGATATTCATTGACTTCTTAGACCAGTTTGTAGTGGTCTTCATTGATGACATCCTAGTCTACTCTAGGAGTCGAGAGGAGCATGCCGGACACTTGAGGATAGTACTGCAGATTCTACAAGATATCCAGCTATATGCTAAGCTATCCAAGTGTGAGTTTTGGATGTCAGAGGTGGCTTTCTTAGGTCACGTGGTGACTGCTGAGGGTATTAAGGTCGATCCGGCAAAGATCGAGTCAGTATCTTCTTGGCAACCTCCTAAGAATGTTAAGGAGGTTCGCAGCTTTCTAGGTTTAGCAGGTTACTACCGCCGGTTTGTGGAAGGGTTCTCTTTGATTGCCCGACCACTTACTTGTCTTCTGAGGAAGACCACTCGGTTTGTCTGGTCTGAGCCGTGTCAACAGAGTTTTGAGGAGCTGAAGAGGAAATTGACGTCCGCTCCGATTTTAGCACAACCTGAGGGTATTGATGACTTTGTGGTATACAGTGATGCATCCAAGCTAGGCTTGGGGTGTGTTTTGATGTAGAGGGGTAAGGTCATAGCCTATGCGTCTCGACAGTTGAAGACGTATGAGGAGAACTACCCCACACATGATCTAGAGTTGGCTGCAGTAGTCCATGCTCTTAAGATCTGGCGTCACTATCTCTATGGAGCGACATGCCAGATCTTTACAGACCATAAGAGTCTGAAGTACATATTCACTCAGAGGGAGTTGAATAACCGCCAGAGGCGGTGGTTAGAGTTGATCAAGGACTTCGACCTTGAGATCCTTTACCACCCCGGAAAGGCGAATGTGGTAGCTGATGCTTTGAGCCGGAAGACGCCTAGAGCGAGGGCGATAGCCCGGTTGACAGTACAGCCACAGTTGCAGAGGGACTTGGCTTGGTTGGAGATAGAGATTCAGTTTCCCGATACTGATGGTCAGTTGTCTACCATGGAGTTACTTTCTGATCTGTTGGATGAGATCCGACAGAAGCAGGAGACTTGCCCTACTTTGATCAGGATCCGAGACAGGATGTCTCGAGATGAGGCCCCACAGTTTACTATTGGTGCAGATGGAGTGATGAGACGTCAAGACCGCGTTTGTGTGCCGTCAGACAGTGAGTTGAGACAGAGGATACTAGGTGAGGCTCATGCTACCCCATACTCAGTATATCCTGGAGCGAGTAAGATGTACAAGGATGTGAGACGGTCCTTCTGGTGGGGTGGTTTGAAGCCCGATGTGACTCGGTATGTAGCTCAGTGCGCGACTTGCCAGCAGGTCAAGATTGAGCACCGTAGGTCTGGAGGAGAGCTTCACCCACTTCCAGTACCACATTGGAAGTGGGAGGATATATCTATGGATTTTGTCACTGGTTTGAGACTCAGCAGAGGATTTGATGCTATTTGGGTAGTGGTAGACCCCCTGACGAAGACCGCACGTTTCATTCCGATTAAGGAAACATGGCCGGTGAGTCGTCTGGCTGAGGAGTTCACCAGACACATTGTGAGACTCCATGGAGTACCGAAGACTATCGTCTCTGACAGAGATGGACGTTTTACCTCGAGATTTTGGCAGCAGGTACATACTGCTTTGGGGACGAGTCTCCACTTTACTACCGCCTACCACCCACAGACAGACGGACAGTCTGAGAGGACCATTCAGACCTTAGAGGACATGCTTCGGGCGTGTGTACTAGATTGGGGGCAGGTATGGCCAGATCATCTTTCACTAGTAGAGTTTTCGTATAATAATAGCTGGCACGCGTCTATTGGGATGGCTCCTTATGAGGCTTTGTACAGGCGGAGATGTCGTACACCATTGTGTTGGGATGAGCCCAGCAGAGTTGATGGAGTAGCTCCAGATCAGATACAAGATGACATCGCTCGGATTGCCCTAGTCCGAGAGCGGATGTTAGCAGCTCAGAGTCGTCAGAAGTCCTACGTCGACAAAAGGCGTCGACCTTTGGAGTTTAGAGTGGGTGCTCAAGTGTGGCTGAGAGTGTCACCTACGAGAGGGGTCAGGCATTTCGGCATTAAGGGGAAGCTGAGTCCCCGATATGTCGGACCTTTTGAGATCCTGGAGAGAGTTGGAGAGGTGGCCTACAGACTAGCACTACCGCCGAGACTAGAGAGTGTCCATCCGGTCTTTCATGTATCTCAGTTGAGAGAGTACATCCCGGATCCGAGACACGTCATTAGCCATGAGGATCTGACAGTTGAGCCTGACCATACATTTGTAGAGTACCCAGTAGCTGTCTTGGAGCGCAGTACCAGACGTCTGCGATCCAAGGAGATACCTATGTTGAGGATCCAGTGGTCTAGGAGAGGAGCTGATGAGGCCACTTGGGAGACTGAGGAGAGTATTAGCCGTAACTATCCCGAGTTCTTTGCGGGGTTAGAGGTTACTCCTGTTTGACGAGTTAGTACTCGGATGTTGTGTTGTTTGACCTTTCAGGTTTTCATATTGATTTGGGTATTTCTGTTTTGGTGATACTTGTTTGTTTGATGTTTGAGTAGTTGCGTGGTAGAAAATGAAAAGGTCGAGAAACTAAAATATACCGAAGAAATGTGTGAGTAAGTGGAACATTCTAAGTTTCGGGACGAAACTTCTTTTAAGAGGGCACTGATGTAATAACCGAAAATTTTAAAGTTCGGTAAACTGCAACTAACCAAATTCCGAGGCAACAATCTTAAATAATAAAATAAAACGAGTAAATGTTATCATTTTATATGACTTTAAGTCACATAAAATGACGAAGCCTTGTAGCCGGAAATAAATACGCAACTTAAATTAAAAATAATGATAAATTAGATAATACGGAATTTAATTCCGTATTATAAAATCCCGCGCATAATTAACGAGTAACGAGTTCCTATTCCGTGCTAATAAGAAAGCGGGCCGGATGTGGGCCACTGCGAGGCCCAATCATCAGCTCACCTCCTAATTAACTCCTAACCCTAATCCCTCTCTTAACCTAATCCACTAATTACCTTTCTCCTAATCTCCTGTGCCGCTTGTGCTACTCCCTCCTTGCAAACCGCTGCACCTCACAAAAACTGTGTTGCCGCCGGACTTCCTGCAACCACAGCTTCCGCCGCTCGCCGCCATCAGTCCGGTAAGACGCACCCTCTCTCTTTCCGTCCCTCCTCCGAGTGCAGTCCCCCACCGCTTATCTCCCTCTCTGTACGACAAACAGCTACAGTATCGCACCACGCCGGAGCCGCCACCGATACGCTGCTCTGCCTTCGTCTTCCACTGGAGCCACTGCGCAACCGTTGCGAGTCCACCAGAGAGCCGTCGCCGCCCCTCCTGGACCAGCGTAGTAACAGGTGGCAAGGTGAGTCGTCCCCCTTCTTTTTCCCTCTTTCTGTTCCGCTGGGCGCAACAGCAGTGCTAACTGCCTCTCTGTTCGCCGGTGACGCAAACCAGGCACGAGCCACTCCAGAAGGACGGTGCACCAGCCACCCTTTTCCCTTACAGCCGACGAGGACCCTAGTACTGCGCGGTGGTGAGCTCTTCGAACCAGTTTACAGGCCGGTCCAGGACACGTTGCTACAACACCCGGAAAGGAGAACCCGGAAACTTGCAGTAGGTAAGCCTCTCGTTGAAAAGCAGTGTGTTTAGAGTTGGGTTTATGGGTATGAATGTGTGCTGGATGTGTAATTATACACATACTTATGAGAATTTTTGACGTATAAGTGTATATGTACGTATAGGAGGGTATGAAGGTATATAGATTTATGAGTACGAGTTGGATATAGATGGGGAAGATATAGTGGTATAGATATACACTGCAGTGTGTTCAACATAAGTACAAAGATATTTATGTGAATAGATTGGAGCTTTGGACATATATCTACATAGGTATATATATATATATATATATATATATATATATATATATATATATATATATATATATATATATATATATATATATATATAAAGATATATATATTGGTATATGTAGGTACATATATATATATATATATAACAGTATGAAATGAGTAATATAAATATCTGGAGATATATATGCAAGTACTGAATAGTACATAATTATACGAGTTGAAGGAAAAGTAGGGTATGTACGTAAATATATATATACCTAGGTAAGAGTAAAGTGGTACGAGCCATAACTTATAAATTATAAGGAAACTATCAGAGAGAGACTAATCATAGAGAACAAATCCTAAAAGGAATTTAGTAGGACTCAAGAGTGAACTTTGAGAACTTTCGGTACCAGGGGTAAAATGGTCTTTTACCATAAGAGGGTTGTTTTTCCGTAATTCCTTTGCAAGAGGTTGGACAGCGAGATGTGTTTTGATACACCTGCCTTATTTGACAGGCGTTTGAGTTACCACGAGTACAGACGGTGTGAGACGTGTTAGAGAGTATTTTGACTCAGGTAAGTCCTTGCGACTTACTTAGCCAGTTCTAGATGTTAGTTGAGTGATAGTGGTTGTGTGTGCTATGTGCGTGTTGTAATAATAATAACTTGCTAGGACGACTGTATTATTACGTTTAAGGCCCAAGTGTATGTATAACGGGCCGTGACATCACTGCCCAGCTCTGACAGGAGACTGGGAGGTTCTCTATACCCAGACCAGGCAGGTACAAGGTGAGATGCATCGGATCCATTCCTGATGGTTACACGGGGGCGGAGGCGAGGTTTGGGAATCCCTCGTGTCATAAAATAAGTATCATTAGAGTGAAAGAGTAATTTAAATCAAGATAATAAAACGGACTTGTTTGAAAGCATGATGAGTGTTTATATTTCTATGAGTGTGTTTGTGCTGCTATTATTCTGCTAATATTTAGATAACTAGCTAACGGTTCTTCTTGTTGTTGTTTTAGATTTACCGCAGGTTAGATCAGCAGTTGAGTGATCCGGAAGTAGTGGTCAGCCGGGTCTCCGTACTCCATAGAGCGGGGTTGGGGGTTGTTTTTGTCTTTCCTTTCTTTTGGTTAAGACAATTATTCTTTTCTTTTGTTTAAGTACTTTAGGCTGCTAGACAGTGTTGCATACATTACCCTAAAAATATTATTTTTATGAATTTCGGTTTCTTTATTTGTGTCTTATTGCAAAATCCTAGTAATGTTGTTGTCAAACTGAGGTCGGGACCCATTGTGAGGTCCTAACCAGTAATACTCCGAGTTCTGAGAATTTGGGGTGTTACACCATTATCATACACTTGGGCCAATAGTATAATATAAGGTCGTCCTATTTCCGGTTTCATGGTTGTTATAACATAAACAATGAACACACACCACCAACACACATCAAAACTAATACGAAGAATAAAAGCTAAGTAAGTCCGAAGACTTACCTCTTCTCCACACTCAACTCACAACACTCTCGTTTCCCTTGGGAAGAAGCCCACAACCTGCTCACATGAAGATATATGTGAACAACCCACTCACACAAGAAGTCTTAGACTTCTATACAAATGATCTACGCAAGACCATTTGACTCTCAACTCTAGGACCACATCCTAGAATTCCTACACTCACCTCTCACTCAACACATGAGGATATCTACAAACAACACACTCTCTCAACACATGATAAAACTCATAACAACCTATAACCTCACATGAACTTAAGCCACAACCAAGGAAGTACAAGCTAGCCTAGAAGGTCCAACATGCTCAACCAACTCAAAGCCATCAACTACATCGAACCATAAGGGCTCGTAGGTTCTCAACAACTAGGTGGCATTCTCAAGCTACTCTAGGCCATCCTAGGCATGATACTAACATGATACAACTACAAAGCAAAGGAAGGAAGGAAGAGGAAGGGAGTAAGAAGCCTACTGGTGAAGAAAACATAGCCGTGGAAACAAGCTGGCGCCCTCTGCGTGGCCTTGTCACCACCCCTGCGGGTCCCTGGCGTCGCCCCTGCGGCTCCCTGGAGTCTTGGAGCCTCCCCCTGCGGTGGTCTGAGCCGCCCCTACGGTGGCCTGGATCCGCACTCGCGGTTGTGATGATCCGCCCCCGCGGTCGAATAATAGAGGGTCATCTTCTTCGTCTTCGACTGTGGATCCTTGGTTCTAATGTCCTCCTCTTCTTGCGGGGTCTTCTCTGTAACGCCCCGTTTATTCGGGTGCGTTCCGACTTCATTTTCTTCTCCTTTCTATCGATTCGTTAGTAGCTTGAATTATTAATAGAAGTATTTTTATATAAATTATACTTATATATATTCCGTATTTTTATTTTACGGAAAAGTTGGAAAAATATTCCGATCCGAAAATTCGTTCCGATACTTTTGATCGAGTTATTTCTATACTCTATTCATTTTAATTTGATTGGATTTGATTTATTTTCCCCTTATCTCCTCTTTCTTCCCTCTTTTCTTCTCGATTTGAGGATCGACCTCCTGTCTAATCATCCTACCCGACCCCTCGTTAATCTTGCGCAGTGCCTAGACACTCAACCTTGCAGCCCCATCCCTCTCAACTGTCACCTCTCCTCCCTCATCTGCAACTGAGCGGACACAGTGACACACCAAGCACCCCATCTCCCTTCCTCACTCATTCTCCTCCTTCGAATACCACACCAGGAGCCTTGCTTCCCTTCGTCAACTCCAGGAGCAACACCCTTCACTCTCTACAACAGCTTCAACCTCAAATCTCTCATCTCTGTAAACTCACCTCAGCAGCTCCACATCTCCCTCTCTCATAAGGTTATTTTCGTCGGCGTGCCGGAGAGCCATGGCCGCCGCCTGCTTGGTCCATCTTCTACCGTCGGAGCTGCCCAATTGTTTCCCTCGCACCCGTCTGCAGCCAACGGAGGGAGCTCATCGGAGACGCTGCCTTAGCCTCCTTCGAAGCCTCTGCTCCTCCCATTGCCAAAGATCTTTCCCTCTCAACCCTCACCTCTCTTCTTGCTGTTGCCCGAACACAGGAAACAGGGGGAGAGCCCCACCGTCGACCTGCCGGAGCTTCTACAAGCTACATCTCTCTCGCTCTCTTGCTGCAGCCACACCGGGCAAGAGGCCCTTGTCTAGCCCGAAGGAGCCCAGCCTTTGCCGCTACAGAAGGCCGCCGGAGACTGAAGCTCCCACCGCCAGAAGAAGCCCTCACCTCCACTGTCATCGTCGGAGACCACAACCGCCACCACGCCGGGGCCCCTGTGCCCTGCCCTGCTCGCCGCCGCCTGCTGATTCCCTTCTGCCATTTTGCGCGTGTTGAATTAGGTTGAAGAAGGTCTTTAACCTAATTCAAATCAGCCCCCTCTATTTGTGTTAATTCCAAATATGACCCCTTGTTTTGTATTTATAGTTTTTACCCAAATTATTGGAAAATTTCTAATCTACCCTCTTTGATTTTATTTGCTGAATTGGCCCAAAGGATTTAAAATATGGATTATGACCCATAGTTTTGGAATTGTATATTTTGCCCAGAAAATAAAATTACAGATTTTAAATTCGGTTTACGGCTCAAGGTTTTGATTTCGGATTTTGACCCATGTTTATAAAATGGTATAAGTCACTCCAGGAAATGTTTTGCGGGATTTTAACCTTGTTTTCAAAGAAGATTTTCCTTAGAGTATTATATGTTTATTCAGTTCAAATTTAGCATACAAGCTAAATTTCCTTAACTTTGGTTTAGGTCCGGAAGCGGCCGTTATAGACCAACGAATCCAATCTCGACGTCCGTAGATCATCTTCAACCTTGGATCGTGTGTGAGTACCTTCCTCCTCGATCTAGTTATGTTTAGTGATAGAATCATGCTAGGTTGGATCTAGCATAACTTAGGGCAAATGCCAAGTAGTGGCCTTGAACCGTGTATGGTTGTTGGATAGTTTATGAGTTTTTGTCGAGTAATGTTTGGTACGATATTAGGACGATCTTTGGGATTAGGAGTTGGACCTAGCATGCTAGGGTGTGACCTCATATAGGTTTTGGGAGACTATAAGCCCGATGCTTCTCGCTTATCGGTTAGTTATTGATTATCGTGCCTTGTCATGAACAGGCTTTGGTTATTTTCCTACGGGAAGTGAGATCGGTTTTTAGCTAGCTTTGAAACGAGGTAAGTCCTCGGACTTACTTAGCCGCTTCTATGCCTTATTTGGATGTATATGGTGGTGTGTGTTTACCGCTTTTAAGCATGAAAATGGATTAGGATTTACTTGACCTTATTTATTGGCCCATTGTTACTACTATTATTATCGGGCGGTGACATCACCGCTCAGTTTCCCGAGGGAGACTGGGGGGATCTCTGCGACCAGGCCATACACGGTATACGGGCGGGCTTCTTCATCACTCCCACAGGGTATACGGGTTGGGCGCCGCCACACTCCTGTTGGTTACACGGGGACAGAGGCGAGAGTTATAAGACTCTCGTGTCACACTTGAACGAATGAATTAGATATGGAATAACCTAAAAAGATAATAAGTAACGGATGTGTATGTTTATGAGCATGTTGTGTGTTTGTGTTCCTATGTGTGTTTGTGCCATATTATTCTTATAATGCCTAGAATGTGAGCTAACGGTTTTATACCGATTGTTGTAGTTGATGTGCAGGATGGATGTGGCCGAGTGATCCGGAGGAGTGGGCAGCCGGGGTTCCGTACATTTTAGGTTGAGTTGGGTATTGGAGTTCTTGTGTTGTTGTTTTTTTATATTGTGTTGATGTTGTTGTAAAGACGGCTGAAGTCTTTCCTTTCTTTTTTTTTTTCGGGTTTCATAACATTGCATAAAAATGTATTTCGGTTTTGGCCTTTATTTGTGCCTTGTTGCAAGACCCGGTGAAATTGTTGTCAGGCTAAGGGTCGGGACCCATTGTGAGGCCCCAGCCCGTAGCGCCCCGAGTCCCGCGGATTCGGGGTGTTACAAAAGTGGTATCAGAGCCCTAGGTTGACAACAATGGCACTCGCAATCTTCTAAAGGCCGAATAAAAATAAACAGAACCCTCAAGGGTTCTGAGTTTTAAAGAAATGAATTTTGTTTTCAAATCATGTGCATGAGTCAGTTGGGATAGAATGTACGGGACCACCACTTCCTCCGCGGATCTCGGCGACGTAGTTATTGATTATTATATTATGTATATATATAAATATATATGTGTATATATGTAGATATGTATATGTGGACTTAGGATGTTTTGGACTATACTTGTATGTTGAATTATAAATTGTTTATGGACATATTATGTTTATAGTAGTAGCATGGAGTTTATATCCTTATATATATATATATAAACATATGGTATGCTAATATCATATTAGTGATAGAGGACCTTATAGCTAAGATGATACAAAGCTATCCTCGCCCTATGGACAACGCCTTTTGGCTTAGGATAGTATACATACGAAGATGAGTATGCTCAAGTTATCGAGTTGAGCATCAAGTGTTCGCAAGCACCCCGGTGATTTCCCTTTCTTTTTTTTTAGAGGACGTCGAAGAAGAAGACTAGAGATGAAGTAACCAAAGGACAAACAAATAAAAGAGAACCTTGTGCCGACTTAAGCGAAACCAAGATGGAGACTATACCAATATAAAAGCAAACATGAAGGTATGAAGTGATATGAACTTATGAAGAAGCCATGATGGAGCATCAATGAAGCAACTAGAGACAGCGACCTTAAAGTTCTTCCAAGTACGGTGCCGATGAACTGAAGGTGTGAATCAAGTAAAAAGGACTACATTCTCGGTCGAGAATAAAAATGGCGTTTTAAGTAAGACGAGTTTTCGATAGGCGCTCCTAACTATGGGAGTAAATATGAAAAGAGTGGTCCAAGAATTTAGAAAGATTGACGAGAACCGGAAGTTAAGCTTACGGAGGTACCGGATGGTGTAGTGACGATATTTGCGAGATTCTAAGCGAGTGACTTATTCAGGAGTTTGAGACTGACGAGGAGGATCACATGGTGAACATTCCCATAGTGGAATTACCGTGAGAGTCAATCGATTTCTGCCATTGTGATGAGACTAACCAACGCTAAGGAGGAAGTGTGTGAGGATGATGATCTTCAGAAGATGAAGGATTAAACAAGGAGCAGGATCGAAGAACTTAAGTTATCAACCAAGAAGGATGCGAGTGGAGGCTAATTAATGTCGAATATTCAAGGAGTGCATTTGCAAAACATTATGAAGAGTAGTTAAGCCTATAAAGGTGGGGCATATGACACAAGAGAGTTGGGTAGGTATAGTTATTTTACAGAAGCGGAAGGAAGAGAGGAGCGTAGAAAGGGCTAACGGAGTTGAAGCAGAGTAAAATGAGCTAGTGAAGTTAAGACAAAGTACCCCGAGAGGGTATCCTTTTAAGAGTATGGTAGCATGGAAGTATGGTAGGAGGGTAATTCGTTAACTTCGCAGAAGGTCAAATACAAGTCAATCGGTGACAACTGGGAACGCACAAGTGCAGGCTGTCTCTGGATGTGTGTAGATGGGAAGAGTAAACAAGACTATGAGAACATAGAGAATTGGGAACAAGAGCTTGGAGTATTCGCGGTGGATCAATGTCAATAGTAAAGAGGTACATCAATGGACGCGCAATTGTCTTAAATCAAATAATGTTGAACAAGTTTAAGCAAGTAGTTATAACAAGACCTCCGAGTAGGAGATTATAAGGATCTTACGCGGCCTTCTTAAGTCATGAGATTGACATATGGAGGAACGCCACGGGTTACAACTTTTAAGGTTTGATCATGGTAAGGGGAGCTAGTGGATCAACCGTAAGATGAGGCTTCCATTGTAGTTGTATATTGAATACCGATAAATACATAAGGTGGCCAACAATAGTAAGGGAAGACTGAAGTTTTGAAGTTTGAAATCCATGTGAGATGTACAAGAAGAACATGAAAGATTGAGGATAGAACCTCTACAGTCGTTTGGACATTACATAAGAAAAGGGGGGAAATTCTACACCTACTCGAAGGAATGATGCGAGCTTTGGAAGAATACAAAGAGGGTAATACTAATATATTATAAGGCGTGATTAAGTCCTGTAGTTAGGACCTTCATGACTTCGCATAATTGTGAAACCTTAAAAAGATTATTAGAGTAAGTCTCCCGAGTTCTGGAGATGAAGGATCTTTGAAAGATGACGGTAAACATTGCAGATAAAGAAGCATTAAACCACGTGTTCGATGGACGTCACCTCAACAGATCTTGGTAGACCCCTTGACCAATGTTAAGACAAGATTGTGTCGATATCTTATGATATGTGATGGGAGAAGAAAAGCTAGAGCCCGAGATAGAACGGATTCCAATGCATCGGGATGTTGAATTACCATTAAGAAGATTTGAAGTTCATGTTGGAAGTGTATCTTGAACTCTTGATTTGAAGTTCATATTGGGATATATCCCAAATTCTTGATTTGAAGTTATTATAAAGGACACAAGTTGCGAAAAGAGAGACGGTGATCTCCGGTTGTACATTGATTACTATAAGTTGAGCAAGATGACAATGAAGGACAAGTATCCCTTACAACGAATGGGGGAGCTACTCGATCAGTTGCAAGGGTCGGTAGTTCTTCTAAGATTAACTGAGATTTGATTGTCACCGTTTGAGAATTCGAGACGCGGATATTGCAATTACGGCATTCCGGACCAACCAAGGCCACTACGAGTTATAGTTACTCCTTATGGGCTTACTGATGCCCGGAAGGGATATTTTGGTCTACTCTTGAATAAGAGAGAAGATGTTTGACAAGTTGTCTCGGGATGACAAACCCCGAAAGAGGTGAGAGAAGTTACAAATTTCTTAGATATGTTGAGCTTTACCAAATTTGTGAAGAGAGGAGTTGTATAACACCACTTATGGTAACCTACTACGGATGACGATGAAGTATTGAATGAGACGAAAAATTGACAATGGAGTTGTTGAGAGTTAAGAAGGGATTCGTTGGTGCGACTGTTTTGATTTACCTGGAGGTATTATGGGTTTGAAGTTATACAAGTGATTCTCCGAGATAAGGTCTTGATGGAGTATTGAGGAACGATGTAAAAGTAATAGCATACGTGTCTCCTCAGTAGAAGTAGTGTGAAGTAAAGTACTACCTTCATTACTTATAACTCGCGGCAAGAAATGAAAAAGCGTAACATCAAAGTTTGGATTCGCAAGAACCAAAGCCCACGGTGTATATGGGAAATCCAATCTTGTTGTTATAGGGAATAAAAGTGAAACATAATGGAAATACTATATTGAGAAAGACCCAAGAAGGAAGTTGAGATTACGATATATCGAACCTTTTTGAAATCTTAGCGCAAGTGAGGAAGGTGGTTCTACCGGTTGGAGTGACCGTCGAGAGTAGAAGGTGTTCATCCGGGGCTCATGTGCGTCAGTCGAGGGAGTACATACATGAATCGAGACATGTAGACCGTTGTGATGATCTACTCGAGACGAGGAGCTGATGAGGCTAACTGGAAGACGTATGATAGTATTTTTGATCGAGTTTTACGCAGGTTTAGTGACATCTATAAGACCGTAGAGTTAGTCTCGAGATCTTTCATTGGTTGTGCTTATGTGATTTGTGACGTGCATTTTTTTCTTTGTGTGTGTACCTTGCGAGGTCTTGATGTGTTTATGCGAGTAGACTTTGGATTAGAAAGCCATAGTTACCACGTTATAGTGTTCCGTGACGATATCGAGAAACGTTTGTTTGAGAGTTCCGCATTTAGCAAGTTTCGGGACAAAACTTTTCTTTAGGAGGACCTGATGTAACGCCCCGTTTATTCGGGTGCGTTCCGACTTTGTTTTCTTCTCCTTTCTATCGATTCGTTAGTAGCTTGAATTATTAATAGAAGTATTTTTATATAAATTATACTTATATATATATTCCGTATTTTTATTTTACGGAAAAGTTGGAAAAATATTCCGATCCTAAAATTCGTTCCGATACTTTTGATCGAGTTATTTCTATACTCTATTCATTTTAATTTGATTGGATTTGATTTATTTTTCCCTTATCTCCTCTTTCTTCCCTCTTTTCTTCTCGATTTGAGGATCGACCTCCTGTCTAATCATCCTACCCGACCCATCGTTAATCTTGCGCAGTGCCTAGACACTCAACCTTGCAGCCCCATCCCTCTCAACTGTCACCTCTCCTCCCTCATCTGCAACTGAGCAGACACAGTGACACACCAAGCACCCCATCTCCCTTCCTCACTCATTCTCCTCCTTCGAATACCACACCAGGAGCCTTGCTTCCCTTCGTCAACTCCAGGAGCAACACCCTTCACTCTCTACAACAGCTTCAACCTCAAATCTCTCATCTCTGTAAACTCACCTCAGCAGCTCCACATCTCCCTCTCTCATAAGGTTATTGTCGTCGGTGTGTTGGAGAGCCATGGCCGCCGCCTGCTTGGTCCATCTTCTACCGTCGGAGCTGCCCAATTGTTTCCCTCGCACCCGTCTACAGCCAACGGAGGGAGCTCATCGGAGCCGCTGCCTTCGCCTCCTTCGAAGCCTCTGCTCCTCCCATTGCCAAAGACCTTTCCCTCTCAACCCTCACCTCTCTTCTTGCTGTTGCCCGAACACAGGAAACAGGGGGAGAGCCCCACCGTCGACCTGCCGGAGCTTCTACTGGCTACATCTCTCTCGCTCTCTTGCTACAGCCACACCGGGCAAGAGGCCCTTGTCTAGCCCGAAGGAGCCCAGCCTTTGCCGCTACAGAAGGCCGCCGGAGACTGAAGCTCCCACCGCCAGAAGAAGCCCTCACCTCCACTGTCATCGTCGGAGACCACAACCGCCACCACGCCGGGGCCCCTGTGCCCTGCCCTGCTCGCCGCCGCCTGCTGATTCCCTTCTGCCATTTTGCGCGTGTTGAATTAGGTTGAAGAAGGTCTTTAACCTAATTCAAATCAGCCCCCTCTATTTGTGTTAATTCCGGATATGACCCCTTGTTTTGTATTTATAGTTTTTACCCAAATTATTGGAAAATTTCTAATCTACCCTCTTTGATTTTATTTGTTGAATTGGCCCAAAGGATTTAAAATATGGATTATGACCCATAGTTTTGGAATTGTATATTTTGCCCAGAAAATAAAATTACAGATTTTAAATTCGGTTTACGGCTCAAGGTTTTGATTTTGGATTTTGACCCATGTTTATAAAATGGTATAAGTCACTCCAGGAAATGTTTTGCGGGATTTTAACCTTGTTTTCAAAGCAGATTTTCCTTAGAGTATTATACGTTTATTCCGTTCAAATTTAGCATACAAGCTAAATTTCCTTAACTTTGGTTTAGGTCCGGAAGCGGCCGTTATAGACCAACGAATCCAATCTCGACGTCCGTAGATCATCTTCAACCTTGGATCGTGTGTGAGTACCTTCCTCCTCGATCTAGTTATGTTTAGTGATAGAATCATGCTAGGTTGGATCTAGCATAACTTAGGGCAAATGCCAAGTAGTGGCCTTGAACCGTGTATGGTTGTTGGATAGTTTATGAGTTTTTGTCGAGTTATGTTTGGTACGATCTTAGGACGATCTCTGGGATTAGGAGTTGGACCTAGCATGCTAGGGTGTGACCTCATATAGGTTTTGGGAGACTATAAGCCCGATGCTTCTCGCTTATCGGTTAGTTATTGATTATCGTGCCTTGTCATGAACAGGCTTTGGTTATTTTCCTACGGGAAGTGAGATCGGTTTTTAGCTTGCTTTGAAACGAGGTAAGTCCTCGGACTTACTTAGCCGCTTCTATGCCTTATTTGGATGTATATGGTGGTGCGTGTTTACCGCTTTTAAGCATGAAAATGGATTAGGATTTACTTGACCTTATTTATTGGCCCATTGTTACTACTATTATTATCGGGCGGTGACATCACCGCTCAGTTTCCCGAGGGAGACTGGGGGGATCTCTGCGACCAGGCCATACACGGTATACGGGCGGGCTTCTTCATCACTCCCACAGGGTATACGGGTTGGGCGCCGCCACACTCCTGTTGGTTACACGGGGACAGAGGCGAGAGTTATAAGACTCTCGTGTCACACTTGAACGAATGAATTAGATATGGAATAACCTAAAAAGATAATAAGTAACGGATGTGTATGTTTATGAGCATGTTGTGTGTTTGTGTTCCTATGTGTGTTTGTGCCATATTATTCTTATAATGCCTAGAATGTGAGCTAACGGTTTTATACCGATTGTTGTAGTTGATGTGCAGGATGGGTGTGGCCGAGTGATCCGGAGGAGTGGGCAGCCGGGGTTCCGTACATTTTAGGTTGAGTTGGGTATTGGAGTTCTTGTGTTGTTGTTTTTTTATATTGTGTTGATGTTGTTGTAAAGACGGCTGAAGTCTTTCCTTTCTTTTTTTTTCGGGTTTCATAACATTGCATAAAAATGTATTTCGGTTTTGGCCTTTATTTGTGCTTTGTTGCAAGATCTAATGAAATTGTTGTGAGGCTAAGGGTCGGGATCCATTGTGAGGCCCCAGCCCGTAGCGCCCCGAGTCCCGCGGATTCGGGGTGTTACATTCTCCAAACATCAACCACTGCTCTTAGGCTCCTTTCCTCGACCTAATCGATCTAAGAACAAGCACATGCAAAGGATTTGAGGAACACGCTTCTCAAAAGCTTCATCCATGGCAATGGATGGAAAAGGGAAGAAGAAAGGGCAAACAACAAGGATGAAGAAGGAAGAAAGGGGAAAAATCTTACCACATTGGATCTGATCCTCTTCTTCTACAGTCCACACATGCAAGAGCTCAAAAGATGGAAGAGGAAAAAGAGAGAGAAGAGAGGAAAAGGGAGAAAAGAAGAGCGTGAAATGAAAGCCAAAGGAAGAGGGGATCTTTGGTTGGAAAAGGTTGGAGGGAAATAAGGGGTCAGGTGACCTCTTATCCCCCTAGGCACAAGCAACGAGGAGTCAAAGCATAAGAGGGAGACCAAGGGGTCGGAACGGAATAAAAACTCGTTACTCAGCATCCCGTGCAGGCGGGAAAACGGAGTCGTGACTACAGAAAGGTTGAAACCCTCTCTCCATCCGGAACAAAATTTCCGGATGTTACAATATAGGTTGTGTTTGGCATGCATTAAACACTAGTGTTTATGTGTGTTTGTTTGTGTTTTTCATTTTAACGGGTGTTTGACTTTGTATAAAACACTAGTGTTTAGTGTTTTCGGTTGGTTTTTGAAACACTACTCAAGTGAAGGGTTTCCTTCAAACACTAGTGGTTTAATGTTGAAATTGACCATGTTACCCCTATCATTTTAACCTTATTACATTATATACCGGGTATATAACCAACAATCTCTCACCTCTCAACACAGTGTCCATCTGGTTTGCAATAGTTGACGAACGAAAGAAGAAGGTTGGAAGTCGACCGAAGAAGAAGAAGAAGAAGAAGAAGAAGACTGAAAGACGACGAACATATGCTTTAAACACTTGTAATTATTCTTCATTCCTTTTTTACCCGGTGCATTTTCATTCTATCACAAAGAACCCTAAATTTACTCACAATCGCAACTCTCCTTATCTTCTCATTTGTTCTCTATTTATACATTGTTGTGTTTGTGTATATATCATACTTTGAGAGAATATGCAAAATTTGTAGCAAAAAACCCATTTATTTTTGGAAGAATTGGCATTATGGGCCTTTTACACCATAGAGTTGAAAATTAGGGCCCCTCCAATTTGTAATTGAGAAATTGGGCTTCTATATAATAGACTAAATCAGAAAAATATGAAAGTGGGCAAAAAGTGGCAATCTATCTGATTTGACTAGTGACACTTTTGATGGACATTTTGGAGAGAATTTGAGCACAAAAAACGCAGCCCTCTGCCCCAAAAAACGCAGCCCTCTTCTTCCCTATTTATAAACCCATTTCCATGTTCTAATACAAAAACCTCCATGAAGAGGAGGGCCCAAAAAATGCAGTCCTCTTGTTGAGCTTCTGCGTTGCCGGAATCTGGACTGCTTACATTCCCCTGTTCTATTTCTGAGTAAGCAGCAGTGTTTGTTTCTATGGTGTAAAAGGCATGAAGAGGAGGGCCCTAATTTGAAAGAAACTTCTGATCTCTTGTTTTTGTGAATTTGAAACCCTCGAACGTCCTGGGTAATCTCAATAATTACCGAAACTTCTTGGGATTGTTGTTGAGAGTAAGGTTGGGTAGCAACGTCAACAATCAGATCCTGAATGACATGCCCAATATTAGTCAATATAAAACCATATTGAAATATGGTGAAAAAATTACATACCCAATTTACTAAACAATCAACCCTTACTATTGATATCTAAAGCCTATAGTACATAGGTACTTGGGTATGCACATATAATCAATAAAAAAATATGTACCCAAAAGAGCAACACACATAACCAATTCATAACAATACCCAGTAAATACACATGAATACCCAACTCAACCAAAAATACATTCATACACCAGCAGAAAAACTTACCAAAAGACAACCTTACACAAGGCAACAGTTAACAATTTTGCCTATATTTCATAATACATATCCAAAACAACAACACGCATAAGCAATTCATAACAATACCCAGTAATACATTGTTACATGCAAAGCATTCATATATACTTACATCCAAAATATTCCTACACACTTGGGTAAGATAAAATACATACCACAAACAACAACACACAACCTTACCCAAGACAACCGTTAACAATTTTGCCTATCTTTCATAATACATACCCAAAACAGCAACACGCATAACCAATTCATATCAATTGATAACAATACCCAGTAAATACATTCATGGAGTAATCAATTACTCAATCCATACCCAAATCAAATCTTACAAAAACCTATCTTCAATAATGCATACCCAAATTGCACACACATATACTCAATTCAAAGCAATATCCAAAAAATGCAAACATTAAGTAACCAATCACTCGATCCATACCCAAGTCAAATCTTACCAAGCCTCTCTTTCATAATACATACCCAAACTGAACAGACAAAATCAACTGATAACAATACCCAATAAATACATTCATGGAGTAATAAATTACTCAATCCATACCCAAATAAAATCTTACAAAAGTCTATCTTCAATAATACATATCCAAACTGCACACACATATACTCAATTCAAAGCAATACCCAAAAAATGCAAACATTAGGTAACCATTTACTCAGTTAATGGTACTAAAGGTTAGTACGGCTTACCAATTCCTCATCAATGGCGTCATTGGAAACCCTTTCCTCAGGAACTCTAGCCTCCGCAGGAACTCCAACCTCCATAGTCTCCTCAAGAACCTTGGCATTGCCGGAATCGGGGCTTTAGTATCGGCGGAAACCCTAGCTTCCTCCATCATAATCTCGCCGGCCATCCTACTATCTGAAACTGATTTCAAAGGCCTTGATGTCGATTTGAACTCTTTGTGACACAACTGGTTTTTAAGGGCTTTGAAAGGGAATTTCAAGGGCATTGACTTTGTAAACCTGCAAATCAACTTTAGTCACAATAAAGCAAGATATGATGCGGAAATGAAAGATCGACACGGTGATATGTTTACGAAGTTCGACTCTTATAGCCTACTCTCCGTCCTAGGGTTTACCCGTAGGATCTAACTATTTATTATCAGCTTCAAAGAGTCCTAGATACAATCTAGAAGAAATCATCTTCTTCTCTCACTCTAGCCAATGCTACAATCTAGTTCCAACTCTTAACCTAGCTATAATAGCCTAGTTACTTCGCAGAGTAACACACACTCGAGTATAACACTCTTTAGATATTCCAATGAAGCTCTGGTGTTTTTCTCTCTCTAAGGTATAAAGCTTTTGTAAACTAAGAGGGAGAAAAACTTCTTGAATCGAATGAAGATGCTTTGGAACGCTTGAAGCCTTTAGATATTTCCGTGTAAGCTTGTTCTTGTTCTCTTCAATCGTCATCTTCATTTATAGTCTTCTATGGAGTACTCTTCTTAGCCGTTGAAAGATAGCCGTTTGTAATGTTCTTCTTTCTTCATAGATCACGCTACTTGGTTGAGGTGAAGTAGCCGTTGTAAGATCTTTTATCCTCTCTCTTTTGCTTCTTCTCTTTGACGTTCGTTGAAGATCACCATAATCTTCTCTTTGAAAATGAGTCGTTGAAGATCTGTGTTTGTTGAAGGGCCAAGATCTTCTCTCTTGGATTTTGACGTCAAAGATCTTTGTTTGTTGAAGATCTAAGATCTTCTTGTTATCTTCGGTTGTTAAGATCCTTATGAGATCTTGTTGTTGGGGCCAAGATCTTCTAATCAAATCTGTTGAATATCTTCTAGTTGGTTGGCCAAGATCTTCTCTTAAAATCTTGTTGGAAGATCTTCTTTTTTGTCCTTTGAATATCTTTTTATTGGCTGCCCAAAATCTTCTCTTAAAATCTTGTTGGAAGATTTTGTTTTTTATCCTTTGAATATGTTTTTATTGGCTGGCCAAAATCTTCTCTTAAAATCTTGTTGGAAGATCTTCTTGTTATCCTTGGTAGAGATCCTTGATTTGGTTGTTGAGATTTGAATCTTGTTTAAGAAAGCCTTCAGCCGAATCTTCCTTTGCATCACTTTTCAAGGCTTCGGTGTTTATCCCTTGAAACGCATTTCAAGGCCTTCTTGTTTGTCCTTTGAATTCTGTTTCAAATCCGTTTGTCCTTTGTAATTTGTTTCAAGGCATGCGCTCTTCCTTTGAAATGCTTTTCAAGGCTTGTATAGATTTAACAAACACAAACCAAAACAAGCAATCTAGAAATATGATCGATATTTGTTAGTTTATAAAACCGCTCATAAATGTTAAGTCTTCCATCATCCACATAGACAATTCATAATCAAGGTGGAGTTATCAATCTCCCCCTTGATGGAAGACAAAACAAATATCGTACCTGCATTCAATGTTAGATATATGCATCAATATCACATATAATTTATTCCCCTTTGTCTTTCAATAAGGGAGAAAAACAATATAAGTTCAAGACCTTGAAATCAAAGAGAATACCAGCGAATATGAAAGAACGCAACCAGATAAGCATTTTAAAAAAATACACATTGCTCCCCCTACGAGAATGCTTCCTTAATCTTGGTGATATCCTACAAAATAACCAAACATCAACATTTTCTGCTAAACCAAATGACAAATTTTGATTCATACTCAAGTTGAACCATGTTTGGTGGTCTAGTCCCTTTAGGAACCCAAAATTGCTTAACTTGTTCTCTTAGACAAAGAGGATAAGTATTTTGTATGATGTAGGGATCATTAACCCTATAAGGGCAAGTTGATTTAACATGTCCCTTTTTACAACAATAGAAACATGTGGGTGTATGTGAACTTCCTTTAGTTATAACAAAAGTGGTTACTGTTTTTTCTTGGAAAATTTTTGTTATAACCAAGACCACTCTTGTTAAGAGAGGATTCTTGTTCACCCTTCATCCTTTTTAGATTAGCTTTAGAACGAGTGAATTGAATGAGTGATGTCTTCTGGTCTCTACACTTCACAATTAGATCAATCTTTACTTTCTCTAGATTAATATAATCTTGATGTAGAGAAGAGAGATTTTCTTTAAAAATCGCATTTTCCAATTCCAAGGCCTTGATATTGGCATCAAGGTCTAACTTTTAAGTGTTGAGATTTTCAACTTCTAGAGACAATTCACTCAATTTTTCTCTTGTTTATTTAGCTTTTCCCTCAAGGATCTATTTTCAAGAATGTGTTCTTCTTCACTAATATTCATATTTTGAAGAAATTCAGAAAGAACAACAGTGGGACTAGAAATTAAATTTCTTACAACTCCATCAAGATGTCGTTCGAGATTTTTTTATTGGCCACCCGTCAAGCATAGATTTACTTGATCACTTTCAGTCTCACTAGAGGAATCCAAGTCACTTCTTGAGGCTACCATTGATTTCTTCTTTCGATCATTCTTCCGATGGTTGTTCATTTTCCTTTGTGGACACTCATTCACTAGATGATTTGTTCCTCCACATTCAAAACACGTTAGTACATTAGATTTCTTACTGGATTTAGAATACTTACCTTTATACTTTGATGATCTACGATATTCTCTGTTTGAGAGTTGTATCAACATCTTCAGAATTTGAGCAAGTCCTCTTGTAATCAAAGTAAGAGGATCTTCTTCATCATCCTCACTTTCTTCATCTTTTAATGAATCTTCTTCCCTTTTGGATTTTAGAGCCAAGTTTTTCACTTTTGAGGATAGTTCTTCATCTTCTTCATTAAGAACCATTTCGTGAGTGATAAGCTTTCCTAGTAGATCATCCAAGGGTAGAGTCCTCACATCCTGTGCTTCCTCAATAGCAGTCACCTTTGGCCTCAATTTCAAGTTAGATAGACTTCTCAAGATTTTCCTTGCTTTCTCTTCATTTGTGAAAACTTTGCCGAGAGAATCTAGATTATTCACAATTTGAGTGAATCGTGTTAACATTTGATTTACCGTCTCATCAAGTGTCATCTTGAACAACTCATACTGCCTTAGAAAAGGTTGATCTTGGTTTGCTTTACCTGACTTGTTCCTTCGTATGTTACCACCAATATATCCCATATCTCTTTTGCACTTTTACATGATGAGACACGATTGAACTCGTTAGCATCTAATCCACAATTGAGTAAATTCATGGCTCTGTAGTTATTAGCCACATTCTCCAAATCAGCTTGATTGAAATCATCTTCCTTTTTAGGCACAGTAGTTCCGGTAGCATTGGTCTTAGTTGGAACTTTTGGACCAGTTTTGATGATGCTCCATAGTTCCAGATCCTGATCAATGACAAACATTTGCATTAGAGACTTCCAATGTATAAAATTATTACCACAGAAAAGGGGTGTCCGAAAGGTGGATCTTCCTTGTGTGAATCCCCCATCACCTACAAAATACATGATTAGTCTCATTGATGGTTAAATCAAATATACGTGAGTCTAGCTCTGATAGCATGAATTATTGTCCATATTTTGGGGCCTGTTTAGACGTTTTATCTTCAATAATCTACATGTTTGGATGTATATTATGTGATTATATTGTCGTTTCATCTACCTTTGCGGGAATCGAGGTCTACACCAAGTTTCGTTGTAATCGTAGGTAAAATGGCACGTTTTGCATCAAAAAGGAGCAAAAAGGAGCTAGGGAGTCATTGGAGCTACATTCAGGAGCTTAAGGAAGAATCTAGGAATCATGGAATTGGATTAGAGATTCACTTTAAACCAGATTTGAGAGATTCACATTCAGTTGTGATTCACCTCGGTTGACTACAGAGTCACCTCGACCGAGGTGATCCAGAGGAGCTGACTCGACCGAGGCGAACACCTTGGACGCGGCAAGGAAATTTTATTCTTGGCTGAGATCTTTTATTTTTGGAAAGAGGATCTTATATTTTTGGGCTGGATTCCTGGAAGGAAGAAGATAATTTATCCCATATATTTTACCTATTTTTATGGGAAAAGATCTTTCGAAGATATCTTATGTTTGGAGAGTAATTTTCCTATAAAAAGGGTCGGATTTTCCAAAAATCCGATGGTGCTAAGATATCCCGCTTATCGTGCTATACCACCGATAGTGCTTACAGCCGTTTTACCCAACTATAGTTAGGAGATTTGAAGAACCTTTTTGAAGGTTGAAGGAAGAAAGTTGATAGCTTTTATAACTTTTGTGAAGGGTTTTGTAAGATTCTCTTATATTCCCTTCTTTGTTGATTGTCTTGTTGGATTGTGATCCAAGGAACGCTTGTTGTTTGATAATTGATTCAGTTATTGAAGCCTTTCTCTTAAGGTTTTCTTGTTCAATTATTCTCTTTCTTTCCTTATATTTGATTATTTCTTTCATGATGATGAGTGACTAATTTCCTTGTGTGATTCTAGGGTGATTGGCTGAAGGTTGTGGGAAAAACAATGATAGAATAATCTTAATCACAGTAGGACCCTGAAAGTTCGAGTCTTTATCCTTAACCCTAGAACATCTCGCTCAGTCGATGAACATCTCGGCCGGGGTGGAATTCTTCTGACCGAGGTGACCTATCTGATCCGAAACTGAGAGTTAAGTGTTAGAGTTTGCCAAATCCTATTCTTATTACACCTTTCCTGGTTTAATGCAAGCCTAGGATGAGACTTAGCCGGTAATTCCTTTGTTTGTTTACCCAAGATCATAAGTATAGTTAATAAAGGTTTATCCTTTATTGGGGTTTGAGTGTGCTTTCATTCCATCTTTGTGAGTTAGCCTGAGACTTACCCGGTAAAGGTTGATTCTATTACCTTAGTTGGAGTGTTAGTTTGAGGTTATAGTTCTTTTCCTTAATTCCTTGAGACTTACCCGGTAATAGGAGTTACGGTTTTGGATAGTGAGTAGTGAGACTTACCCGGTGATCTATTCGACTTTAGTAACACCTTCCCTTTGCAAAAATCTCAGCTTTGTCCGCTTATCTTTAGATCTTGAGTTGGAACCACAACTAGATGCTTTAATCCCTAGAATTGCATACTTCCTTAATTGACTTTTTATCATCTTTGATTGTTTTAATCGCTTTTGTGGTTAGTAGTTACATTGACAAACCTATTCCTGCTTTGTTTCACTAAGTCCCTGTGATCGACCCCTGGAATTTCTTGCTTTTACTACGATTGACCCGTACACTGCGGGTTCGCATCCTTGTTTTAAGCTTACATGTAGGGTTATAAATTTAAAGCTTGCACACACCGTTTGGAGCGAACAAGTTTTTGGCGCCGTTGCCGGGGACTTGGTCTAGACCGAGCCGGTTGCGCTTTGCTTTCGGGGCGCTTGCCCCTGTTTCTACTAACCACTCTACTTGAGTGACTTTCGCAGGTTCTTTTTCTTAGGTTTATGCGAAGAACCCGCGCTGGGAAGGGAATCGTTCCTTACGATCCCGAACCAGAAAAGACATACAAAAGACGCTTGAAAGAAGCGAAGATGACCAACCAAGACAATCGCGATCTTGAGGCCGAATTGAAGGAGGCGTTAGAACAGCTACGCCTCAGCAAAGAAAAACTGAGACTGGAAAAGGAAGAAACTCGCGCAAGGACTGAGGCGATCGAAGCAGATATGACAGCTTTACGAGACCAGTATCTACCTCGACCGAACCCAGATCCTCGACCGAGGCAAGACCTTGTTCCAGATCCTCGACCGAGGCAGAATCCAATAATTGTTGCCCCGGCCGAGATACTTCCACCTTGGATGCCAGTCCGAGACGTTCTTTTTGCAGGTATTCCACAAACCCTAGGGTAGAGGATGGACCCTAATCAACAACTAAGGCGTCCAGGAGTCAACCTAGGTGATCCAGCGGACCATGATTATGAGCTTCGAACCGCAAGTTCTTTCCATGATTCGCCAATGCCAGTTTGGAGGGCTAGAGAGGGAATTTCCGCATCAACATCTACAGAACTATGAGATCTTGATGGAGACCTTGAGACCTTCAAGGCTGGAAAACAACAACTACAAGCTAAGGCCTTTCTACTTTTCTTTGGAAGATAGAGCTCTTACTTGGTATCAATCTCTTCCTCCAGGAAAAATCAATACTTGGGAGGAGATGACTACGGAATTCTTGACTAAATTCTTTCCCCCCTCTAAAACCGCTGAAATGAGAGGGACGATTAATGCATTCATCATGAAGGACAAGGAGAGCTTGTCCAAGTCATGGAAGAGATTTAAAGACATTCTTTTGGATTGCCCACATCATGGGATTCGAAAGATAGAGTTGTTGGAGATATACTTCAAGGGACTGGACGGAAGCACCCAGTTCAACCTTCAACTACTATCTGCCGGCACGTTCATGGACATGCCGATTGACAAAGCTTGGGAGTTCATAGAGAAGCAAGCTTTGTACATGGAGAAATACTCCCACCAAGGAGCTGAAGGTGGAGTTAAAAGAGTCAGCTTGCAAGATGCTCCACCTAACAATGATCAACTCACGTCTTTGAAGAATGACGTGAAACAATTGAAGGAACTCTTAGTTGCTCAAACCAAGAAAGAAGATCAAGGATCAAGGAACAACAATGGGTACCGTAATAACAACAACGGTTCCCGGAACAACAACTACAACAACAATAGAGGATCCAACAACAATAATTGGAGGGCAAACAACCAAAATTCGGGTAACCCTTACTCTAACTCCAATTCGAATGATTCCTCTAATCCTTTCCTCTCTTCTTCTTCTTCCTTGTTCGCTCCAAACGGTGTGTGCAAGCTTTAAATTTATAACCCTAGACGTAAGATTAAAACAAGGATGCGAACCCGCAGTGTACGGGTCAATCGTAGTAAAAAGCAAGGAATTCCAGGGGTCGATCACAGGGACTTAGTGAAACAAAGTCCAATCACGGTATGCTTAAGTAAATACTAACCACAAGAGTAATTAAAACAATCAAAGATGATATATAAGTCAATAAAGGAAACATGCAATTCTAGGGATTAAAGCATCTAGTTGTGGTTCCAACTCAAGATCTAAAGATAAGCGGACAAAGCTGAGGTTTTTGCATGGGGAAGGTGTTTCTAAAGTGGAATAGATCACCGGGTAAGTCTCACTACTCACTAATCCAAAACAGTAACTCCTATTACTGGGTAAGTCTCAAGGAATTAAGATAAAGAACTATAACCTCAAACTAACACACCATCTAAGGGAATAGAATCAACCTTTACCGGGTAAGTCTCAGGCTAACTCACAAAGATGGGATGGAAGCACACTCAAACCCCAATAAAGGATAACCCTTTATTACCTACACTTATGATCTTAGGTAAACAAACTAAGGAATTACCGGGTAAGTCTCATCCTAAGCTTGCATTGAACCAGGAAAGGTGTAATAAGAATAGGATTTGGCAAACTCTAACACTTAACTCTCAGTTTCGGATCAAATAAGTCACCTCGGTCAGAAGAATTCCACCCCGGCCGAGATGTTCATCAACTGAGCGAGATGCTTAGGGTTAAGGTTAAAGACTCGAACTTTCAGGGTCCTACTGGAATCTAAGATTATTCTATCATTGTTTTTCCCACAACCTTCAGCCAATCACCCTATAATCACACAAAGAAGATTAGCCACTCATCATCATGAAAGTATTAATCAAGTATATGGGAAGAAAGTGAATATTTGAACAAGGAGAATTCAATGAAAAGACTTCAATAACTGAATCAAATATCACAACAAAGCGTTCCTTGGATAGAAATCCAACAAGGCAAGACAACAAGGAAGGGAATCTAAGATAATCTTACAAAAACCCTTCAAAGCTATAAAAGCTACAATCTTCCTTCTTCAACCTTCAAAAAGGTTCTTCAAAATCTCCCAACTGGAGTATGGCTGCAGCGGTGTATAAACCCTGATCGATGGTATAGCACCATCCGGCTGTATGCGGGATGTCGGATTTGTGGGAAATCCGACCCTTTTTATAGGAAAATTACTCTCCAAAGATAAGATATCTTAGAAAGATCTCTTTCCATAAAAATAGGTAAAATATATCATCTATCATATCTTCTTCCTTCCAGGAGCCAAGCCCAAAAAATATAAGATCTCTTTCCAAAGATAAAAGATCTTAGCCAAGAATAAAATATTCTCGCCGCGTCCCAGGTGTTCGCCTCGGTCGAGTCGACTTCTCTGGATCACCTCGGTCGAGGTAAATCTGTGGTCAACCGAGGTGAGTCACAACTGAATGTGAAATCTCTCAAATCTGGTCCAAAGTGAATCTCTAATCCATGGCTATGCTTCCTGGATGGTTCCTTATGTTCCTGGATGTAGCTCCAATGACTCCATAGCTCCTTTTGCTCCTTTTTGATGCAAAACGTGCCATTTTACCTACGATTACAACAAAACTAGGTGTAGACCTCGATTCCCGCAAATGTAGATGAAATGGTAATATAATCACATAATATACATACAAACATGCAGATTATGAAAGATAAAACGTCCAAACAAACCCCAAAATATAGACTATAATTCATGCTATCAAAATACCCCATACTTAGCCCTTGCTTGTCCCCAAGCAAGTTCCGCATATAAAAGACAAGATAGAATGGATTATAAGTCAATAAAATCAATGAAAAGTCTTTCAAAAACATTTTTATGGTGTGCAACAATCATAGATCACTCTAAGAGAATACTTCATGGAATTTAAAATCTATGTATGATCAAAACATTTTATAAATATAGAAAAGTTGTTCATCTTTGCATAAAATCATAGAATGCATAATAAGTCATAATTATCAAAATTAATCATGTATAATCCAGTTTAAACCACTAAGTCAATCAACAAGCTCAAGGTCTCAAGGGCTTCCCAAAAGAAAGGTCAAGAAACGTGTAGGGTAGGGATGTATGTAAGGTAATGTGGTGCTAGAATCCGGGAAAAGGATATACTTCACTTTCACTTTGACTTTCAACATCTTCCACCAATAAGCTTCGCTTATTTCACACTTTTTCTTTTTACTTTACTTTTTGGGATGCATGGACAGAGGTGCACAATAACCGAAGCCTAGGAAATCAGCAATCATCAATTTCTTGAGATGCATCAAACCCTTGATGCACATACCATGACCCGTTAGGAATATCGCTCAATCTGACTTTGGCAAGACACAAACACCCGGCTATGTGAATGGTGCCGAGTTACTCATCTTCATGATTGACTTCCCCAAACCTATTATTACTTTCTAACACTTTCACTTCCAGCCAACTTCTCAACTTTTACTTCACTTGCTTTCACCACTTCGCTTGCTTCCAAGTTCCCGGATAGGTAAAGGGAGGAAAAATGTATATGAGGGGCTAAGCATGATCAAGAAGAAGAAGAAGAATGAATTGCCTTGGTCTTTTCAGGAAGAAAGTGAGAGAACTCATAATGTGGTGTCAACCTTCAAATTCAACATAATTTAGACAAAAACAAAGTATTAAGCATGCCAATAATTTCAAACAAAGCATTTAGCAACTTAAACATATTATAAAACCTTTCAAACACATAAAGAATTTAAAACCGGTCAGTAAACAAGATCTTCACTGAGATCATATCCAAATAAGAAGCACAAAAATCGTTTCGAAAACTCTCAGTTAACCCACCTCGGTCGAGGTGTTCGTAGGTCAAACGAGGTGAAACACCTCGTTCGGCCAGAACTCCACCGGTCGAGGTCAAAAAAAAAAATTTTTTTAAACCAGTTTTCTTTCAGTTTCGACGTTTTTTTCAATCAAATAACCTGTATGTATGCATGCAATCTCAGATAAATACATAGAAGCAAAATAATCATAAATATCCGATAATATAGAGTCATACATCACATAAGTCAAATAATACATAAACACCCCATACTTGGGACACACTGTCCCAGTGGGTCAAAATAAGTCTAAGGACAGGATACTCACCGAACATAGCTAAACTGCATGAAGAAGTAAGAAACAGCTCCCAGATAAGACCATCTCGGTTGGCAAAGCACATCTCGATCGAGGTGTTCTGACAGTATCCGAGATGTATCTCAGTAAAGCTCGTTTCCTCAACTTCTCGAAATTTTGTTCTTCCAGTGTAGCTCCTGAACTGTGATCCTTCCTTTCGGAATACCTGGTTGTTGTCTAGAGGAAAACAAAAACAAAGCAACTATCTAAACTAAACTAGAAAAAGGAGAAGAAAGCAATACCTTGGGTTGCCTCCCAAGAAGCGCTTGGTTTAAGGTCGCTAGCTGGACCCTTCTCCATAGAATTACTCAATGTATCTTGAACACCATGGAGTGCTCATCACATCCATCATAAAATTATTCCAAAAAGGTTCCGGTTCCTAATTTCACCGGCAAATGGTAAGATCTCCCACGTACAAGCTTGTACGGTTTGATTCTCACCGGAATCCTTCTAGCCTTCCTGCACTTCAATGGGACATAATCTAGCCTTGCGTCCCATCCTTTCCTTGATCGAGAAAACAACTTCTCGGGAATTCTAGTAGCTTCCCCATCTTTAGCATGGGGATGGTACAAGGTCCTTAGCATGTGAGGGACCCCATACTTGAACAAGAGACACTTCATCGCCTTAATGGTGTAGTGCTTGCAAACTCCACTCCTTATAATCCAAGGAGTATCTTCTACCAACAGTTTCAAGGGAGGTTTCATCTTGATCTTAGGAGGTTCTTTCGGAAGAGACCTCCAACTCTCCGGTGCATTCTTGAAAAATTCAGAAATTTTAATAGGAATTTCAAATGAAGTAGGAGAATGTACCTCGTAAAGTTCTCCAAAGCTTGAGACAAGTTTCATGTTGGGTTGATATTCCACACACGAAATCCCTCCCAACTCAGCTGGTCTTTCTTCCACCTTGACCCAACTCAGCTGGTCTTTCTTCCAAATCTTCTTCTCCCTCAAAAGCTTCAGGAGAAACTTCTGGTTTGATTGGAGGGGTGCTTGGAACTTACAGCACTTCCTTATGCTCCTCTTCCGGCTTAGCATAGGATAGGGTGCTTTCCTTGAGCTCCTCCACCTTCTTCATCAACCTCTCCCATCTTGATTCAAGAGAATCTTCAAGGGGTTGCTCACAAATCTTTTTAGGGACATTCAGTTCATACCACATCACAAGTTCATGCTTAATGGCCTCTTCTCTTTCCCATTCATTGTTGAACCAATAGAAGGAGTACTTCTCCTCCAAGTATTCATAATGGTCCGCCCTATCACTTTGTCTTGCTATCCAGGCTGGATCAAATGTAGTCATCGGAAATCCTGAAAACTACAAAACTCATAGAAAGAGTAGTTAGTAGAACCAGGGGCAAGTGCCACGAAAGCAAACCGCAACCGGCTCGGTCAAGACCAAGTCCCCGGCAACGGCGCCAAAAACTTGTTCGCTCCAAACGGTGTGTACAAGCTTTAAATTTATAACCCTAGAGGTAAGCTTAAAACAAGGATGCGAACCCGCAGTGTACGGGTCAATCGTAGTAAAAAGCAAGGAATTCCAGGGGTCGATCACAGGGACTTAGTGAAACAAAGTCCAATCACGGTATGCTTATGTAAATACTAACCACAAGAGTAATTAAAACAATCACAGATGATATATAAGTCAATAAAGAAAACATGCAATACTAGGGATTAAAGCATCTAGTTGTGGTTCCAACTCAAGATCTAAAGATAAGCGGACAAAGCTGAGGTTTTTGCATGGGGAAGGTGTTTCTAAAGTGGAATAGATCACCGGGTAAGTCTCACTACTCACTAATCCAAAACCGTAACTCCTATTACCGGGTAAGTCTCAAGGAATTAAGATAAAGAACTATAACCTCAAACTAACACACCATCTAAGGGAATAGAATCAACCTTTACCGGGTAAGTCTCAGGCTAACTCACAAAGATGGGATGGAAGCACACTCAAACCCCAATAAAGGATAACCCTTTATTACCTACACTTATGATCTTAGGTAAACAAACTAAGGAATTACCGGGTAAGTCTCATCCTAAGCTTGCATTGAACCAGGAAAGGTGTAATAAGAATAGGATTTGGCAAACTCTAACACTTAACTCTCAATTTCGGATCAGATAAGTCACCTCGGTCAGAAGAATTCCACCCCGGCCGAGATGTTCATCAACTGAGCGAGATGCTTAGGGTTAAGGTTAAAGACTCGAACTTTCAGGGTCCTACTGGAATCTAAGATTATTCGATCATTGTTTTTCCCACAACCTTCAGCCAATCACCCTAGAATCACACAAAGAAGATTAGCCACTCATCATCATGAAAGTATTAATCAAGTATATGGGAAGAAAGTGAATATTTGAACAAGAAGAATTCAATGAAAAGACTTCAATAACTGAATCAAATATCACAACAAAGCGTTCCTTGGATAGAAATCCAACAAGGCAAGACAACAAGGAAGGGAATCTAAGATAATCTTACAAAAACCCTTCAAAGCTATAAAAGCTACAATCTTCCTTCTTCAACCTTCAAAAAGGTTCTTCAAAATCTCCCAACTGGAGTATGGCTGCAGCGGTGTATAAACCCTGATCGATGGTATAGCACCATCGGGCTGTATGCGGGATGTCGGATTTGTGGGAAATCCGACCCTTTTTATAGGAAAATTACTCTCCAAAGATAAGATATCTTAGAAAGATCTCTTTCCATAAAAATAGGTAAAATATATCATTTATCATATCTTCTTCCTTCCAGGAGCCAAGCCCAAAAAATATAAGATCTCTTTCCAAAGATAAAAGATCTCAGCCAAGAATAAAATATTCTCGCCGCGTCCCAGGTGTTCGCCTCGGTCGAGTCGACTTCTCTGGATCACCTCGGTCGAGGTGAATCTGTGGTCAACCGAGGTGAGTCACAACTGAATGTGAAATCTCTCAAATCTGGTCCAAAGTGAATCTCTAATCCATGGCTATGCTTCCTGGATGGTTCCTTATGTTCCTGGATGTAGCTCCAATGACTCCATAACTCCTTTTGCTCCTTTTTTATGCAAAACGTGCCATTTTACCTACGATTACAACAAAACTAGGTGTAGACCTTAATTCCCGCAAAGGTAGATGAAATGGTAATATAATCACATAATATACATACAAACATGCAGATTATGAAAGATAAAACGTCCAAACAAACCCCAAAATATAGACTATAATTCATGTTATCATTCCTCTACTCCATTAAAGAGCCAAAAGCAAGGATCGAGCTCATCCCAGACAGGAAAGAAAGACGCAGTGCTGGAGGCCATCTTAATCAAGCTCAGCTCTATGGAGACATCCATGACTTCATTTTCGAAGACACAAAAAGCCTTAGAACAACAATTCTTCAACAAGGCGAATGAAGCACCAAGAGATCCAGGGAAGCTTCCAGCAAGGATGGAAAGCAACCCTAAGGGCCAGATTATGGCCATAACGACGAGGAGTGGACTGAAGACTGCAGATCCAGTGCCTCGGTCGATGCCAATACAGATGAAGACCACCTCGGTCCAAGTGCAGTCGAAGAACACTTCGGCCGAGATGCCAACCGAGGTGGAGCCACAGAAAGCGGAGGAGAAAACTGAAGTTTATATTCCACCTCCTGCATATAAACCACCACTTACATTCCCCCAGTCAAGGGCCAGAGCACATCTAGACAAGCATTTTGGTAAGTTCCTTGACTTAATGAACAAACTACACATTAATATCCCTTTCCTTGATGCTATTCTAGGGATGCCCGCCTATGGGAAGTTCTTGAAAGAGATTCTATCAAGGAAGAGGAAGCTGGAAGACTTTGGTGAAGTAAGGATGACATCTAAATCCTCGGAGCTTATTCAAATCATGAAGGAGAAGATGCCACCCAAATTGAGAGATCGCGGCTCATTTTGCATTCCCATTCAAGTTGGGGATGTCACTTGTGAAGCCTTATGTGATCTAGGAGCCAGCGTGAGCATCATTCCGCTGGAGCTATGTGTTAAGATCGGACTTGGAGAGCCCAAGCCGGTGAAGATACGGTTATACATGGCGGACCGCTCCATCACCCATCCGTGGGCATTTTGGAAGACGTTCTGGTTAAGTTAGGTAACTTCTATTTACCTATAGACTTTGTTGTGCTTGATATTCCCGCAGATTATCCTGTTTCTATCATTCTTGGGAGGCCATTTCTAGCAACTTCGGGTTGCAATGTGGATTGCAAGAACGCCAAGTTAAAATTCAACATTGGCGGAGATGAAGTGGAGTTTGCATTACTTGCGGCTATGAAAGGAGAGCAGCTAGGAGATGATATCTTCAACATCTATGATGAAGAAGAATCAAGAGAATTGGTGAGCTCTATCCTTATTAAAGATCCACTTGAAAAAGTTATTAGTTTTAGTTTAATGGAGGAGGGTATAGATGCTTCTTGTGATGCAGATATACGGAGCTTAAAGGCGCTGGAAGAAGATCCAGAAGCTAAAACTGAAAGACTAATCCTGGAGAAGCAGATCTCCAGTTTCGGTTCCAGTTGCAGTACCTCGACAGAGGCACTTTCTGGATCAAGCGAGGTGACTGAAGAACATCTCGGTCAACCTCTCTGGACCTCGACCGAGGTCGAAAGCGAGATGATGTCAACTGAGCCTTCTGGAAGTCTAGTTCTTCAATCTACTCCACTGGAAGGAGGAAGCAAGGATCCCCCTCAGAAAGCACCCCCATTTGTGGAGCTTAAACAACTCCCAAGTCACTTGAGGTATGTCTTTCTTGGACCGGATTCTACTTATCCCATTATTGTTAGTGCTTCCCTCTCCGAATCTGAATTATCTAAACTAATGCATGTCCTGAGAAAGCATCAAAAGACTTTGGGCTATACTATAGATGATCTTATTGGCATTAAGCCTTCTTTCTGCATGCATAGAATTCTAATGGAGGACGATCATAAGACTTCACGGGAACCTCAAAGATGGTTAAATCCGATCATGAAAGAGGTTGTGAAGAAAGAAATTCTTAAGTTGTTGGATGCAAGTATCATATTTCCTATCTCGGACAGCAAATGGGTTAGCCCAGTACATGTAGTTCCGAAGAAAGGAGGGATGACCGTTGTGACAAATAAGAACAATGAGTTAATCCCAACCAGGACCGCCACGGGCTGGAGGGTTTGCATCGACTATAGGAAGCTGAACGTAGCCACCCGGAAGGACCATTTTCCACTTCCCTTCATTGATCAAATGCTCGAACGGTTGGCCCAGCATTCACACTTCTGCTATTTAGACGGCTATAGTGGTTTCTTCCAGATTCCTATCCATCCGGATGATCAAGAGAAGACCACTTTCACTTGTCCATGGGGGACATTCGCTTATAGGAGGATGCCATTTGAATTATGCAATGCACCCTCTACCTTCCAGCGATGCATGATGGCGATCTTTTCCGAGTATATAGAGAAGATCATGGAGGTATTTATGGATGATTTTTCAGTATATGGTTCCTCTTTTGATGATTGCCTATCTAACCTTTCTCTAGTGCTACAAAAATGTGAGGACACTAATCTTGTCTTGAATTGGGAGAAGTGTCACTTTATGGTTAATGAAGGCATTGTGCTAGGACACCTCGTTTCTAATCGAGGTATTGAGGTCGATCCCGCTAAGATCGTGAATATTGAGAAACTCCCTCCCCTTGTTCTGTTAAAGGTGTGAGGAGTTTTCTCGGGCATGCAGGTTTCTACAGGAGATTCATCAAGGACTTCTCGAAGATTTCTAAACCTCTAACTAACCTCTTGAATAAAGATGTTGTTTTTGAGTTTTCGCAAGAGTGTCTTGATGCATTTTATAGGATTAAGGAAGCGTTGATCTCCGCTCCCATTATCCAACCTCCGGATTGGACCTTGCCCTTTGAGATCATGTGTGATGCAAGTGATGTGGCGGTAGGAGCGGTGCTTGGACAAAAGAAGGATGGACACGGGTACGGATACAGTTGGGCTAGTGCACTGGTCATTGATTTAGATGATGACGAGACTGAGGAGGAGCCACTACTAGATAATTGACCTATTGTAACTAAATATTTGTAACGGAATTTATATTATGTTACTATATAAGTAATTGGCAACGGTTTATGTAATGATTTTACAAGATTGACTTATTGTAATGTCATGCTTGTAATGAATATTTACTTATGTTACTATAGGTGTGTTAGGGTAATGGTCATGTGTAACGGTTATAAAAAGTTACAAAACTAACCCCTAATGTAATGATGATTGTAATGGCAGGCTCTTCCCTCCTTTTATTTCCGTTTTTTTATTTACTTCCCTCACTTCATTCCTCTTCTCTCACCTTCTATCGCCCGATTCTTTTTCTCTCTAACCCTAACCCTTGTTGAGGAGAGAAGGGCGGCCGTCTTCATCCTGCTTCCAGGGTCCATCTTCAACAAGGACCGCCGGACCCGTAAACCTTCCCTAACTCCCAACCATTCTTGCTTCCTCCTTCTGTGCACAAAACCGATCCAGAAACCTTCACCTTCTCCAACGAACAAGCCGACTCCGCTGCCTACCTTCTCCGGCGAACCAACATATCCTTCTCCCGCAAGCCGTTTGCCAACCGTCATCCCTGCGATCATTGACATTCCCTACGAATCTGCGAGTCGTGGGTGGTGCCCGGACGGATCGACTCCTCCTCCTCCCTTTGCAGCAAGTTGTGGGTGGTGCCAGAACATACCGGAAGTCCGCCGCGTTGCTGTTGTCATAACCGTCTTACCTCTTCTACAGATCCGTTTCCAAACACAGTTGGGTAAGATTTGAAATTGAGAACCCTAATTTCAATTTGGGGATTTTGTGTATGTAGGGTTGAATTGTGTATAGATTTGGGGATTTTTTCATAACCGTCTTACCTCTTCTACAGATCCGTTTCCTTTTCTCTGCTTTTGAATGGAGGACCTTCACAATGACGACTCTAAGATCGTTCATTTTGTACTCTCAGAATTGCGAGAGTTATAACACTTCTCTAATTTTCTGAAAGTTGTTCAACCTATTTAGTGAATCCTTTTGCATTATACATCAAAGGATGGATTTGCTAAGTCGTATCACTAATAAGTAGATTCTTCTAGGCTTTGGACCCAAATCACATATCCATCTTGTCATTAATTTGCTAGTAGCCGTTTTTGTTGTCTCATTATTTCTGTGGAAGTGTTGTATCATCAATTCATCTATCATCAACTTCCTTTGATTTTTGTATTACCTTTTGTTTGATGTATCAAGTCAATTTACAGGTAACATGCTCTTCATGTACATCATTCCACTTAATTGTAGGACTCTTAACTCATCAATTTAAAATTGAAAAGTCTGTAATGTCGAATTAACTCAATTCAGAACTTTTTATGATAAGATAACTCGATGTTGAATTCCGTATTTACATTTTAAATTGAATTTGATATGAGTTGTGGGTATTCCTTGTGCTGACTTCCTTACAAAAGGTTTGTAGTTGTGACTTGGGCTTGTCTGAATTGTTTATCAAACAAATAAACATCTTGTCATGCTTTTATAAGCATTCAACACATCAAGCCAGTCAAACTCATCATGTCCTTAAGACAATTATAAAATTTGCTAGCTATTGCGTATAGAATATGTAAATGTCTGAATTGCATTATGGGCCAAAACGTTGGTTTATGTTCAAACATATTTTCATCAGATAAAGACTTCGAATTTGCCTTGCAGGATGGGAAGATAAATGCACTTGATTTCCATTGAACAAATGATCTACTAGTTACAACTAGTGATGATGATTATGTGCAGCATTACGACATTGTAAATGCCAGGTAACTGCTCCTTTTGCTCTCCTTCCCATCACTGTCTAGAATTTGCTGACCAATAATCTTTTGATGATGGATTTTTATGCTTCATGTCCAAGTAAGAGATCCAGGTTCGAGGCTTCTAGGTGCCTTGGTTGTAACTCCTAGATTATATAGATTAAGCTGTCAACTGATAGTGCCTTTCTATGACTTTTTAGACTGTTGAAAACTACATACCACAAAAACATGGTACTGATCGTATTTGCTTCACCCATCACCCAAGCTCAGTTATTTGCTCTTCAAAATACAATCTTGATTCAAGTGGAGGTTAGTATCTAATCACTTACATGCTGAATATACGCAGTAACTAGTATGTTAATAATGTCCCCGAGATTGACCCTTTTTTCTCCATTTTATCTTGCCAAAATCCCTTCGTTATCTTTCTATGTACGACAATAGATGTCTTCGCTATTTCAAAGGACATAAGCAAAGGTTTGTAGCACCTTATATTTTTTCGTAGACACCAGTCATAGCTTAGTTGAAGTATAAACACCGGATACTAATTTTGAAGAGCATCAAATCTACTATTTGTTGAAATTTGTTGGAGTTTTGTGTTGACTCAGCAAGTTAGCAATAAAATTATAACTTCTCTATTTGCTCCTTCCACTCCCCCTAGTTGTATTGTTATGCGACTAATACTTGATCTTCTTTGTTTTGGATTGTTTCCTTGCGCATGTCCCCAACTAATGACAACTTCATGTCAGGTTCTCTTGATCATAGTGTAAGAATATGGGATGTTCGAGTCAATGCATGCCAGGTTAGTTTATATCCTACTGTTCGTAATATTTGACATTACATGTATGGTTTTTAAGAAAGATGTCAATTTAGATAAGTCAAGGATTATATGTTCATTGAATAGTATTGTTTTAAATTATGTAGTAAAATAGTTTAGTGACCGCAATTGAGCGGGTTTTATCTAAAATTAAAAGTATCTTATTATTATTTTAATGTATTATGTATTAGATATAGATTATTGTAAAGAGAAGCTGAAATAACACATTAAAGAAGCTGATTAATAAAATTAGGATCTACTTAAAAATATATGAGATTTAATTATTTATATTTAATGATTGCAGGATTGATGGGGTTATCATATAGGAATATATGATCAAGCTAAAAGTACTTTTGAGTTACTTGATTAGTTCGTATGTAACCTCACCTTTATATGTTGAACTTGATTTATTTTATTAAATATTGAAAAACAATTGCAATATAAAGACGTACAAGATTTGCAAAAAAAATTAATTATAAAAAATTATTTTTTAATCACAAGAGATTTTAATAAATATGATGCACACAACAATATTTAGTTCATCTAGTTATGAAGGTCCTCTAATTATCCTAATGCTTTCCTCGTAAACTGTGTGAAACTTCTTTTATAAGTAGCTTATCTACATGTATTATTAATTTGTTAAGAACTTTAACATGTGGAGAAAGTAATTGAAAATAAAATAAAATTCTATGTTTGTTGAGCAGTAGGATGACTAAGATCAGTTTCTTGGCAAGAAGATTTTTGGTACTACTTTGAGGTGTGGTTTATCCTAGTATTTGCTTCCGTTGAGGCCGACATTTGTGCAACTATGATTCGTCCTTCAGCTGGTCAATGGACAGGTAAGAACTCTAAGGGGCTTTTTTATTGTACATTGGCTGCTTCAATTCTAAACTATTTCAATACGGTTTTGTACATTGGTTGCTTCAATTCTAAACTATTTCAATACTTGTAGGCTGTGATCTTGGGGATTTGGTTGGCCCTATGATCACAACAGTTTGTTTTGATAAACTCTTCCATTATCAGCTGTAAAAAGCAATGACCGGGTATTAGTCGGATTCTACCTTGCAGTCTGTGATCTTTGAGTTCTTGTTGTTGTTATAGCGTTGGGATAGTGTTTGATATGACATTTTTGGAACTATTGCAGGACGAAGATAACGAAGGATGAAGTTCAAGCCGGATTGATGGCTAACTTAACTTTTTGCAAGTAATTTTTGGGATGATTATGTGATGAACGGTTAGGTGTTTGGGCAAATATGAAAATTTGTGTAATTAGGAGACTAATATACCTTTGTTTCCCATACTTTTGACAAGTACTTCGTATTATTTGGGAATGATGATGTACACTTTATGCTTCCGTATTATTTATCTATGGATTATCATTAGTATTTTATACTAAATTTGTATAATTTATAAACTATCTAATTAATTGTACACGTCAGGTATTGTGGTAACAATTGTAGATCATATGACAATGGTTCTATATGTAAGGTGATCGACAATTATCTAACTTTTGTAATGGTTGTCCCTTGGTAACGGGTCTATCAATATTGTAGTGGTAAGATCTATTGTAATAATAAATTATTTTTGCAATGGTTTCACCTATAGTAATAGTTATGTGTCTATTGTAACTGTTTTGGACTTTATTTTTTTAACCGTTACAGTAGAGTTCATCTTCGTTGCTACATACCTATTGCAAGGCAGGCTATTGTAGCGGAGCATAATCCATTACTAAAGCCTTACTGTAACAGTTTTGAAGGCTTAAGTAACTAATTTTGACGGTTACAACAGGCCATTTATTTAGTAGTGAGCCGGCTGCAGCACCAGCACGTCCTGCTAGGCGTAGGGTACGGAGGCAGAGGGATCCACTTGCTCACCGTCGGATCGACGATCTGACGGATCAGATGATAGATTCCTACGCTGCCATGTCCCTGGAGATCAGAGAGATACAAGAGAGACTACACTACCAGCACGTGATGGCTGAGATTCAGCTTCAGCATGTCATGGGCTACCCTTTTGACCCATCTCAGCACCCGTATGTGCCACCACCACCACCACCGGATCGTGATTATTGAGAGCTTGCAGGATTTTCTTTCTTTATCTATTATGCAGCTCAGCTATGTCCGGTGAGTACTTTATTTTCTAGACTTATTTTGACCCATTGGGACAATGTGTCCCAAGTATGGGGTATTTGATGTATTATTTGACTATGGATGTATGACTTGACTCTATCGGATATTTATGTTTTATTTTGCTTTATGTGCTTATCTGAGATTACATGCATGCATACAGGTTATTTGATTAAGAAAAACGTCAAAAACTGGTTAAGAAAAAAAAATTTATGACCTCGACCGAAGTGATTCTGGCCGAACGAGGTACTTCACCTCGGTTGACTAGAACATCTCGACCGAGGCGTTTAACTGAAAAGAATTTCGAAACGATTTTTTGTACTTCTTATCTGGATATGATCTCAGTGAAGATTTCGTTTGCTGACTGGTTTTGAAATCTTTATATGTTTGAAAGGTTTTATGATATGTTTAAGTTGCTAAATGCTTTGTTTGAAATTTTGGCATGTTTAATACTTTGTCTTTATCAAAATTATGTTGAATTTGAAGGTTGACACCACAAGATAAGTTCTCTCACTTTCTTCCTGGAAAGACCAAGGCAATTCATTCTTTTCTCTTCTTCTTCTTGATCATGCTTAGCCCCTCATATACATATTTGCCTTCCTTTACCTATCCGAAAATTTGGAAGCAAGCAAGTGAAAAGCAGGTGAAAGAAAAGTTGAGAAGTTGGCTGGAAGTGAAAGTGTTAGAAAGAAACAAATAGGTTTGGGGAAGTCAATCATGATGATGAGTAACTCGGCACCATTCACATAGCTGGGTGTTTGTGTCTTGCCAAAGTCGGATTGAGCGATATTCCTCTGTCCATGCATCCCAAAAAGTAAAGTAAAAAAGGAAAAAGTGTGAAATAAGCAAAGCTTATTGGTGGATGATGTTGAAAGTCAAGTGAAAGTGAAGTGATATCCTTTTCCCGGATTCTAGCACCACATTACCTTCTATACATCCCTACCCTACACGTTTCTTGACCTTTCTTTTGGGAAGCCCTTGAGACCTCGAGCTTGTTGATTGACTTGGTGGTTTAAACTGGATTATACATGATTAATTTCGATGATTATGATTTATTATGCATTCTATGATTTTATGCAAAGATGAACAACTTTCTCATATTTATAAAATGTTTTGATAATATTTTGATTTTAAATTCCATGAAGCATTCTCTTAGAGTGATCTATGATTGTAGCACACCATTGAAATGTTTTGAAAGACTTTTTCATTGATCTTTATGACTTATAATCCATTCTATCTTGTATTTTATATTCGGAACTTGCTTGGGGACAAGCAAGGGCTAAGTATGGGGTATTTTGATAGCATGAATTATTGTCTATATTTTGGGGCCTGTTTAGACGTTTTATCTTCAATAATCTGCATGTTTGGATGTATATTATGTGATTATATTGTCGTTTCATCTACCTTTGCGGGAATCGAGGTCTACACCAAGTTTCGTTGTAATCGTAGGTAAAATGGCACGTTTTGCATAAAAAAGGAGCTAAGGAGTCATTGGAGCTACATTCAGGAGCTTAAGGAAGAATCCAAGAATCATGGAATTGGATTAGAGATTCACTTTGGACCAGATTTGAGAGATTGCACATTCAGTTGTGATTCACCTCGGTTGACTACAGAGTCACCTCGACCGAGGTGATCCAGAGGAGCTGACTCGACCGAGGCGAACACCTTGGACGCGGCAAGGATATTTTATTCTTGGCTGAGATCTTTTATTTTTGGAAAGAGGATCTTATATTTTTGGGCTGGATTCCTGGAAGGAAAAAGATAATTTAGCCCATATATTTTACCTATTTTTATGGGAAAAGATCTTTCGAAGATATCTTATCTTTGGAGAGTAATTTTCCTATAAAAAGGGTCGGATTTTCCACAAATACGATGGTGCTTAGATATCCCGCTTATCGTGTTATACCACCGACAGTGCTTACAGCCGTTTTACCCCACTATAGTTGGGAGATTTGAAGAACCTTTTTGAAGGTTGAAGGAAGAAAGTTGATAGCTTTTATAGCTTTTGTGAAGGGTTTTGTAAGATTCTCTTATATTCCCTTCTTTGTTGATTGTCTTGTTGGATTGTGATCCAAGGAACACTTGTTGTTTGATAATTGATTCAGTTATTGAAGCCTTTCTCTTAAGGTTTTCTTGTTCAATTATTCTCTTTCTTTCCTTATATTTGATTATTGCTTTCATGATGATGAGTGTCAAATTTTTTTGTGTGGTTCTAGGGTGATTGGCTGAAGGTTGTGGGAAAAACAATGATAGAATAATCTTAATCACAATAGGACCCTGAAAGTTCGAGTCTTTATCCTTAACCCTAGAACATCTCGCTCAGTCGATGAACATCTCGGCCGGGGTGGAATTCTTCTGACCGATGTGACCTATCTGATCCGAAACTGAGAGTTAAGTGTTAGAGTTTGCCAAATCCTATTCTTATTACACCTTTCCTGGTTTAATGCAAGCCTAGGATGAGACTTACCCGGTAATTCCTTTGTTTGTTTACCCAAGATCATAAGTATAGGTAATAAAGGTTTATCCTTTATTGGGGTTTGAGTGTGCTTTCATTCCATCTTTGTGAGTTAGCCTGAGACTTACCCGGTAAAGGTTGATTCTATTCCCTTAGTTGGAGTGTTAGTTTGAGGTTATAGTTCTTTTCCTTAATTCCTTGAGACTTACCCGGTAATAGGAGTTACGGTTTTGGATAGTGAGTAGTGAGACTTACCCGGTGATCTATTCCACTTTAGTAACACCTTCCCTTTGCAAAAATCTCAGCTTTGTCCGCTTATCTTTAGATCTTGAGTTGGAACACAACTAGATGCTTTAATCCCTAGAATTGCATACTTCCTTAATTGACTTTTTATCATCTTTGATTGTTTTAATCGCTTTTGTGGTTAGTAGTTACATTGACAAACCTATTCCTTCTTTGTTTCACTAAGCCCCTGTGATCGACCCCTGGAATTTCTTGCTTTTTACTACGATTGACCCGTACAATATGGGTTCGCATTCTTGTTTTAAGCTTACATCTAGGGTTATAAATTTAAAGCTTGCACACACCGTTTGGAGCGAACAAGCTCTAATACCAATTGAAGAACCGAAAGGTGAATATAAAGGATATAAATACTCTAGAAGGGGGGGGGGGTTGAATATAGTATGAGAACTTTTCGCAAAAACCTATCTCAAGGCTTCGAAGCTTATTTCAAAGGCCTTGATGCCGATTTGAGCTCTTTGAGACACAATTGGTTTTCAAGGGCTTTGAAAGTGATTTCAAGGGCCTTGACTTTGAAAACCTGCAAAGCAACGTTAGTCACAATAAAGCAAGATATGATGCGGAAATGAAAAGATCGACACGGTGATATGTTTACAAAGTTCCGCTCTAACAACCTACTCACCATCCTAGGGTTTACCATAGGATCTAACTATCTATTATCAGCTTCAAAGAGTACTAGATACAACCTAGAAGAAATCTCCTTCTTCTCTCACCGTAGCCAATGCTACGATCTAGTTTCAACTCTTAACCTAGCTATAATAGCCTAGTTACTTCGCAGAGTAACACAAACTCGAGTATAACACTCTTTAGATATTCCAATGAAGCTCTCGTGTTTTTCTCTCTCTAAAGAATAAAGCTTTTGTAAACTAAGAGGAAGAAAAACTTCTTGAATCGAATGAAGATGCTTTGGATCGCTTGAAGACTTTAGATATTTCCGTGTAAGCTTGTTCTTATTCTCTTCAATCGTCATCTTCATTTATAGTCTTCTATGGAGTACTCTTCTTAGCCGTTGAAAAATAGCCATTTGTAACATTCTTCTTTCTCCATAGATCACGCTACTTGGTTGAGGTGAAGTAGCCGTTGTAAGATCTTTTATCCTCTCTCTTCTGCTTCTTCTCTTTGACGTTCGTTGAAGATTACCGTAATCTTTTCTTTGGAAATGAGTCGTTGAATATATTTGTTTGTTGAAGGGCCAAGATATTATCTCTTGGATTTAGCCGTTGAAGATCTTTGTTTCTTGAAGATCCTAGATCTTCTTGTTATCTTCGGTTTTTAAGATCTTTATGAGATCTTGTTGTTGGGGCCAAGATCTTCTAATCAAATCTGTTGAATATCTTCTAGTTGGTTGGCCAAGATCTTTTCTTAAAATCTTGTTGGAAGATCTTCTTTTTTATCCTTTGAATATATTTTTATTGACTAACCAAAATCTTTTCTTAAAATCTTGTTGGAAGATCTTCTTTTTTATCCTTTGAATATGTTTTTATTGGCTGGCCAAAATCTTCTCTTAAAATCTTGTTGGAAGATCTTTTTGTTATCCTTGGTAGAAATCCTTGATTTGGTTGTTGAGATTTGAATCTTGTATAAGAAAGCCTTCAACCGAATCTTCCTTTGCATCACTTTTCAAGGCTTCGGTATTTATCCTTTGAAACGCGTTTCACGGCCTTCCTGTTTGTCCTTTGAATTTTGTTTCAAATCCACTTGTCCTTTGTAATCAGTTTCAAGGCCTGCGTGCTTCCTTTGAAATGTTTTTCAAGGCCTGCATAGATTTAACAAACACAAACAAAAAAAAAACAATCTAGAAATATGATCGATATTTGTTATTTTATAAAACCGCTCATAAATGTTAAGTCTTCCATTATCCACATAGACAATTCATAATCAAGGTGGAGTTATCACTCTGCCTCAATTACGGCCTGAATAAACCCTAGGCTGCAAGAGGGCGCCGGTATCTGAGCAGTAGACGTGGAAGGGAGATCCACCATTTTTTATTCAAAGAATTGGGGAAATGCGTTTGGTTCTTGTTTTTAAAGGAAATATGTTATTCAGTTTGTTTTCCCAACCACGTTGTTTTGGAAGAATGGAGGAAATACGTTCTTCAGTTTTTTTTGGACGAATTAATGGGAATTTCCCTCTCTCTATACAAAACCAAAAAATCTGAAAAAGTAAGCATCTAATCTATATTTGAATTTTGTACAGCCACCATCATTTCAATTAACCCTCCAATAGTGCCCCTTTTTTCTAGTTTGCATGCCTGGTTTCTATTATTTTATGTAGAGGCCCATTTTACAAAAGTGAAATTTTAAGAGCCTCATTTTCCTAATTTATTCTTTATTTTTTTCTATCTGTGTGAGTTTCTCGTACTTGATTAACGGAAATTATCCTCAATTCATGTGATTTGTTTTCAAGAACTGGTGTTTCAACAACTTTCAAGAACAAGGGTTTGAATTTGTGGGGAGAGGGATTTACTAGCTAGCAATCAAATTTATATAGTTAAGATTATAATACCGATGGGTTTGTTTCAAAGCGTTTTGTTTGATATGTGGTTAAGATCACGAGTTGCATATATTGGTCAGTTCGTTTCATTCATTTTATGGTAGTTAGATTCATTAAAAGAACTATCCTCAACAACTCAGTTATTTGCAAGATTGTAATTTCTTAAGGCACCTTTTTTCTTCAATCATTAGGCACCTTTTTTTGCAGGATTTGTAATACAGGAATATTAGCTATTTGCAGGATTTGTAATTTACAAATGCAGCAGCTCAATTATTTGCATGAAACCATCCTCAATTCATGTGATCTCTTAACTCGTAAGACACCTTTTTTCTTCAATCTTAAGGCATTGTTCTTGTTAGTTTTAATAATGAGGTAAGGTATTAGTTATTTGTAGGATTTGTAATTTACAAATGTTTTAATTAGTAACTTCAGTCATTTTTCTTTTTCTTTTGTTTTCATATTCGAGATCTGTTGATAAACTGAGTTGTTGCATCTACATTTGTTTCTTCTTGACAGTTATGAGTTTTATTGAACTTCAAGTGTTGTGATTAGTAACTCCAGTTATGATTTTTAATAATTCACTATTGTGTTTATATTCAGTTTTTAGGTAAATTGAACTTCATGATGAACAATTATGAGATTGCCATTTTTTATATTCAATTTCTTGAAAGTTATGAGATTGACAGTTTCTATTAATATATTCAAATTTTAAGTTACATCTGCATCTATTTCTTGCTCACTTTTTGTGTAGGTGCGAATTGAACTTCATGATGATCAGTGTTGTGATTAGTAACTTCTGTCATTTTTCTTTTTCTTTATTGGTTTCATATGTAACACCCCAAATTCTCGGAACTCGGGGAGCTACTGGTTAGACCTCACAATGGGTCCCGACCTTGGTTTAACAACAACATTACTTGGATCTTACAACAAGGCACAAATGTATTTAAAACAATTTCTAAAACATAATATTTTTAATGGTATAAACGTACACATGTGACAGTCTTACAAACATATATAAAGATACATAACATGCATGACGTATGGAAGACTCCCCCGTCCCCATCTAATGAGTACGTGGACCCGGCTGACCATCCGTTCCGGATCTCTCTGCAACTGTCTATCTCTACAGATCTACAACACGGGTAAACCGTTAGCTAACTATCCAAATATAAGCAAAAATGATAACAGCACAAACACAAGCAGAAACAAAATAAACAAACATCATGCTGGCACTCAACCGTTTATTATCTATTATTTAAGTGATTCACATTATTCAATTTAAGTTGTGGCACGAGAATTATTATTAGTTCTCGCCTCCGTTCCTTATCCAACTGGTGTAGGTCTAGCTGACTTCCACTGGTAGCATCACTACAAACCACGTATGGACTAGTCCCGAAAGAAACCCCCAGTGCCCGCAAGCTACTGAGCAGAATGCCACCGCCCGTTACTCTTAGGCCAAAATATAGGTCGGTAATTATATATCACAACCTATCTCCATAAACATTTCAATCACACACCACCATCATCATTTATACTCATATTTAGAAGTCAGCTAAGTAAGCCCAAAGGACTTACCTGATATAAAGCTCGACTCTTTGTACACCACTCGTTCTGTAACTGTAGCAACTCAGTTGCCTGCCAAAGGCGATAAGTGCATTAGCACATTCTCACGTAGTTAGAAGTCTAAGACTTCTAAGATCGAATAATGTATGAAGACATAACTAGTTACAGTATTAATTTAGGGTAAAATGACCATTTTACCCTTGGTCCCGAAATTCCCGAAAATTCTAAAATTCATGTCTAAACTCCTATTTGAGATTCTAAAATCATATTCTAACTCCCAAAGCTTCGTTTGGTTCCAAGCTAACATTTTTCCTATGTTTCTGTTTTCCGGGAATCGTAAAGGTCTAACTTCGATTCCAAATATAAAATTCGTAACCGCTCATAAAAATTCCGACTTAAATCCCTAGATTATCTATGATGTCCTATCTAACTTTAGGAGAAAGAATTTCTTCAAACTGTTCATTCAACAGTCTTATAAAAATTCCTAAAGTTGACTACTCCCTTTACAAATTCTATACTTAGCCAAAATCTGAGTACACTTTGAAAAATCATAACTCCTAAACCACTCACTGGATTTATCCCAAATTTTGATATGTTCTACTATAAAATCTTACCTATAATATATCCAAAATTCAGCCGGAAAGGATATCAAGAGCTTATTCAAAATCATCTCACAAAACAGCATCACTTGCTGTTTTCCCCCAACACTCAGCACATATATAAAAACGTCAACTTTGAAACACAATAACTCTCGAACCGTGACTCCGATTCTTCCCAAATTTTAATATGATCTACAACAAGATGTCAACTATATCATATCAAAAATTCAAGCCTAACAGAGATCAAAAGCCTATTCAAAACTATCTCACAAAACAGCATCCCATGCTGTTTTTCTCAACTCAGCACATTTATAAAACTGAACTTTGAAACCCCATATCTCTCAAACCGTAACTCCGATTCTTCCCAAATTTTAATATGATTTACTTTGAAATACCATCTATAACATATCCGAAAACTAGCCAAAAAGGAAGAGTATAGATTACCCAAAATTGGACCCGAAGTTGACTGTTCGTCAATGCTGGAAAGCTGGAAAAGGTGTAGCAGCTCTTTGTAGTTGTTCCTTTGGCCGACTACTCCCAGACTCATAGAGACGATCCAAGCTCGATGTCCACTGGGCCGTTATGATTTGTAAGCGCTGAGACGAAAACTACTAGATCCAATAGCACCCTGTAGATCGATGATGGTCGTTGGTTATTGTCGAAGTAGTCAAGAGGAGAGACTAGAGCTTACCTCTGCGTGAATCCGCTGGTGCCGGTATGCAGAAGAGGTACGAGCAGGCCGATAAGCCTCTGTCGCGTGAAGGATGAAAGAGGAAGACGATTGTGGGTGCAATCTCGTAGAGGAAGGAGCAATGTCTGGCACTGCAGAAAGTAGGTGTTTCTTGAGGTTGAAACTGCAGGGAAAGAGGGCGTACAGATGGGTGTAAGAGAGTTGCTGGTGTCCAACGAGAGAGGCCAGATCTAGGGTATGGTTAGGGAAGGGAAGACAGACGAGATGAAGATCCTGTGCAGAAGGAGGAAGATCGATGGTGTCGACTACTGCGCCTGCTGAGAGATCGAAGAGGAAGGTGTTGCACTGCTGCGTGATATCCGGGATTTGCTCAAGCGAATTGGAAGGTCAGGAGCCGTTACGAAATATAGGAGCTGATGTGGACGCTATAGGTTGGGGTCTTCACTGCTGGGCTGGCCCGTCCGAGAGGTGGTACGCTGCTGGGCTGGGAGGCGGACACTGGGCGCTGGGCTGTCAACAGCCTGTCTGGGCTTGTCACAGACTTGTCACAGCCTTGTTTGGCCTTGTCACAGACTCGTCACAGCCTTGTCTGGCCTTGTCACAGCTTCGTCACAGCCTTGTCTGACCTTGTCACAGCTTCGTCACAGCCTTGTCTGGCCTTGTCACAGCTTCGTCACAGACTTGTCCGGGCCTTGTCATATTCTAAATTAGGGCTAAACTTATTATTTTATGTGAAGGTCAGCTACATAAAATGATAAACTTTTAAGAGATTCTATCATTTTATGTGAAGGAAATCTACATAAAATGATAAATTTTATAATAATGTGTCTAACTAAGTAGACGGATATGGATCAACGGATCGAGATCGGGTTTGTTACAGAAATGAACGAAATAAAAATTCCGGATATTACATCAGTACCCCCTTAAAATAAGTTTCGTCCCGAAACTTAAAAGAAGACTCGTAATGTCGGAGTCCATGCAAACGAATTTAAGCGCCGGAAAGAGGTCACAACGGTCGAGTTCTGATTTGTTTCTGAAATAGCCGGAAGAAATATTCCCGGGTATTACATCAATCCCTCCTTAGGATAAGTTTCGCCCCGAAACTTAAAGTATGTCAGTCATAAGGTCAGCCCTCAAGGTACGAATCTAGTGTATCTACTTGTTACCGTACAAGAGTCATCGTTTCCACATATAAGTATCCCGCATATTAAGGTCACCAATAACACACATCCCGACTAAGCACTCGAGCATGAAAATAAACAAGTAGTCACACAATATAACACAGATATAAGGCCAAACCCTAACTCGTCGCTCCCTAGATTACACTATCTCCACAAAGGTCTCTGAAAGGTTATGTCTCATACTACCCATAGTATCCAAGGTGGCCTCGTCGGCTTTTATAAAACCACTAACTCTGAAATCTTTTCATGTACAGACTTAACCAGTGCCTACTACCACGTTCTAGTGTGGTAACTAGTTGTCTCACCGGTATCATCCGGCTTCATTGCCCGATTCTCTAAGCCGATGTCCTAACTTTTGTCTGGTAAGTATCTCTCTAACTGAATCCGTAGAAACTGGGCTTACACTTTCCAATAGGGTGAGGATTACTAGTCCATCGCTCACTTATAAACTACTTTATAGCCTCAAGTAGTCGCATTTTGCAACTCATCTCCAGATCCTTTGATACCGTTCAGAAAGTAACCTAGTCAACTTTCTTCCCTTCTTTATGATTACTTGACTACACACTTAGGCCAAAGGTTTTAGACCTCCGCCAACACTTTACCAAGTGCCTAATGCTCTTCGTATCACGACCTACTTGATCTCGTATTTTAATATGACTCAATCATCTTGTTCCTCAGGTAAGGAACCATCGCCTCTACCCTTTTCTGGTCTAGCACTTGAGACACAAATGCAGTGGTCATCGTCTGCATTCACTTAGCATTATTATAATATTTATGGATCTCTAATATATTGTTAGCTCAACCTTAGGCTTCTCACGTATTTTCCAAGGTCTTGAGCGACATAAAATATGTCCGGAATGACGATATTAGATGCAAGGTGATCTCACGTCGCCGTTATTTGCTCACATTACTCAATAGTTGTTAGCATTGCACTGGGTCCTATAATATCCCTCTGACTCAAAATGCAACTCGACTCCGTTCCGAGATAAAATTCTTCTTATACTCCACTCTTGAGATTATGTTTTCTATATGTACGAGTACTGGTCTGTAAGTACACTCTCGTAGCTTGTTAGTGCAGGCCCTACACAACACCCTTATTACTTCGTTACTTCATTTCTCATTTCATCAAGAAACTCGTTCTAAAATACCATGCTAGGTATTAAATGCCAATTTTTCTGACCTGCCAACATGTGGCTAGGTCGGCATGCTTTACTTAGATCTATAATGGGGTACCACTTTCTTTCTATACTTCTACGTGCACATACTTTCTCGTCTATCTAGTTGGTGATACAGTTCCTCTACAAAACTTCTTGTCACTCCACGTAGCCTATTTCACGTTCCTTCTAAACGAAATATATTTCACAAATTATCATCGTCTTAAACTCGACACGTCATTTGTTGTACTCTCGAGTTTCCGGTTCTGTGGGTTAGGACTCATCACGCTTTCGCTGCGCTACTTTGATAATTATGTTGTCACCCGCTAATCGTAAGGACATTTTCCGTGAGTCCAAATTGATGGACCCAAAACTCTCCCTCTCAATTACCCCATAAGTCCTATCCGGATGAAATACCAAGTACCTTCCTTACTTGCCTTAAGGGACTAAGATAACTGTTGAAAGACGACCTCTTCCATTTACTTTTGGAATTCTTCTAACACGGATCCAAACTTCCTGATTCGACTGAAGTTTGATCTTAACCAACCGAGAAGTAACCTCTAACACGATTCTCTCTATACCTTTAGTTGTCTAAGTAGATTTTCGTTGTCTACTTGAGGAACTCCTCCAAAGTATTGGTATAGTTAATTCAATACTCCTCAATCACAGATATCTCTTCTTAACTGTACATAGCTCGACAATCCCAAACAACCCTTGCACGTCCTCAGTTGATGTCGGTCAGTCAATAGTTGACTTATCTCCATTTCCGGGACTTGCTTTTCTCATACCTCTTTTGACGTTAAATTTCCTGGTGAACACTACTTACTCAAGTTCATCAATTTATACTCCTTTAGCTCATTCTACATTACAACTTCCGGTTCCCCCGTGAGCTAACTCCATTTCTCGCGTCTCACTGTGTCGTCCATCTGACATCAATGGTCTTTTCTAGGTCTTCCAATATAGCTTGTAATCAAGTCTACAAAACTCTCATGACCTTAACTTCCTTCCACTTGCGGTTTATCTAGTAGGGAATGCTACACACACTCTGTCTTGATTGACATACAACCTTATCAAAATCATATACTCCTTACTCCTCTAGTTCTTCTTTTATAATCCATCTGTACTAACTGTGTTATGCACCCTTTTCCTAGCCAGTAGGCAGTAAATCCCTCACACGCTTCCCTTGGTCTTCAATGACATAAAGGGGGTCCTTTCTGAACGTCTAGTCTTTCTTCTTAAGTTCTTAATTAGGGTTCCTTGCTCGAACTCACTCCATGTTATTATTAAGGTACTAGCACGCGGATCGATTTAGCTTCACATTTGTCGTTGTTGATCTCTTGAAGGGTCCTCTAGACGTCTATAAAATTCTTTCATCATTCTATGGTTATCATCCTTATCTGATAACCAGTTACCACTGGTTGACCCGCACGTATTATGTCTCAATTATTACTGACTGGTATGTAGTTGACCTTCCATAAGATCACATACTTATTGTTCTTCTATCTCTTTTGAAGTTTGATAGACTTGGTGAAAATCTATCTCCTCTAGTTTCTTTGTTAATACTCTTTTAGTTTCTTCCACAGTCTGCACTTCTCTTGTTCTCTTATGAGGTCACTATACTCTTCTGAGTCTAGTCCGAGCATTCATCTGTCGTCAATGAGTTCATCAAGTCTTCCACATTAGCTTGTAAGCGTGTCTTCGCGATTCTCCTTACTTTAGTCGTCATCTGTTTGCGGTTCTCTGGTATGAACCGTTAGTGTTGGTAACTTAAATCTCTTTGTAAATGAGAAATTATTGCAGACCCTTGAGTCCACCAATCTCATTTTCTCACATTCTTCCGAATTGGTTGGTGTAGTTCTGTGATTCCACCTTTATAGAAATATGTTGTCGAAATTTCAAACTTCTATTGTATTTGATACTTGTTTCATGATTTCTTTCAAAATTCTTGAATCTTTAAGGAAGTCAAGCCATCTCTATGATGAAGAAATTTATTTCTTGTCTGTAACTCTTTTTTTTTTTCAATTTCTGTCTTTGTACTTCTTTAATTCTTCACATCGGGGTCAACACCATATCTTCTTTGTACTCTCAGGCCCATACTTGCCTATGGCGCCGTCCACCTTTGTTGCACTGTCATTTAACCCGCCAAGTGTAGTTGTACTCGACACCACTTAATTTGTATTCCGATTTTGTCCGCTTCAATTTGCGCTTCTTATCAGTCCTTACGTATATTCTTGAGTTTCATCTCTCGTCTTCCCACCGCTAAATTTCTTGTATGGACTTCTATCACTTCTATCTGAGTTTATTTGATATTCTTTCTTATCTAATTATTCTCGTGGTTAAGAATCATCTTTTAATCTTCACTTTATTTCAACTCGTTCTTCAAATGATTGTAGGAATCGCCAGAATGTACGTCAGGACACATTACTTTACTCCGAGGTCGGAGTCCATTATTTTCTTATAGAGATACTCTTTACGATCTACTAAAATTTTATCATAAGGCGATGATCGCATGATATTAACTCAACTAAAGTATATTTCCTATCCTTTAAGGTACTAAAAAGTTACATGCGTATAGATATACATATAACTTACATAAACATACAATACTATAAGTCCACAAACTATTTCTCATCTACTAAGCTGCAGAGATCCACGGAGAACGATGGTGGTCCGACGTACTACTAACCCAACAACCCGACTATGCACTTGTGTAAAAACAGAAATCCGTTTTGAAAATCTTAGACCCCTTTCGGGTTCTAGTTATTTTATACATTCGGTCTTTCAGAAGATTTCAAGTGCCATTGTTGCCAACCCAGAGCTCTGATACCATGTTGTAACACCCCAAATTCTCGGAACTCGGGGAGCTACTGGTTAGGACCTCACAATGAGTCCCGACCTTGGTTTAACAACAACATTACTTGGATCTTACAACAAGGCACAAATGTATTTAAAACAATTTCTAAAACATAATATTTTTAATGGTATAAACGTACACATGTGACAGCCTTACAAACATATATAAAGATACATAACATGCATGACGTATGGAAGACTCCCCCGTCCCCATCTAATGAGTACGTGGACCCGGCTGACCATCCGTTCCGGATCTCTCTGCAACTGTCTATCTCTACAGATCTACAACACGGGTAAACCGTTAGCTAACTATCCAAATATAAGCAAAAATGATAACAGCACAAACACAAGCAGAAACAAAATAAACAAACATCATGCTGGCACTCAACCGTTTATTATCTATTATTTAAGTGATTCACATTATTCAATTTAAGTTGTGGCACGAGAATTATTATTAGTTCTCGCCTCCGTTCCTTATCCAACTGGTGTAGGTCTAGCTGACTTCCACTGGTAGCATCACTACAAACCACGTATGGACTAGTCCCGAAAGAAACCCCCAGTGCCCGCAAGCTACTGAGCAGAATGCCACCGCCCGTTACTCTTAGGCCAAAATATAGGTCGGTAATTATATATCACAACCTATCTCCATAAACATTTCAATCACACACCACCATCATCATTTATACTCATATTTAGAAGTCAGCTAAGTAAGCCCAAAGGACTTACCTGATATAAAGCTCGACTCTTTGTACACCACTCGTTCTGTAACTGTAGCAACTCAGTTGCCTGCCAAAGGCGATAAGTGCATTAGCACATTCTCACGTAGTTAGAAGTCTAAGACTTCTAAGATCGAATAATGTATGAAGACATAACTAGTTACAGTATTAATTTAGGGTAAAATGACCATTTTACCCTTGGTCCCGAAATTCCCGAAAATTCTAAAATTCATGTCTAAACTCCTATTTGAGATTCTAAAATCATATTCTAACTCCCAAAGCTTCGTTTGGTTCCAAGCTAACATTTTTCCTATGTTTCTGTTTTCCGGGAATCGTAAAGGTCTAACTTCGATTCCAAATATAAAATTCGTAACCGCTCATAAAAATTCCGACTTAAATCCCTAGATTATCTATGATGTCCTATCTAACTTTAGGAGAAAGAATTTCTTCAAACTGTTCATTCAACAGTCTTATAAAAATTCCTAAAGTTGACTACTCCCTTTACAAATTCTATACTTAGCCAAAATCTGAGTACACTTTGAAAAATCATAACTCCTAAACCACTCACTGGATTTATCCCAAATTTTGATATGTTCTACTATAAAATCTTACCTATAATATATCCAAAATTCAGCCGGAAAGGATATCAAGAGCTTATTCAAAATCATCTCACAAAACAGCATCACTTGCTGTTTTCCCCCAACACTCAGCACATATATAAAAACGTCAACTTTGAAACACAATAACTCTCGAACCGTGACTCCGATTCTTCCCAAATTTTAATATGATCTACAACAAGATGTCAACTATATCATATCAAAAATTCAAGCCTAACAGAGATCAAAAGCCTATTCAAAACTATCTCACAAAACAGCATCCCATGCTGTTTTTCTCAACTCAGCACATTTATAAAACTGAACTTTGAAACCCCATATCTCTCAAACCGTAACTCCGATTCTTCCCAAATTTTAATATGATTTACTTTGAAATACCATCTATAACATATCCGAAAACTAGCCAAAAAGGAAGAGTATAGATTACCCAAAATTGGACCCGAAGTTGACTGTTCGTCAATGCTGGAAAGCTGGAAAAGGTGTAGCAGCTCTTTGTAGTTGTTCCTTTGGCCGACTACTCCCAGACTCATAGAGACGATCCAAGCTCGATGTCCACTGGGCCGTTATGATTTGTAAGCGCTGAGACGAAAACTACTAGATCCAATAGCACCCTGTAGATCGATGATGGTCGTTGGTTATTGTCGAAGCAGTCAAGAGGAGAGACTAGAGCTTACCTCTGCGTGAATCCGCTGGTGCCGGTATGCAGAAGAGGTACGAGCAGGCCGATAAGCCTCTGTCGCGTGAAGGATGAAAGAGGAAGACGATTGTGGGTGCAATCTCGTAGAGGAAGGAGCAATGTCTGGCACTGCAGAAAGTAGGTGTTTCTTGAGGTTGAAACTGCAGGGAAAGAGGGCGTACAGATGGGTGTAAGAGAGTTGCTGGTGTCCAACGAGAGAGGCCAGATCTAGGGTATGGTTAGGGAAGGGAAGACAGACGAGATGAAGATCCTGTGCAGAAGGAGGAAGATCGATGGTGTCGACTACTGCGCCTGCTGAGAGATCGAAGAGGAAGGTGCTGCACTGCTGCGTGATATCCGGGATTTGCTCAAGCGAATTGGAAGGTCAGGAGCCGTTACGAAATATAGGAGCTGATGTGGACGCTATAGGTTGGGGTCTTCACTGCTGGGCTGGCCCGTCCGAGAGGTGGTACGCTGCTGGGCTGGGAGGCGGACACTGGGCGCTGGGCTGTCAACAGCTTGTCTGGGCTTGTCACAGACTTGTCACAGCCTTGTCTGGCCTTGTCACAAACTCGTCATAGCCTTGTCTGGCCTTGTCACAGCTTCGTCACAGCCTTGTCTGGCCTTGTCACAGCTTCGTCACAGCCTTGTCTGGCCTTGTCACAGCTTCGTCACAGACTTGTCCGGGCCTTGTCATATTCTAAATTAGGGCTAAACTTATTATTTTATGTGAAGGTAAGCTACATAAAATGATAAACTTTTAAGAGATTCTATCATTTTATGTGAAAGAAATCTACATAAAATGATAAATTTTATAATAATGTGTCGAACTAAGTAGACGGATATGGATCAACTGATCGAGATCGGGTTTGTTACAGAAATGAACGGAATAAAAATTCCGGATATTACATCATATTCGAGGTTAGTTGATAAATTGAGCATGAATCGGTTATAGAGTGTAGATGGATGACAATAATGTTTTACAAAGTCGAACTAGGGGTCTAAATTTTGTCTTGACTGATGAACTTGTGAGACTTCTAGTGACGATTTTAATTGAATAACAAAAGAAAAACGGGAGCAAGCAAGCGTACAATTGGAAGTACACTACTGCTACATTTACTAGTAAGGTGTGAAGAATTTTTGTAGGAATAAGTTTAAGTCAATGAGAAAGGAATACAAGGCTTGGTAATTGCTTAGGAATTTGGAGATGGGTGTAGGTTGGGATGATAACAATCGAATGATCACAACTTTCAATGAATGGTGGGATAAGAAGATCAAGACAATTACTAATTTTTATTTATGTTTTTCAATAAGCATGTGAAAATATGAATATATGTGTTATAACTTGATGTGTTTTTATATGTGTTGTAGGAAGATGCTAATTGTAAGAAATAAAAGAACAAGGGAATGAATATCGAGTATGAAGAGTTGTTGACTTCACTCTTTGCTAGAAATGTAGCAACTGGTTGTATATCTATGTCACTAGGGATGGTTCGTGAGACAAGCCCGAAGCGTATGCCGCTTGCAGATGTTGAGGATTTAGGTTTAGGTGAAGATGATGGAGATGGTCATCAATTTTTTTCGTAGTTTTGTTGACACCGCCGATGAAGGTGGGGGTTCTAGCTACTCAGGAGTTCCAACATACATCAATGATGAGCCGATACAATTTACAGAACCTCCTCGGCCAAGTAAGGGTAACAAAGACAAGGGTCCAATGAAGAGAAATAGAAGAAAATCAATTGGCTCATCCAAGTTGGAAGCATTTCTAGGACATTCACAAGAGAACAATGATAGGTTGGTCACACTCTTCCATGAAGAGGTTAACTCTCAGGCAAAACAGGATGACATAGTGGTTCAAAAAGGGTCGGAGATTGTTGATACGATCGGCAAGGATAATTTGGTCGAGGAAGGAAGTCCGTTGTGTTGTTTTATAATTTTGAAGACTAATTCAAGGAAGGCGATGAATATAATGTTGAACTTGGCGGATAATGAGAAAAGATTCAAGTGGATGAAATGGGAGCATGAGCGGTCATTATGATGTACTTGCCTAGTTGTGTTTTGAAGAAGATGTAGTTTATTTTCTTTTATTATGTTTGGAGAAAATTTTGTATTATTACTTTTCTATTTCATGTATTTGTTGGATCGACTGTTTTTTTATATTATAGTATTGAATTTCATTTCCATTAAGAGTAAACGGTTGTTGACCTTCATTGTTTCTATTATCTATACATATGTTTACAGATTAACAGGGAAAACTTCAAATATGTCAAGTGGTAGTGATGATAGTGACAAAGACGTCTAGTCTAGGGGAATTCACGCTCTTAAATTTATAGCATGTCATGAAGAGTTGCAAAGACAAAAGGCCGTTATGGCCAATCACTACTACAAACACATACACAAGGTGCCTTGTTACATTGGGTATGATCTGGCGAGACTATGGATTAAGGAGATCTCGAGCGGTCATCACATTTGGACAGTGAACATGTTCAAAATGGGAACCAAAGTTTTCTTACGTTTGTGCAACGAGTTAGAGCAGAATTACGGTCTAACTCAAGTCTCGGTCATTGAGAAAGTATGTTTGTTCTTATACACTTTTGCACAAGGATGTTCGGTTCATTTTATTGTTGAGCACTATCAAAGGTCAACCGAGATTGTACATTGTGCATTCCATAGCGTACTAAATTCTATTACCGGTCGTAGACATGAAGGCTATGGACTTGCAGGTAATGTTATTTGACCCCGGAACCCAAATTTTCCTAGAATACCATCGCACATTATTACCGACCCGATATATAAGAATTACTATAAGGTACACACAAATAATTTCAAATGAATAATTTTAAAACATTTTACATTTGTTCACTAATAGATTGTATATCGTTGCAATTCAGGATTCCATTGGTTGTCTCAATGGTACACATATTAGTGCATTCATCCAAGAAGTTTCACAAGTTCCTTTCGTTGGTTGGAAACATATGGTGACATTCAATGTCCTCCGTGTGTGATTTTAATATGTTGTTCACTTTTGTGTTATTTGGATGGGAAGGGTCCGCTCATGACGCGAAGGTTCTCGATAATGTCATTTGCAACCCCGACCTCTACTTCCCACATCCACCACCCGAGAAGTACTATTTTATGACAAGGGTTATCCAGATAGACCGGGGTTCCTAGTTCCATATTCAAAGATCCGATATCACTAGAATCAGTTTGATAACGAGCCACCAAGCAACAAAAAAGAAGTGTTTAACCAGGCACACTCTTATCTAAGAAGCTGTATTGAACGTTGTTTTGGAATATTGAAGAAGAAATGGAAGTTGCTATATGGCATGCCATGTTACCCGGACTACACACAAGTTCACATCCTTCTTGCTTGCTTCCCCCTACACAACTTTATTCGCTTATACTCAGGGTATGATGACTTGTCAGAAGATGAAAAGGAGTTGCCAACGACAAGTCAGTACGAGGTAGAAGATGTGGAAGACAACCATGACAACGGAAGAAAAATGAGCCATATTCGTGATAGTATTGCTTTTGTAATTTGGAATGCAAGAAGGAAGATGTAAACTTATAATTTGGTATGATATTAATGTTGTTTGATTTTGGTGAAACTATTATGTTAGCAGTTCAATTCACATTGTTTCCCACTATTTTGTCAAACAATTGTAATGGTAAGTTACATATGTCATTATAAGAGAAAACATTTGCAAATGATAAAAAACATAATGTCATTACAAAATAAGCAAATTGATACACCGTTGTTTCATAAAACTATAGCCTATTTGTACATTATATACGCAACAAGTACCACCCCGGTAACTGACCCCAATACAAACGCACTAAAATAATTTTCAAATTTAATTTTCTTGTTTTGCTCTTTCTCTCAAGTAAGTTATTTGGTTAATGCTTCAATATCAGTAGTCTTCTCCATTTCCCTCATGCGTATCACTCAAGCTTCATAATCCAATCGTTTCTTATCATCATGTAAATCTTGCACGAAGTCCTTTAATGTTGTAGAGCATCCATTGTCATCGAGCAGTACATTAACATCTCATCCTCAACTGAATCATCTTTAGCATCAATACTTCATGTCCCCAATTACAGTACTCGGGATCTCCGTTATCACAACTAGAGTCCTATTCCATTTTTACCTTAATTATATAGGAGGAATACTCAATTTTATGTTAGAACCCCAATCATTGCATCAGGTTTGATTTATGTAAATGATTGCACGTGGAATGATTGCAGCTGGATCCTAAAATTATTGCATCAAGTATGATTGCAACTGGATCATAAAGTCAAGGCGGGACATAATAGAATGATCATGTAAATGATATTTGAAATATATATTTAAATGATTTTATCTTGCTTCAATCCATGCCACAACTTCTTTTCTAAAAATTGGAGGAAAATCAAAGTGATCATGATTTAAGTGTTGTTTTTTCACTTTTGACAATATACTCACATGGAACTAACTGTCCATACAAAAAGTGTTGTGCTCAACCCTGTTATGTAGTTTAGTGATTGAGTTAACCTCTGCTTTCCTTACTTCTTTTACCATAAACATAATAAAAACAAAAATTAAGCAAGAGCAAAACAATCTGATACAGCAAAAAGCCAAAAAAGTTTCATATATTTTCCTTCACCCACAATATGATACAACAAAAAAAATTTATATGCATCTCCTATCACCTCTTAGTTCATGAGGAATGCTCAATTTTAAAATTCATCATCAAACAGTTTCATATGAATATAAAAAACAAGTAATTATAGATTCAACACATTCATACAAAAATTGAGGAAATTGGACCGTAATGTTCAATTGCATCAACTATAATAATGTTATCGGTGATGTCTCAACTAATGAGTCCTTAGTTTAAGCCATGTCAACCGGGGCCAAGGTGGTTGATTTATGGATATTAAAATTTATTCCTTCTTTAAAAATTAAAAAAAAAAAAAAAAAGTAGTATTCAGCTCTTTTTTTTTTAACCTAGCCGCAGTGCCGCATCTCCCTTTTCCCTCACATTTGATCTCCTTCCTGCCGCACCCTTCCCTTCGTGCTCCCTCCTCCTCCATTGAAACCAACCGGCGCCGTCTGGAGTTCGAGACTGACCGGCCACCGATGCTAGAGGCCGCCGCACCTTCTTCGGCCAAACACTGTCCCACCTCCATCAACCTCCTGTGACGCGCCGGACCTCGACCTCTTCTTCTCTCCTCGCCGGACCGCTGCTCCTTCCTTCCCTCCTCCGGTTCCTCCGCCTCCCCGATGCTAGGAGCACTACTAGCCGCCGCCTCAAACCCGACGCCGGGAAGAAGATGCCGTCGCCACTGCTCGCGAGGAGCGCCGCCTAGGGCCGCCACAACTTTTCGCCTGGCCGGACACTTCCAGGTCCTTCTTGTTTCGACTCAGGCCACAGGGCCTCTTCCGGTTCCGCCTCCAGCCCGACTCCAAGGAGGGCGTCAACTTCTCGCCTCCTGCTCCGGCGCCATCAGGCCTAGTTCCGGCGCCACCAGTGTTCATCTCCGGGCCAAGCCGTCGGCAATTTATTCTGGCTAAGGGTCCATTTCCGTCCTATTTTGCTGTCCAGTTTGCTAAGTCCGTGGGTGAGGATTCCATATTTCAAATTAATCGATTTGTATGTGTTTAGATAGATTTGTATTACATGATCATGGCATAACCAGCGGGTGAGACGGGTTAGTGTATTACGTTAATTGTATAATGCTTAAAACTAACTGTTGTATATTGATCTGCGGTTAACTGTGAAAATGGTGGATTTTGGGGTTCTAGTGTGCAATGGGATGTTAGTAGAGAGACGAGAACGTAATCATATATTTTATTGTGAAATTACGAGAAAACTGTTGAGTTATATGGTTGAAGTTAAAGTTGGACTAATTGTGGAATATGAAGCTTTGATAAGAAGAAGATTAGTTATATGAGTTTTGGTATCGTCCATAATTCCTTCGCGTGAGGTTGGACATCCGGATGAGATTTTGATCCACATGTCTTATTTGACAGGCGTTTGAGTTCCCACGAGTACGAATCTTTTTGAAACTTGTTAGAGGGTGATTTGACTCAGGTAAGTCCTTGCGACTTACTTAGCTGGTTTCTGGATATTAGTTGGATGATAATGGTTGTGTGTGTACAATGTGTGTTATAATAAATAACAACTTGTTAGGACGACCGTGGTTTATGTTTTAAGGCTCAAGTGTATGTATAACGGGCCGTGACATCACTGCCCAGCTCTGCCAGGAGACTGGGAGGTTCTCTATACCCAGACCATCCAGGTACACGGTGAGATGCATCGGATCCACTCCTGATGGGTACACGGGGGCGGAGGCGAGGTTTGGGAATCCCTCGTGTCACAAAATAAGTATCATTAGAGTGAATGACTTAATTGAAGAAAATAAATGGATTGTTTGAAAGCATGATGAGTGTTTATTATTGTATGTGTGTGTGTGCTATTATTATTCTCCTAATGTTTAGATAACTAGCTAATGGTTGTTTGGTTGTGTTTTTAGTTTTACTGCAGGTTAGAACAACAGCTGAGTGATCCGGAAGTAGTGGTCAGCCGGGTCTCCGTACTCTTTAGAGTGGGGGTTTGGGGTTGTTGCTTTGTTGTCTTTCCTTTGTTAAGACAGTTAGTCTTTTCCGTTGTTTAAGTATGATAGGTTGTTAGACTTTGTTGCATTCATTCTCTTACAAATACACTTTATGAATTTCGTTTTTCTTATTTGTGTCTTGTTGCAAGATCCTAGTAATATTGTTGTCAAACTGAGGTCGGGACCCATTGTGAGGTCCTAACCAGTAATGTTCCGAGTTTTGAGAATTCGGGGTGTTGCAACATGGTATCAGAGCTCTAGGTTGGCAACAATGGCACTTGAAATCTTTTGAAAGATCGAATAAGTACTTAACCAGAACCCGAAAAGGGATCTGAGTTTTAAAAAAAAGAACTTTTGGTTTTTAAATGCATGCATAGTCTGGATGGGGATAGAAAAGTACGGCTGACCACCACTACTACCGCGGATCTCAGTATGTTTAGTGGAGACTTTAGGTTTTACTGTAGTTGGACTTTTAGCTTGTTTATAAAGATATGTTATATAGATAGGTATATGCCGAAGATTAGTAGAAATTGTAGTTATGTTATGTCTTTAACGGAGATAACATAATGAGTTTCTCACCCCTTGGACACATCTAAGTAGATTTTGAAGGGTGTCAACGTGAGGATTAGTATGCACATTTTATGTGCATTAGGGTAGACGAACGTCGGACAACTCCTACGAGCTTGTTGAGGAACGTCGAGACGGAAAAGTGAAGACTCAAAGACAACACCAATTACGATGACAAGAAGAGAACCCCGAATCAACTCAACGGGATCAAATGAAGGATATACAAGAGAGTAGTTCCGGAGAAGCAAGAGATGATCGCCAACTAGGGAATTTGAGAACGACAACGGAGAGGCTCTTCCAAGTTGTGTAAAGTGACTTCACAAACAAAGAGGATGACGTCGAAAATTGTCATAGACATGAAAGTCAAAAGGGAGATATAGTAGCGATCAAGAAAAGAGACATAAAATTTAAGCTCACTGACAGACTAGGAAGTTAAAGTTGATGCCAAAAGCAAGGCGAAATATGATCACTCTCAACAAGCTAATTGCCACCACAATCCAGATTGATAACCGAGACAATCAAAAGTATGGAAGTCAACACGAGATACATTATCCATCCAAATAGAAAGAAATAAAGAGCTGCAACTTGGAAGCTTACGCGTTGCCAGAAAGAGAAAGGTGGATTTCACCAACGTGGAAGTGGAGTGATCTCGTAGAACACAGGAGAATTTTGACATAGACCGTGATACAACAATAACCAGCTTCTGTAAAGGCAGCATTACAAGCAACACCCAAGGAAGAAGAGTGTGTGAGAAGAGTATTGGTGAACTCGAGGGACCCCAATAACTTCTCATTCAAAGGGAATTTAAGCTAACAACACTACAAGTTCATAATAGAGAACCGCAAATAGACGATAACTCAGGTAAAAGAATCACGGAGATGTACCTACAAGCTACCCTAGAAGGATTGAAAAGTCTGTTGATGAAAGAAGAATGATACAACTGGACTCGTAAGAGTATAACGATCTTACAAAAGTGTAGATTGTAGGAGGAGCTAAAGAAGAATAAACAGAGAGACTGGAGGAGATATATTTCACCAAGTATATCAAGCCTCAAAAGAGATAGAAGAAAAGTAAATCTATGATGTTGTAGAAGGTCAACTACATCCTACTTGGACAACTTAAAAGTTACATGTGCGGGTTAACTAGTGATAGTTAGTTAACCGATAAGAAGAATAACCACAAGGTTATAAAAGAATATTATCGACATCTAGTGAATTTCTTTCGGAGATCCATGACGAAAATGGTGAAGTTAAATCAATACAAGTACTAGTAGCCTGGATGGTAACGTTAAATGAGTCCAATATGATAACTCTAATAAAGAAATTTAAGAGCAGCTCTTGACGGTCGGTAATGACCCTTGATGATAGTAATGATGTAAAGGGAATTGTTGGGAGTAGTTACTTACTACTGACTACGAAAGATACATATCAGAGTTAGAATGAAGGGATCCATGTAAGAAGAACTAGAAGACCAAGAGGAAGTAGATGATTGGAAACATGTCCTATGTCTTAGCATTCCACACAAGTAAGACTGATGGTGCTCCTTCGAGAAAAAGTAGGGTCAGACTGTCTAGATTGACAGGGAAAACCCTTGTGATTAAAGATGTGACACAGAATAATTGGAAATTCTGAGGCGGCACAAACATAAAGAGTATGATGTAAAGCCTTGGTGAAATGTGTAGTCGAGTTGTGAGGTGATTGCAGATAGAATCTACAGGTTGACTAAAACAGACATGAGAAGGATTAAAAGTGAAAGACTAAAGATTGTTATATGGATCCGTTATCACACCAATAAGATGGTTACCGAAAGGACTAAAGACTGTTATTTAAGGAGAAATGGAGGTACTCCATTAAAAATTCAACTGGACTGATGACCTAAGAGTTGATGAAAGTTTTAAGACCAACAAACGCAGTTGTAAAGCGTGTACGAGAAAACTCAAAGGGATTTAACTATCTTACGGGGTGTAAATATCAAAGAAGGTAAAGCGACATGAGTATAAGGAAGACATAATAAATGTGATGCGAAAAATTTGATTGTTGGAAAATCATATGCACTTAATGTGTTGTATACAAATGGTACCATTGAATGTTTAATAAAAATCATACCAACGGACCGATGACACTATGATGGATTTAGTGTAAACCAAGTGTATAACCTATCCAGTGAGAAGGAAAGTCATGTATCAAAATTGCGGGTTGTGATGAATTTTGAATAAAGTGTTGAGATGAGGATGCCTTTGTAGACTCTATGCAAGAGTACAACGTAATTGAGGTTCCAACATGAAATGGGCAGTAATGATTAACTGAAAGTTGAGACCGCTTCAAGGGAGGAAATTGTTATAGGACGAGTCACCTAGTAGAGGAGTTCACAAGACAAGCTTGAGAGACCAAAAGAGATAAAATGTCGACACGGATATGAAGGTCTAAGGATCATGAAAGGGGAGCAACATTAAAGTGTAGGAGCGGTTCTAAAGAGGCCGTGATCGAATGACAACGAGATCAAGGGAGAGAAAGAACTTAAGTTCTTCGAGAAGAAGCGTGGACAACTAAAGAGGTAAATCGAGGAGGAGATGAGTACGTTCTAGCAAGGTTAAGGTGGTGTTCCATTAAGATGCAAAGCTTTCATTAGACGTTTCTAAGCATTGGAGTTAAGAAGAGAGAAGTGAACGAAACCTGTGAGAAGGATTTAAAAGACCGTAAGTTAAGCTTACGAGGTACTAAAAAGTAAAGTTATAACATTACTAGAGTTATGAGAAGAAGGGCATGGTGGGGATTCACGTGGAGCTGACCGATTTCCATTATGATGATAAGACTAAGAAACGCCAAGAAGGAGGAAGTGTGTATAAATGATGACCCCAGGAAGCTGAAAGACGAAACGAGGAGCTTTGATCGAGAGACTTAAGATACCAATCAAGAGGAATGCGAGTGGATGCTAGCTAGGGCTATAATATTTGGAAGGTGACGGTCAACATTGTAGCTACAGATGAAAAATACACGTTTTTAAAGGATATCACCCCAACAGATTGGGGTAAACCATTAGTATCATGACCACCTGCCAAGTTTTAAGACAAGGTTGTGTAGGTCCTACGTTATGTGACGGAAGAGGAAAAGACAAAAACCGAGATATCACGGATTCCAATACGTCAAAATGTGGATTTCTCCTCTAAGGTTGAGCTTGATTCAATTCCGATATCTAAGGTGCCGTATGGAATGACACTTGTGCAGAGACATGTGTTGTGGAAACAAGCGAAGGAACAATTGTAAGAACTTATTGATAAGATTTCACTAGAAATTAGTGAAATGTTATAGGGAACTCCGAATGTTATCTTGAGCTCTTGATTTGAATCTCATGTTTAATAATATCTTGAACTTTTGATTGAAGTTAGTATGAGAACACCAGAATTGTTGTGAAAAAAAAAAGACATACAATTTTCTTCAATTGGACATCGATTACCATGAGTCGAACACGATAATGGTGAAAGACAAGTATTCCTTACAACGAATAGAGGATCTACTCGCGCGGTTGCAAGGATCGGTAGTCTCTTCTAAGAGTGATTTAAGATCTGATTGCCACCAATTAAGAATTCGAGATTGATTATTGTAAATACGGCATTCCGGACAAACCATGGTCAGTACGAGTTGTAGTGGTTCCCAAAGGGGCTTACTAATGCCCGAATAAGATATTTTGGTCTACTCTTGAAAAAGAGAGAAGATGTTTGACAAGTTGTCACGGGGTGGCAAACCTTGAAAGATGTGAAAGAAGTTACAAGTTTTCTTAGATGTGCTGAGTTTTGCCAAAGTTGTGAAAAGAGAAGTTGTATAACACCAATTATGGTAACCTACTCCGGATGACGAAGAAGTATTGAATGGGACGAAGAATTAACAATTGAGTTGCTAAGAGTTAAGAGGGGATTCATTGATGCAACTGTTTGATTTACCTTGAGGTATTATGGGTTTGAAGTGTACAAGTGATTCTCCAAGACAAGGTCTTGATGGAGTATTGAAGAACGATGTAAAGGATACGTGTCTCGTTAGTAGAAACAGTGTGAAGTAAAATACTTTCTTCATTGCTTGGAACTTGCAACAAAATGGAGAAGATGAAACATCAAGTTTTGTTTTGCGGGACCAATTGAAATGTTCGACCTTCTATGTTAGAGACAATCAAAGAGAAACAAAATGGAAGTGTTGTATTGAGAAAGAAGGAGAAGAAAGAGGAATTTCCGATATATCGGACCCTTTTTGAGATCTTAACACGAGTTGGAGAAGTGGCTTACAAGTTGGCGTTGTCACCCGGTGTTTTAGGTGTATCAATCGAGAGAGTACATACATGACTCGGGACATGTGGTCAGTCATGAGGATCTAGTAGTAGACGAGGAACTGATGAGGCTACCCTAGAGACGGGGGACGACTTTAGGAGTACTTATCCTGAGTTCCTTGCGGAGTCAGCCGAAACCCCAAGTATCGAAGAGTTAGTACTCGGACATTAATATGTATGACATAATGGACTATGTGATTACTTCCGTATTTGAGTATTTAATCTTGTGTTTCAATTATATGGTCCTTAAGTGATGGTTACTTGTTCAGAAAATTAGAATAAAGATTCTTTAGAAGAGGAGTTAGATCATGTGTTTCTCTTTATAGAAAGCTATCGGAATAATGTTCCTTATTCTAAGTTTCGGGACGAAACTTAATTTAAGGGGGTACTGATGTAATACCCGAAAATTTTATTTTCAGATTGTCCGAATCAACCGGACTTGATCAGTTAGGACTCATTCTGAGTCCTTAGTTTAAGCCATGTCAACCGGGGCCAAGGTGGTTGATTTATGGATATTAAAATTTATTCCTTCTTTAAAAATTAAAAAAAAAAAGTAGTATTCTGCTCTTTTTTTTTTTAACCTAGCCGCAGTGCCGCATCTCCCTTTTCCCTCACATTTGATTTCCTTCCTGCCGCACCCTCCCCTTCGTGCTCCCTCCTCCTCCATTGAAACCAACCGGCGCCGTCTGGAGTTCGAGACTGACCGGCCACCGATGCTAGAGGCTGCCGTGCCTTCTTCGGCCAAACACTGTCCCACCTCCATCAACCTCCTGTGACGCGCCGGACCTCGACCTCTTCTTCTCTCCTCGCTGGACCGCTGCTCCTTCCTTCCCTCCTCCGGTTCCTTCGCCTCCCCGATGCCAGGAGTACTACTAGCCGCCGCCTCAAACCTGACGCCGGGAAGAAGATGCCGTCTCCACTGCTCGCGAGGAGCGCCGCCTAGGGCCGCCACAACTTTTCGCCTGGCCGGACACTTCCAGGTCCTTCTTGCTTCGACTCAGGCCACAGGGCCTCTTCTGGTTCCGCCTCCAGCCCGACTCCAAGGAGGGCGTCAACTTCTCGCCTCCTGCTCCGGCGGCATCAGGCCTAGTTCCGGCGCCACCAGTGTTCATCTCCGGGCCAAGCCGTCGGCAGTTTATTCTGGCTAAGGGTCCATTTCCGTCCTATTCTGCTGTCCAGTTTGCTAAGTCCGTGGGTGAGGATTCCTGATTTCAAATTAATCGATTTGTATGTGTTTAGATAGATTTGTATTACATGATCATGGCATAACCAGCGGGTGAGACGGGTTAGTGTATTACGTTAATTATATAATGCTTAAAGCTAACTGTTGTATATTGATCTGCGGTTAAGTGTGAAAATGGTGGATTTTGGGGTTCTAGTGTGCAATGGGATGTTAGTAGAGAGACGAGAACGTAATCATATATTTTATTGTGAAATTACGAGAAAATTGTTGAGTTATATGGTTGAAGTTAAAGTTGGAGTAATTGTGGAATATGAAGCTTTGATAAGAAGAAGATTAGTTATATGAGTTTTGGTATCGTCCGTAATTCCTTCGCGTGAGGTTGGACATCCGGATGAGATTTTGATCCACATGCCTTATTTGACAAGCGTTTGAGTTCCCACGAGTACGAATCTTTTTGAAACTTGTTAGAGGGTGATTTGACTCAGGTAAGTCCTTGCGACTTACTTAGCTGGTTTCTGGATATTAGTTGGATGATAATGGTTGTGTGTGTACAATGTGTGTTATAATAAATAACAACTTGTTAGGACGACCGTGGTTTATGTTTTAAGGCCCAAGTGTATGTATAACGGGCCGTGACATCACTGCCCAGCTCTGCCAGGAGATTGGGAGGTTCTCTATACTCAGACCATCCAGGTACACGGTGAGATGCATCGGATCCACTCCTGATGGGTACACGGGGGCGGAGGCGAGGTTTGGGAATCCCTCGTGTCACAAAATAAGTATCATTAGAGTAAATGACTTAATTGAAGAAAATAAATGGATTGTTTGAAAGCATGATGAGTGTTTATTATTGTATGTGTGTGTGTGCTATTATTATTCTCCTAATGTTTAAATAACTAGCTAATGGTTGTTTGGTTGTGTTTTTAGTTTTACTGCAGGTTAGAACAACAGCTGAGTGATCCGGAAGTAGTGGTCAGCCGGGTCTCCGTACTCTTTAGATTGGGGGTTTGGGGTTGTTGTTTTGTTGTCTTTCCTTTGTTAAGACAGTTAGTCTTTTCCGTTGTTTAAGTACGATAGGTTGTTAGACTTTGTTGCATTCATTCTCTTACAAATACACTTTATGAATTTCGGTTTTTCTTATTTGTGTCTTGTTGCAAGATCCTAGTAATATTGTTGTCAAACTGAGGTCGGGACCCATTGTGAGGTCCTAACCAGTAATGTTCCGAGTTCTGAGAATTCGGGGTGTTACAATGCAGCCTAGTGATTGACAGTATACTCACATGGAACTAATTGTCCATACAAAAAGTGATTGAGCTAACCTCTGCTTTCCATACAAAGTGTTGTGCTCAAAGAAACAAGCTTCGAGTTCTCGCTAGTGATTAGTAAATTTGGTAATAGGTTAACCTCTGCTTTCCATACAAAATTAAGTTATAGGTTAAATCTTGTTATGCAGTATAGTCAAATGCCAAATTTCGTTATGTAGTCTAGTGATTGAGCTAACCTCGGCTTTCCATACAAAATTTAGTTATAGGTTAAATCTTGTTATGCAGTATAGTAATTGACAGTAAATTCACTTTTTACAGTATACTCACATGGAACTAACTGTCCTTACAAAGTGTTGTGCTCAATCTTGTTATACAGTCGTCTAGTGATTAAGCTAACCTCTGCTTTCCTTACTTCTTTTACCGATAAATTAAAAAAATGTTGTTCCCGGCAAAGAAACAAGCTTCCATAAAAAAAGAAGGATGAGTTGGTTAAGTAGGCAACTTATGTAATGGTGTGTACAAACTAGGCCTATTTTGTTTCTTGTTAACAAACTAGGCCCCTCTATAATTTAGAAAAAAGATTAATCAAATAAATATGTAGGATTCTATAGATTTGCTGAATAATCCTCTTTCCTAATTATCCGTATTAATTAGCTTAATTAAAGTCATTAAAATTTATTTCAGCCGTTAAATAAGGGAATAGGCGTTTGATAATTACCATTAATTAATTGAATATCAATTAGACGATCGTTTGCAGAAGCATTCCGGACGCCATTGCTGCTTCATCTGAGTTTGTGCTATTGTGTTCTTCTACATTGAATCTATGATTTCTCATATGCATTCCTCCTTAATCGTTCGATAGAATTCGATCGTATACATAAGACGCTCATATTCAGAAATATATTGATTGTGTTCTTCAGTTTTTGTCATCCGAAAATCTGGACGCCATTGTTGGTCCTTCTGATCTACTCAGTATCATCGGAAGATATCGAGTATACACAAGACGGTGGGATTCGACTACATATGTGTGGTAATAATCAATAGATTGCGTATGTACCAGGTAATATGTATTTTTCTGTCGTTTTTTGTAACGACCCTATTTTTGGGCGCGTTTGCGTTAATTATCTTTCCGGATATTATCGATATCTTTATACCTTAAGTATGTTTTACGAGTATTTTAAGTCGTAAATTTAATTTTTACGGTATATGTTTAAATTAATATTTTAACGGTAATTTTAGTTATTATTGGAATCTCGTAATATTAGTTACGAGATTGGTTTCTACGTCGCAAAGGTTATTTTGTGAGTTTAAGTATATACTCGATCATCATATATTGTCCGAATTCTTTTTTCGGAAAAGTCGGAAATTTTTCGGGTTCGGAAATCTCGTTCCGAATGCTTTTGATCGGATTCATTCCGACTCTCTTTTCTTTATTTTACTTCCCTTTTATTTGTTTTTTTTGTTTGGTTTTTCTTCTCTCCCGCTTCTCTTTCCAGTGATTATTCCCGACTCCTCGCCCCCTTCCCGACCTCTGCACACTTGACCCCTGCTTCCCCTTTGTACAATCCTCCCTCTACAAGCAACTCTCTCCCAACACTCCATCTATCTTCTCCTCTCTTCCCTGTCACTCTTCACTCAAACACTCAGCCCCTCCCGCTCTTACCCACAACACCTCCTCAGGATGTCCAAACTGCTGCCACCAGGAGATCAGCCTTCGCTATACCGGAGCCACCAAAGGCCGACTGCCCTTGCTCTGTTGTGCTTCACCGGAACCCTGCTGCCCGCAAGAGCTCACCCTTCCCCCTCCTCTTAGTCATTCGATCGAACGAAGCTGTGACGCCCTGGAATGGAACCACTGTCGAATCTCGCCGGAGAAGCCACTACCCCGCTTGCCCTAACGCGCCGGAGCCGCAACCGCCGGAACAACCTCGCCTAGGTTGCAGTATTCGCCGCCTCTCCTTCCTTCTCCCATCTTCTGTCGTGGTGGAATCCACTGTCAACTGCCGGAGGAGAAACGCGAGCCCACTGCAGCCCCGCCTCCTCCGCCGTCGAATCCCTCGCCGGGAGTTTCCTGCCTTGCCTCACCTTCCTGCCGAAGTCCGCCGGAGCACACCGAGAAGATGCAGCCGCCGCTGCTTCGTCCTTTCCCAGACGATGAAGAAGAACCTTTTTGGGTTTTAAAACCCTTATAATTATCACAAGTGGGCCCCCCATATTTTCTTATAACTGCAGTAAATAACGCATTATATATATTTACTATTTGGCCCATGTTTTAGTATATTTACAAATAGTGCCCATGTTTTGTATTTGCAGATTAGACCCACTCTTTTGGAAGTGCATTTAATGCCCCTGCTGATTTGTATAATTATAGTTTTGACCCTATGTTTTAAAATGTGCAGTTTTGCCCTTGCTGAATAAATCATAGATTTGGCATAAAGCTTATTTTGGAAATTGGTGGAGTTTCTTGAGTACCATATTGTGCCGGGAAAGTTGATTAAGGATTTTAACGCATCTTAATTTATATAATCGTATATTTTGTCCCGGACAATATTCTTATTGTTTTAAACTTGGATTTTAACTACGTGATTTTAAAGTTGACGTTTGAAAAACGAGTTTTACCTTTGAGTTATATATTATATAGATTTAAAATCAAATTTAGCATATAAGCTAAATTTCCTTAGCTTTGGTTTTAGGCCCGGAAGCGCTCGGTAAAGACCAACGAATCCATTCTCCACATCCGTAGATCGTCCTCCGCCATCGACTATGTGTGAGTACCTCTTTCTCGATATAGTATTATTTAGTGGTAGAATCATGCTAGGTTGGATCTAGCATAACTTAGGGCAAATGCCAAGTAGTGGCTTGGAACCTTTAGGTGAGTGTTTGAGGTTATTGATGTCCTTTGACATGTGGTGTGTTGAGCTTGAGTTGTTATACAATTGTGAGCCTCGTGGTTGATCTTGTAAGACTTGGGATGATATTTATATGTTGGTTGAGATTGTGGAGTTTAGGATGATAGTATCCTAGCACTTGGGGCTATAGTTGAGATCTCGTGAGTTTATGAGGGCTAGGAGTGTATCCTAGATTATGAGAGTATATGACCTAGTAAGATGATATAGGACTAGAAGTCTAAGGACTTCTAGCTTGTGAGTAGTTGTTGATTAGCGTGCCTTGTCTTGAACAGGCTATGGTTATATTCCTTCGGAGAGTGATTCGGTTTCGTTTAGCTTTGAGACGAGGTAAGTCCTCGGACTTACTTAGCCGCTTTTATGCCTTATTTGGATATATATGGTAGTGTGTGTTTACCGCTTTTAAGCATGAAAATGGATTAGGATTTACTTGTTATTATTTATTGGCCCATCGTTACTACTATTATTATTATCGGGCGGTGACATCACCGCTCAGTTTCCCGAGGGAGACTGGGGGGATCTCTGCGACCAGGCCATACACGGTATACGGGCGGGCTTCTTCATCACTCCCACAGGGTATACGGGTTGGGCGCCGCCACACTCCTGTTGGTTACACGGGGACAGAGGCGAGAGTTATAAGACTCTCGTGTCACACTTGAACGAATGAATTAGATATGGAATAACATAAAAAGATAATAAGTAACGGATGTGTATGTTTATAATCATGTTGTGTGTTTGTGTTCCTATGTGTGTTTGTGCCATATTATTCTTATAATGCCTAGAATGTGAGCTAACGGTTTTATACCGATTGTTGTAGTTGATGTGCAGGATAGGATGTGGCCGAGTGATCCGGAGGAGTGGGCAGCCGGGGTTCCGTACATCTTAGGTTGTTTTGGGTTTTGGAGTCTTTGTGTTGTTGTTATTATATATTATGTTGATGTTGTTGTAAGGACGGCTGAAGTCTTTTCTTTCTTTTTATTTTCGGGTTTCATAACATTGCATAAAAATGTATTTCGGTTTTGGCCTTTATTCGTGCCTTGTTGCAAGATCCGGTGAAACTGTTGTCAGGCTAAGGGTCGGGACCCATTGTGAGGCCCCAACCCGTAGCACCCCGAGTCCCGCGGATTTGGGGTGTTACAAAAGTGGTATCAGAGCCCTAGGTTGACAACAATGGCACTCGCAATCTTCTAAAGGCCGAATAAAAAAATAAAATAAAATAAACTGAACCCTCAAGGGTTCTGAGTTTTAATGAAATGAATTTCGTTTTCAAAATCATGTGCATGAGTCAGTTGGGGTAGAATGTACGGGACCACTACTTCCTCCGCTGATCTCGGCGACGTAGTTATTGATTATTATATTATGGATATATGTGTATATATGTAGATATGTATATGTGGACTTAGGATGTTTTGGACTATACTTGTATGTTGAATTGTAAATTGTTTATGGATTGGTTATGTTTATAGTAGCATTATGACGTTTATATCTTTATACATTTATATATAAACATATGGTAAGTTAATATCATATTAGTGATAGAGAAACTTATAGCTAAGATGATCGAAAGCTTTAATCGCCCCCTTGGACAACGCCTTTTGGCTTAGGATAGTATACATACGAAGTTAAGTATGCTCAAGTTATGAAGTTGAGCATCAAGTTTTCACAAGCACCCCGGTGATTTCCCGAACTCCTTTAAGAGGACGTCGAAGAAGAAGATTAGAGATGGCGTAACGAAGGACAAACAAGTGGAAGAGAACCTTGAGTCAACTTAAGCGAAACCAAGATGGAGAGTATACCAAATTAAAGCGACATGAAGACATGAGAGTGGTATCAAGGAAACAATGAAGGAGCATCAATGAGGTAGCTAGAGACAACTAACTTAAAGTTTTTCCAAGTACGGTGCCGATGAACTGAAGGTGCGAATCAAGTAAATAAGACTACATTCTCGCTTGAGAGTAAAAGTGACGTTTTAAGTAAGACGAGTGTTCAATAGGCGCTCCTAAGTACGGGAGTCAAGATGAAAAGAGTGGTCCAAGAATTTAGAAAGATTGACAAGAACCGGAAGTTAAGCTTACGGAGGTACCGGAGGGTGCAGTGACGATCTTTGTAAGATTCTAAGCGAGTGACTTATTCAAAAGTTTGAGAGTTACGAGGAGGATCACATGGGGAAAGTTCACATATTAAATTACCTTTTGGAGTCAACCGTTTCCCGTCACGGTGATGAGACTAAGCAACACTAAGAAGGAAGAGAGGATCGTAGAAAGATCTAACGGAGTTGAAGCAGAGTAAAATGAGCTAGTGAAGTTAAGACAAAGTACCCCGAGAGGGTATCCTTTCAGGAGTATGGTAGGAAGGTAAGTCGTTAACTTGGGAGAAGTTCAGAAAGAAGTTAATCGGTGACAACTGAGAACGCACAAGTGCGGGTTGTCTATTGATGTGTGTAGATGGGAAGAGTAAACAAGACTATGGGAACATAGAGAATCGGGAACAAGAGCTTGGAGTATTCACGGTGGATCAATGTCAATAGTAAAGAGGTACATCAATGGACGCGCATTTGTTTTAAATCAAATAATGTTGAACGAGTTCAAGCAAGTAGTTATAACAAGACCTCTGAGGAGGAGATTGTGACGATCTTACACGACCTTCTTAAGTCATGAGATTGACATATGAAAGAACGCCGCGGGTTACAACTTTTAAGGTTTGATCATGGTAAGGGGAGCTAGTGGATCAACCGTAAGATGAGGCTTCTATTGTAGTTGTACATAGAATACCGAGAAATACATAAGGTGACCACAATAGTAAGGGAAGACTGAAGTTTTGAAATGTGAAGTCGATGTGAGATGTACAAGGAGTACATGAAAGATTGAGGATAGAACCTCTACGGTCGATTGGACGTTACATAAAAAAAAAGGGAGTAAGTGTTACACCTACTCGAAGAAATGATGCAAGCTTTGGTAGAATACGAAGGAGGTAATACTAAAATATTATAAGGCGTGATTAAGTCCTGCAGTTAGGACCTTCGTGACTTCACATAAGTGTGAAACCTTAAAAATATTATTAGAGCAAGTCTTCCGAGTTTTGGAAAAGAAGGATCCTTGAAAGAGGACGGTGGACATAGTAGCTACGGAAGGAACAATACGCAGGTTGAAGGAAATCACCCCAATAGATCGGGGTGGACCACTTGTCAAGTGTAGAACCAGGTTGTGTTGGTCATTATGAGATGAAATGGGGAGAAGAAAAGCTGAAACCCGAGATAGAACGGATTCCAATGCATCGGGAGGTGGATTTACCAATAAGAAGATTTGAAGTTCATCTTGAATTATTGATTTGAAGTTATTATGGAGGACACCAGTCTGCAAAGAGAGAGACGGCTATCTCCGTTGTACATTGATTACTATAAGTTGAGCAAGATGACAATGAAGGATAAGTATCCCTTACAACGAATGGGGGACCTACTCGATCAGTTGCAAGGGTCGGTAGTTTCTTCTAAGATTAAGTAAGATTTTATTGTCACCGTTTGAGAATTCGAGACTCAGATATTACAATTACGGCATTCCGGACCAACCAGGGTCACTACGAGTTGTAATCACTCCATATGGGCTTACTGCTGCCCGGAGGAGATATTTTGGGGTCTACTCTTGGAAAAAGAGAGAAGATGTTTGACAAGTTGTCTCGGGATGACAAAACCTGAAAGATGTGAAAGAAGTTACAGTTTTCTAGGATGTGCTGGTCATTACCGGATTTGTGAGGAAATTCTCCAAGACAGGGCCTTGATTGAGTATTGAGGAACGATGTAAAAGTATTAGCATACATGTCTTGTTGATAGAAGTAGTATGGAGTAAAGTGCTTCCTTGTTACTTGGAACTTGCAACAAGCATTGAGGAAATGTAACATCAAAGTTCGGTTTGACAAGAATCGAAGCCAACGGTGTAAATGGGAAGCTCGATCTTCTTTGTTAGAGACAAGCAAAGAAGAAACATAATGAAAACGCTGCAATGAGAAAGACCCGAGAAGGAAGTTGAATTCCGATATATCGGACCTTTGTGAGATGTTAGCGCGAGTTAGTAAAGTGGTTTACCGGTTGGCGTAGCCACCAAGAATAGAGTGTATTCACCCGGTGCTCTTGTGTATCAGTCAAGAGAATACATATATGACTCGAGAAAGATTGTCAGGTATGGTGATTTAGTCGCAGACGAAGAACATAAGAGGCTAATAGGAAGACGGAGTATAGTATCTTTGGTTGAGTGTTACGCCAAGTTAGTAGCTTTGATATAATCGACGGGTTAGACCTAGTTCTTCCCTTAGTTGTGTATATGTGTGATGTTATATGATGTTTGCGCCCCGTGCGGGAACGGGTGTTATGACTGGTTATAGTTATTTTGCTATGGTGGTTGGAGCAGTTTGTGTATATAGATTAGAAGGTCTAAGCCTTCCTAGTTGTGAGTTTATAGCACGGCCTTAGGGACCGAGAAGTTCGGCGTGTGGCAAGTTTCGGGACGAAACTTATTTTTAGGGGGATCTGATGTAACGACCCAATTTTTGGGCGCGTTTGCGTTAATTATTTTTCCGGATATTATCGATATCTTTATACCTTAAGTATGTTTTACGAGTATTTTAAGTCGTAAATTTAATTTTTACGGTATATGTTTAAATTAATATTTTAACGGTAATTTTAGTTATTATTGGAATCTCGTAATATTAGTTACGAGATTGGTTTCTACGTCGCAAAGGTTATTTTGTGAGTTTAAGTATATACTCGATCATCATATATTGTCCGAATTCTTTTTTCGGAAAAGTCGGAAATTTTTCGGGTTCGGAAATCTCGTTCCGAATGCTTTTGATCGGATTCATTCCGACTCTCTTTTCTTTATTTTACTTCCCTTTTATTTGTTTTTTTTGTTTCGTTTTTCTTCTCCCCCGCTTCTCTTTCCAGTGATGTATTCTCGACTCCTCGCCCCCTTCCCGACCTCTGCAGACTTGACCCCTGATTCCCCTCTGTACAATCCTCCCTCTACAAGCAACTCTCTCCCAACACTCCATCTATCTTCTCCTCTCTTCCCTGTCACTCTTCACTCAAACACTCAGCCCCTCCCGCTCTTACCCACAACACCTCCTCAGGATGTCCAAACTGCTGCCACCAGGAGATCGGCCTTTGCTATACCGGAGCCACCAAAGGCCGACAACCCTTGCTCTGTTGTGCTTCACCGGAACCCTGCTGCCCGCAAGAGCTCACCCTTCCCCCTCCTCTTAGTCATTCGATCGAACGAAGCTGTGACGCCCTGGAATGGAACCACTGTCGAATCTCGCCGGAGAAGCCACTGCCCCGCTTGCCCTAACGCGCCGGAGCCGCAACCGCCGGAACAACCTCGCCTAGGTTGCAGTATTCGCCGCCTCTCCTTCCTTCTCCCATCTTCTGACGTGGCGGAATCCACTGTCAACTGCCGGAGGAGAAACGCGAGCCCACTGCAGCCCCGCCTCCTCCGCCGTCGAATCCCTCGCCGGGAGTTTCCTGCCTTGCCTCACCTTCCTGCCGAAGTCCGCCGGAGCACACCGAGAAGATGCAGCCGCCGCTGCTTCGTCCTTTCCCAGACGATGAAGAAGAACCTTTTTGGGTTTTAAAACCCTTATAATTATCACAAGTGGGCCCCCCATATTTTCTTATAACTGCAGTAAATAACGCATTATATATATTTACTATTTGGCCCATGTTTTAGTATATTTACAAATAGTGCCCATGTTTTGTATTTGCAGATTAGACCCACTCTTTTGGAAGTGCATTTAATGCCCCTGCTGATTTGTATAATTATAGTTTTGACCCTATGTTTTAAAATGTGCAGTTTTGCCCTTGCTGAATAAATCATAGATTTGGCATAAAGCTTATTTTGGAAATTGGTGGAGTTTCTTGAGTACCATATTGTGCCGGGAAAGTTGATTAAGGATTTTAACGCATCTTAATTTATATAATCGTATATTTTGTCCCGGACAATATTCTTATTGTTTTAAACTTGGATTTTAACTACGTGATTTTAAAGTTGACGTTTGAAAAACGAGTTTTAACTTTGAGTTATATATTATATAGATTTAAAATCAAATTTAGCATATAAGCTAAATTTCCTTAGCTTTGGTTTTAGGCCCGGAAGCGCCCGGTAAAGACCAACGAATCCATTCTCCACATCCGTAGATCGTCCTCCGCCATCGACTATGTGTGAGTACCTCTTTCTCGATATAGTATTATTTAGTGGTAGAATCATGCTAGGTTGGATCTAGCATAACTTAGGGCAAATGCCAAGTAGTGGCTTGGAACCTTTAGGTGAGTGTTTGAGGTTATTGATGTCCTTTGACATGTGGTGTGTTGAGCTTGAGTTGTTATACAATTGTGAGCCTCGTGGTTGATCTTGTGAGACTTGGGATGATATTTATATGTTGGTTGAGATTGTGGAGTTTAGGATGATAGTATCCTAGCACTTGGGGCTATAGTTGAGATCTCGTGAGTTTATGAGGGCTAGGAGTGTATCCTAGATTATGAGAGTATATGACCTAGTAAGATGATATAGGACTAGAAGTCTAAGGACTTCTAGCTTGTGAGTAGTTGTTGATTAGCGTGCCTTGTCTTGAACAGGCTTTGGTTATATTCCTTCGGAGAGTGATTCGGTTTCGTTTAGCTTTGAGACGAGGTAAGTCCTCGGACTTACTTAGCCGCTTTTATGCCTTATTTGGATATATATGGTAGTGTGTGTTTACCGCTTTTAAGCATGAAAATGGATTAGGATTTACTTGACATTATTTATTGGCCCATCGTTACTACTATTATTATTATCGGGCGGTGACATCACCGCTCAGTTTCCCGAGGGAGACTGGGGGGATCTCTGCGACCAGGCCATACACGGTATACGGGCGGGCTTCTTCATCACTCCCACAGGGTATACGGGTTGGGCGCCGCCACACTCCTGTTGGTTACACGGGGACAGAGGCGAGAGTTATAAGACTCTCGTGTCACACTTGAACGAATGAATTAGATATGGAATAACATAAAAAGATAATAAGTAACGGATGTGTATGTTTATAATCATGTTGTGTGTTTGTGTTCCTATGTGTGTTTGTGCCATATTATTCTTATAATGCCTAGAATGTGAGCTAACGGTTTTATACCGATTGTTGTAGTTGATGTGCAGGATAGGATGTGGCCGAGTGATCCGGAGGAGTGGGCAGCCGGGGTTCCGTACATCTTAGGTTGTTTTGGGTTTTGGAGTCTTTGTGTTGTTGTTATTATATATTATGTTGATGTTGTTGTAAGGACGGCTGAAGTCTTTTCTTTCTTTTTATTTTCGGGTTTCATAACATTGCATAAAATGTATTTCGGTTTTGGCCTTTATTTGTGCCTTGTTGCAAGATCCGGTGAAACTGTTGTCAGGCTAAGGGTCGGGACCCATTGTGAGGCCCCAACCCGTAGCGCCCCGAGTCCCGCGGATTTGGGGTGTTACAAAAGTGGTATCAGAGCCCTAGGTTGACAACAATGGCACTCGCAATCTTCTAAAGGTCAAATGAGGAATAAACAGAACCCACACGGGTTCTGACTTTTCGTTTTCAAAATCATGTGCATGAGTCAGTTGGGGTAGAATGTACGGGACCACCACTTCCTCCTCGGATCTCGGCGACATAGTTATTGATTATTATTATATTATGTATATATATGTATATATATGTAGATATGTATATGTGGACTTAGGATGTTTTGGACTATACTTTTATGTTGAATTGTAAATTGTTTATGGACTCATTATGTTTATAGTAGTAGCATGACGTTTATATCTTTATATATATATTTATAAACATATGGTATGCTAATATCATATTAGTGATAGTGGACCTTATAGCTAAGATGATAGAAAGCTATCATCGCCCCCATGGACAACGCCTTTTGGCTTAGGATAGTATACATACGAAGTTAAGTATGCTCAAGTTATGAAGTTGAGCATCAAGTTTTCGCAAGCACCCCGGTGATTTCCCGAACTCCTTTAAGAGGACGTCGAAGAAGAAGATTAGAGATGGCGTAACGAAGGACAAACAAGTGGAAGAGAACCTTGAGTCAACTTAAGCGAAACCAAGATGGAGAGTATACCAAATTAAAGCGACATGAAGACATGAGAGTGGTATCAAGGAAACAATGAAGGAGCATCAATGAGGTAGCTAGAGACAACTAACTTAAAGTTTTTCCAAGTACGGTGCCGATGAACTGAAGGTGCGAATCAAGTAAATAAGACTACATTCTCGCTTGAGAGTAAAAGTGACGTTTTAAGTAAGACGAGTGTTCAATAGGCGCTCCTAAGTACGGGAGTCAAGATGAAAAGAGTGGTCCAAGAATTTAGAAAGATTGACAAGAACCGGAAGTTAAGCTTACGGAGGTACCGGAGGGTGCAGTGACGATCTTTGTAAGATTCTAAGCGAGTGACTTATTCAAAAGTTTGAGAGTTACGAGGAGGATCACATGGGGAAAGTTCACATATTAAATTACCTTTTGGAGTCAACCGTTTCCCGTCACGGTGATGAGACTAAGCAACACTAAGAAGGAAGAGAGGATCGTAGAAAGATCTAACGGAGTTGAAGCAGAGTAAAATGAGCTAGTGAAGTTAAGACAAAGTACCCCGAGAGGGTATCCTTTCAGGAGTATGGTAGGAAGGTAAGTCGTTAACTTGGGAGAAGTTCAGAAAGAAGTTAATCGGTGACAACTGAGAACGCACAAGTGCGGGTTGTCTATTGATGTGTGTAGATGGGAAGAGTAAACAAGACTATGGGAACATAGAGAATCGGGAACAAGAGCTTGGAGTATTCACGGTGGATCAATGTCAATAGTAAAGAGGTACATCAATGGACGCGCATTTGTTTTAAATCAAATAATGTTGAACGAGTTCAAGCAAGTAGTTATAACAAGACCTCTGAGGAGGAGATTGTGACGATCTTACACGACCTTCTTAAGTCATGAGATTGACATATGAAAGAACGCCGCGGGTTACAACTTTTAAGGTTTGATCATGGTAAGGGGAGCTAGTGGATCAACCGTAAGATGAGGCTTCTATTGTAGTTGTACATAGAATACCGAGAAATACATAAGGTGACCACAATAGTAAGGGAAGACTGAAGTTTTGAAATGTGAAGTCGATGTGAGATGTACAAGGAGTACATGAAAGATTGAGGATAGAACCTCTACGGTCGATTGGACGTTACATAAAAAAAAAGGGAGTAAGTGTTACACCTACTCGAAGGAATGATGCAAGCTTTGGTAGAATACGAAGGAGGTAATACTAAAATATTATAAGGTGTGATTAAGTCCTGCAGTTAGGACCTTCGTGACTTCACATAAGTGTGAAACCTTAAAAATATTATTAGAGCAAGTCTCCCGAGTTTTGGAAAAGAAGGATCCTTGAAAGAGGACGGTGGACATAGTAGCTACGGAAGGAACAATACGCAGGTTGAAGGAAATCACCCCAATAGATCGGGGTGGACCACTTGTCAAGTGTAGAACCAGGTTGTGTTGGTCATTATGAGATGAAATGGGGAGAAGAAAAGCTGAAACCCGAGATAGAACGGATTCCAATGCATCGGGAGGTGGATTTACCAATAAGAAGATTTGAAGTTCATCTTGAATTATTGATTTGAAGTTATTATAGAGGACACCAGTCTGCAAAGAGAGAGACGGCTATCTCCGTTGTACATTGATTACTATAAGTTGAGCAAGATGACAATGAAGGATAAGTATCCCTTACAACGAATGGGGGACCTACTCGATCAGTTGCAAGGGTCGGTAGTTTCTTCTAAGATTAAGTAAGATTTTATTGTCACCGTTTGAGAATTCGAGACTCAGATATTACAATTACGGCATTCCGGACCAACCAGGGTCACTACGAGTTGTAATCACTCCATATGGGCTTACTGCTGCCCGGAGGAGATATTTTGGGGTCTACTCTTGGAAAAAGAGAGAAGATGTTTGACAAGTTGTCTCGGGATGACAAAACCTGAAAGATGTGAAAGAAGTTACAGTTTTCTAGGATGTGCTGGTCATTACCGGATTTGTGAGGAAATTCTCCAAGACAGGGCCTTGATTGAGTATTGAGGAACGATGTAAAAGTATTAGCATACATGTCTTGTTGATAGAAGTAGTATGGAGTAAAGTGCTTCCTTGTTACTTGGAACTTGCAACAAGCATTGAGGAAATGTAACATCAAAGTTCGGTTTGACAAGAATCGAAGCCAACGGTGTAAATGGGAAGCTCGATCTTCTTTGTTAGAGACAAGCAAAGAAGAAACATAATGAAAACGCTGCAATGAGAAAGACCCGAGAAGGAAGTTGAATTCCGATATATCGGACCTTTGTGAGATGTTAGCGCGAGTTAGTAAAGTGGTTTACCGGTTGGCGTAGCCCCCAAGAATAGAGAGTATTCACCCGGTGCTCTTGTGTATCAGTCGAGAGAATACATATATGACTCAAGAAAGATTGTCAGGTATGGTGATTTAGTCGCAGACGAAGAACATAAGAGGCTAATAGGAAGACGGAGTATAGTATCTTTGGTTGAGTGTTACGCCAAGTTAGTAGCTTTGATATAATCGACGGGTTAGACCTAGTTCTTCCCTTAGTTGTGTATATGTGTGATGTTATATGATGTTTGCGCCCCGTGCGGGAACGGGTGTTATGACTGGTTATAGTTATTTTGCTATGGTGGTTGGAGCAGTTTGTGTATATAGATTAGAAGGTCTAAGCCTTCCTAGTTGTGAGTTTATAGCACGGCCTTAGGGACCGAGAAGTTCGGCGTGTGGCAAGTTTCGGGACGAAACTTATTTTTAGGGGGATCTGATGTAACGACCCAATTTTTGGGCGCGTTTGCGTTAATTATTTTTCCGGATATTATCGATATCTTTATACCTTAAGTATGTTTTACGAGTATTTTAAGTCGTAAATTTAATTTTTACGGTATATGTTTAAATTAATATTTTAACGGTAATTTTAGTTATTATTGGAATCTCGTAATATTAGTTACGAGATTGGTTTCTACGTCGCAAAGGTTATTTTGTGAGTTTAAGTATATACTCGATCATCATATATTGTCCGAATTCTTTTTTCGGAAAAGTCGGAAATTTTTCGGGTTCGGAAATCTCGTTCCGAATGCTTTTGATCGGATTCATTCCGACTCTCTTTTCTTTATTTTACTTCCCTTTTATTTGTTTTTTTTGTTTCGTTTTTCTTCTCTCCCGCTTCTCTTTCCAGTGATGTATTCCCGACTCCTCGCCCCCTTCCCGACCTCTGCAGACTTGACCCCTGATTCCCCTCTGTACAATCCTCCCTCTACAAGCAACTCTCTCCCAACACTCCATCTATCTTCTCCTCTCTTCCCTGTCACTCTTCACTCAAACACTCAGCCCCTCCCGCTCTTACCCACAACACCTCCTCAGGATGTCCAAACTGCTGCCACCAGGAGATCAGCCTTCGCTATACCGGAGCCACCAAAGGCCGACTGCCCTTGCTCTGTTGTGCTTCACCGGAACCCTGCTGCCCGCAAGAGCTCACCCTTCCCCCTCCTCTTAGTCATTCGATCGAACGAAGCTGTGACGCCCTGGAATGGAACCACTGTCGAATCTCGCCGGAGAAGCCACTACCCCGCTTGCCCTAACGCGCCGGAGCCGCAACCGCCGGAACAACCTCGCCTAGGTTGCAGTATTCGCCGCCTCTCCTTCCTTCTCCCATCTTCTGTCGTGGTGGAATCCACTGTCAACTGCCGGAGGAGAAACGCGAGCCCACTGCAGCCCCGCCTCCTCCGCCGTCGAATCCCTCGCCGGGAGTTTCCTGCCTTGCCTCACCTTCCTGCCGAAGTCCGCCGGAGCACACCGAGAAGATGCAGCCGCCGCTGCTTCGTCCTTTCCCAGACGATGAAGAAGAACCTTTTTGGGTTTTAAAACCCTTATAATTATCACAAGTGGGCCCCCCATATTTTCTTATAACTGCAGTAAATAACGCATTATATATATTTACTATTTGGCCCATGTTTTAGTATATTTACAAATAGTGCCCATGTTTTGTATTTGCAGATTAGACCCACTCTTTTGGAAGTGCATTTAATGCCCCTGCTGATTTGTATAATTATAGTTTTGACCCTATGTTTTAAAATGTGCAGTTTTGCCCTTGCTGAATAAATCATAGATTTGGCATAAAGCTTATTTTGGAAATTGGTGGAGTTTCTTGAGTACCATATTGTGCCGGGAAAGTTGATTAAGGATTTTAACGCATCTTAATTTATATAATCGTATATTTTGTCCCGGACAATATTCTTATTGTTTTAAACTTGGATTTTAACTACGTGATTTTAAAGTTGACGTTTGAAAAACGAGTTTTAACTTTGAGTTATATATTATATAGATTTAAAATCAAATTTAGCATATAAGCTAAATTTCCTTAGCTTTGGTTTTAGGCCCGGAAGCGCCCGGTAAAGACCAACGAATCCATTCTCCACATCCGTAGATCGTCCTCCGCCATCGACTATGTGTGAGTACCTCTTTCTCGATATAGTATTATTTAGTGGTAGAATCATGCTAGGTTGGATCTAGCATAACTTAGGGCAAATGCCAAGTAGTGGCTTGGAACCTTTAGGTGAGTGTTTGAGGTTATTGATGTCCTTTGACATGTGGTGTGTTGAGCTTGAGTTGTTATACAATTGTGAGCCTCGTGGTTGATCTTGTGAGACTTGGGATGATATTTATATGTTGGTTGAGATTGTGGAGTTTAGGATGATAGTATCCTAGCACTTGGGGCTATAGTTGAGATCTCGTGAGTTTATGAGGGCTAGGAGTGTATCCTAGATTATGAGAGTATATGACCTAGTAAGATGATATAGGACTAGAAGTCTAAGGACTTCTAGCTTGTGAGTAGTTGTTGATTATCGTGCCTTGTCTTGAACAGGCTTTGGTTATATTCCTTCGGAGAGTGATTCGGTTTCGTTTAGCTTTGAGACGAGGTAAGTCCTCGGACTTACTTAGCCGCTTTTATGCCTTATTTGGATATATTATGGTGGTGTGTGTTTACCGCTTTTAAGCATGAAAATGGATTAGGATTTACTTGACATTATTTATTGGCCCATCGTTACTACTATTATTATTATCGGGCGGTGACATCACCGCTCAGTTTCCCGAGGGAGACTGGGGGGATCTCTGCGACCAGGCCATACACGGTATACGGGCGGGCTTCTTCATCACTCCCACAGGGTATACGGGTTGGGCGCCGCCACACTCCTGTTGGTTACACGGGGACAGAGGCGAGAGTTATAAGACTCTCGTGTCACACTTGAACGAATGAATTAGATATGGAATAACATAAAAAGATAATAAGTAATAAATGATCATGTTGTGTGCTTTGTGTTCCTATGTGTGTTTGTGCCATATTATTCTTATAATGCATAGAATGTGAGCTAACGGTTTTATACCGATTGTTGTAGTTGATGTGCAGGATAGGATGTGGCCGAGTGATCCGGAGGAGTGGGCAGCCGGGGTTCCGTACATCTTAGGTTGAGTTGGGTTTTGGAGTCCTTGTGTTGTTGTGATTATATATTATGTTGATGTTGTTGTAAGGACGGCTGAAGTCTTTTCTTTCTTTTATTTTCGGGTTTCATAACATTGCATAAAAATGTATTTCGGTTTTGGCCTTTATTTGTGCCTTGTTGCAAGATCCGGTGAAATTGTTGTCAGGCTAAGGGTCGGGACCCATTGTGAGGCCCCAACCCGTAGCGCCCCGAGTCCCGCGGATTTGGGGTGTTACAAAAGTGGTATCAGAGCCCTAGGTTGACAACAATGGCACTCGCAATCTTCTAAAGGCCGAATAAAAAAGTAAACAGAACCCTCAAGGGTTCTGAGTTTTAATGAAATAAATTTCGTTTTCAAATCATGTGCATGAGTCAGTTGGGGTAGAATGTACGGGACCACCACTTCCTCCGCGGATCTCGGCGACGTAGTTATTGATTATTATTATTATTATATTATGTATATATGTGTATATATGTAGATATGTATATGTGGACTTAGGATGTTTTGGACTATACTTGTATGTTGAATTGTAAATTGTTTATGGATTGGTTATGTTTATAGTAGCATTATGACGTTTATATCTTTATACATTTATATATAAACATATGGTAAGTTAATATCATATTAGTGATAGAGAAACTTATAGCTAAGATGATCGAAAGCTTTAATCGCCCCCTTGGACAACGCCTTTTGGCTTAGGATAGTATACATACGAAGTTAAGTATGCTCAAGTTATGAAGTTGAGCATCAAGTTTTCACAAGCACCCCGGTGATTTCCCGAACTCCTTTAAGAGGACGTCGAAGAAGAAGATTAGAGATGGCGTAACGAAGGACAAACAAGTGGAAGAGAACCTTGAGTCAACTTAAGCGAAACCAAGATGGAGAGTATACCAAATTAAAGCGACATGAAGACATGAGAGTGGTATCAAGGAAACAATGAAGGAGCATCAATGAGGTAGCTAGAGACAACTAACTTAAAGTTTTTCCAAGTACGGTGCCGATGAACTGAAGGTGCGAATCAAGTAAATAAGACTACATTCTCGCTTGAGAGTAAAAGTGACGTTTTAAGTAAGACGAGTGTTCAATAGGCGCTCCTAAGTACGGGAGTCAAGATGAAAAGAGTGGTCCAAGAATTTAGAAAGATTGACAAGAACCGGAAGTTAAGCTTACGGAGGTACCGGAGGGTGCAGTGACGATCTTTGTAAGATTCTAAGCGAGTGACTTATTCAAAAGTTTGAGAGTTACGAGGAGGATCACATGGGGAAAGTTCACATATTAAATTACCTTTTGGAGTCAACCGTTTCCCGTCACGGTGATGAGACTAAGCAACACTAAGAAGGAAGAGAGGATCGTAGAAAGATCTAACGGAGTTGAAGCAGAGTAAAATGAGCTAGTGAAGTTAAGACAAAGTACCCCGAGAGGGTATCCTTTCAGGAGTATGGTAGGAAGGTAAGTCGTTAACTTGGGAGAAGTTCAGAAAGAAGTTAATCGGTGACAACTGAGAACGCACAAGTGCGGGTTGTCTATTGATGTGTGTAGATGGGAAGAGTAAACAAGACTATGGGAACATAGAGAATCGGGAACAAGAGCTTGGAGTATTCACGGTGGATCAATGTCAATAGTAAAGAGGTACATCAATGGACGCGCATTTGTTTTAAATCAAATAATGTTGAACGAGTTCAAGCAAGTAGTTATAACAAGACCTCTGAGGAGGAGATTGTGACGATCTTACACGACCTTCTTAAGTCATGAGATTGACATATGAAAGAACGCCGCGGGTTACAACTTTTAAGGTTTGATCATGGTAAGGGGAGCTAGTGGATCAACCGTAAGATGAGGCTTCTATTGTAGTTGTACATAGAATACCGAGAAATACATAAGGTGACCACAATAGTAAGGGAAGACTGAAGTTTTGAAATGTGAAGTCGATGTGAGATGTACAAGGAGTACATGAAAGATTGAGGATAGAACCTCTACGGTCGATTGGACGTTACATAAAAAAAAAGGGAGTAAGTGTTACACCTACTCGAAGAAATGATGCAAGCTTTGGTAGAATACGAAGGAGGTAATACTAAAATATTATAAGGCGTGATTAAGTCCTGCAGTTAGGACCTTCGTGACTTCACATAAGTGTGAAACCTTAAAAATATTATTAGAGCAAGTCTTCCGAGTTTTGGAAAAGAAGGATCCTTGAAAGAGGACGGTGGACATAGTAGCTACGGAAGGAACAATACGCAGGTTGAAGGAAATCACCCCAATAGATCGGGGTGGACCACTTGTCAAGTGTAGAACCAGGTTGTGTTGGTCATTATGAGATGAAATGGGGAGAAGAAAAGCTGAAACCCGAGATAGAACGGATTCCAATGCATCGGGAGGTGGATTTACCAATAAGAAGATTTGAAGTTCATCTTGAATTATTGATTTGAAGTTATTATGGAGGACACCAGTCTGCAAAGAGAGAGACGGCTATCTCCGTTGTACATTGATTACTATAAGTTGAGCAAGATGACAATGAAGGATAAGTATCCCTTACAACGAATGGGGGACCTACTCGATCAGTTGCAAGGGTCGGTAGTTTCTTCTAAGATTAAGTAAGATTTTATTGTCACCGTTTGAGAATTCGAGACTCAGATATTACAATTACGGCATTCCGGACCAACCAGGGTCACTACGAGTTGTAATCACTCCATATGGGCTTACTGCTGCCCGGAGGAGATATTTTGGGGTCTACTCTTGGAAAAAGAGAGAAGATGTTTGACAAGTTGTCTCGGGATGACAAAACCTGAAAGATGTGAAAGAAGTTACAGTTTTCTAGGATGTGCTGGTCATTACCGGATTTGTGAGGAAATTCTCCAAGACAGGGCCTTGATTGAGTATTGAGGAACGATGTAAAAGTATTAGCATACATGTCTTGTTGATAGAAGTAGTATGGAGTAAAGTGCTTCCTTGTTACTTGGAACTTGCAACAAGCATTGAGGAAATGTAACATCAAAGTTCGGTTTGACAAGAATCGAAGCCAACGGTGTAAATGGGAAGCTCGATCTTCTTTGTTAGAGACAAGCAAAGAAGAAACATAATGAAAACGCTGCAATGAGAAAGACCCGAGAAGGAAGTTGAATTCCGATATATCGGACCTTTGTGAGATGTTAGCGCGAGTTAGTAAAGTGGTTTACCGGTTGGCGTAGCCACCAAGAATAGAGTGTATTCACCCGGTGCTCTTGTGTATCAGTCAAGAGAATACATATATGACTCGAGAAAGATTGTCAGGTATGGTGATTTAGTCGCAGACGAAGAACATAAGAGGCTAATAGGAAGACGGAGTATAGTATCTTTGGTTGAGTGTTACGCCAAGTTAGTAGCTTTGATATAATCGACGGGTTAGACCTAGTTCTTCCCTTAGTTGTGTATATGTGTGATGTTATATGATGTTTGCGCCCCGTGCGGGAACGGGTGTTATGACTGGTTATAGTTATTTTGCTATGGTGGTTGGAGCAGTTTGTGTATATAGATTAGAAGGTCTAAGCCTTCCTAGTTGTGAGTTTATAGCACGGCCTTAGGGACCGAGAAGTTCGGCGTGTGGCAAGTTTCGGGACGAAACTTATTTTTAGGGGGATCTGATGTAACGACCCAATTTTTGGGCGCGTTTGCGTTAATTATTTTTCCGGATATTATCGATATCTTTATACCTTAAGTATGTTTTACGAGTATTTTAAGTCGTAAATTTAATTTTTACGGTATATGTTTAAATTAATATTTTAACGGTAATTTTAGTTATTATTGGAATCTCGTAATATTAGTTACGAGATTGGTTTCTACGTCGCAAAGGTTATTTTGTGAGTTTAAGTATATACTCGATCATCATATATTGTCCGAATTCTTTTTTCGGAAAAGTCGGAAATTTTTCGGGTTCGGAAATCTCGTTCCGAATGCTTTTGATCGGATTCATTCCGACTCTCTTTTCTTTATTTTACTTCCCTTTTATTTGTTTTTTTTGTTTCGTTTTTCTTCTCCCCCGCTTCTCTTTCCAGTGATGTATTCTCGACTCCTCGCCCCCTTCCCGACCTCTGCAGACTTGACCCCTGATTCCCCTCTGTACAATCCTCCCTCTACAAGCAACTCTCTCCCAACACTCCATCTATCTTCTCCTCTCTTCCCTGTCACTCTTCACTCAAACACTCAGCCCCTCCCGCTCTTACCCACAACACCTCCTCAGGATGTCCAAACTGCTGCCACCAGGAGATCGGCCTTTGCTATACCGGAGCCACCAAAGGCCGACAACCCTTGCTCTGTTGTGCTTCACCGGAACCCTGCTGCCCGCAAGAGCTCACCCTTCCCCCTCCTCTTAGTCATTCGATCGAACGAAGCTGTGACGCCCTGGAATGGAACCACTGTCGAATCTCGCCGGAGAAGCCACTGCCCCGCTTGCCCTAACGCGCCGGAGCCGCAACCGCCGGAACAACCTCGCCTAGGTTGCAGTATTCGCCGCCTCTCCTTCCTTCTCCCATCTTCTGACGTGGCGGAATCCACTGTCAACTGCCGGAGGAGAAACGCGAGCCCACTGCAGCCCCGCCTCCTCCGCCGTCGAATCCCTCGCCGGGAGTTTCCTGCCTTGCCTCACCTTCCTGCCGAAGTCCGCCGGAGCACACCGAGAAGATGCAGCCGCCGCTGCTTCGTCCTTTCCCAGACGATGAAGAAGAACCTTTTTGGGTTTTAAAACCCTTATAATTATCACAAGTGGGCCCCCCATATTTTCTTATAACTGCAGTAAATAACGCATTATATATATTTACTATTTGGCCCATGTTTTAGTATATTTACAAATAGTGCCCATGTTTTGTATTTGCAGATTAGACCCACTCTTTTGGAAGTGCATTTAATGCCCCTGCTGATTTGTATAATTATAGTTTTGACCCTATGTTTTAAAATGTGCAGTTTTGCCCTTGCTGAATAAATCATAGATTTGGCATAAAGCTTATTTTGGAAATTGGTGGAGTTTCTTGAGTACCATATTGTGCCGGGAAAGTTGATTAAGGATTTTAACGCATCTTAATTTATATAATCGTATATTTTGTCCCGGACAATATTCTTATTGTTTTAAACTTGGATTTTAACTACGTGATTTTAAAGTTGACGTTTGAAAAACGAGTTTTAACTTTGAGTTATATATTATATAGATTTAAAATCAAATTTAGCATATAAGCTAAATTTCCTTAGCTTTGGTTTTAGGCCCGGAAGCGCCCGGTAAAGACCAACGAATCCATTCTCCACATCCGTAGATCGTCCTCCGCCATCGACTATGTGTGAGTACCTCTTTCTCGATATAGTATTATTTAGTGGTAGAATCATGCTAGGTTGGATCTAGCATAACTTAGGGCAAATGCCAAGTAGTGGCTTGGAACCTTTAGGTGAGTGTTTGAGGTTATTGATGTCCTTTGACATGTGGTGTGTTGAGCTTGAGTTGTTATACAATTGTGAGCCTCGTGGTTGATCTTGTGAGACTTGGGATGATATTTATATGTTGGTTGAGATTGTGGAGTTTAGGATGATAGTATCCTAGCACTTGGGGCTATAGTTGAGATCTCGTGAGTTTATGAGGGCTAGGAGTGTATCCTAGATTATGAGAGTATATGACCTAGTAAGATGATATAGGACTAGAAGTCTAAGGACTTCTAGCTTGTGAGTAGTTGTTGATTAGCGTGCCTTGTCTTGAACAGGCTTTGGTTATATTCCTTCGGAGAGTGATTCGGTTTCGTTTAGCTTTGAGACGAGGTAAGTCCTCGGACTTACTTAGCCGCTTTTATGCCTTATTTGGATATATATGGTAGTGTGTGTTTACCGCTTTTAAGCATGAAAATGGATTAGGATTTACTTGACATTATTTATTGGCCCATCGTTACTACTATTATTATTATCGGGCGGTGACATCACCGCTCAGTTTCCCGAGGGAGACTGGGGGGATCTCTGCGACCAGGCCATACACGGTATACGGGCGGGCTTCTTCATCACTCCCACAGGGTATACGGGTTGGGCGCCGCCACACTCCTGTTGGTTACACGGGGACAGAGGCGAGAGTTATAAGACTCTCGTGTCACACTTGAACGAATGAATTAGATATGGAATAACATAAAAAGATAATAAGTAACGGATGTGTATGTTTATAATCATGTTGTGTGTTTGTGTTCCTATGTGTGTTTGTGCCATATTATTCTTATAATGCCTAGAATGTGAGCTAACGGTTTTATACCGATTGTTGTAGTTGATGTGCAGGATAGGATGTGGCCGAGTGATCCGGAGGAGTGGGCAGCCGGGGTTCCGTACATCTTAGGTTGTTTTGGGTTTTGGAGTCTTTGTGTTGTTGTTATTATATATTATGTTGATGTTGTTGTAAGGACGGCTGAAGTCTTTTCTTTCTTTTTATTTTCGGGTTTCATAACATTGCATAAAAATGTATTTCGGTTTTGGCCTTTATTCGTGCCTTGTTGCAAGATCCGGTGAAACTGTTGTCAGGCTAAGGGTCGGGACCCATTGTGAGGCCCCAACCCGTAGCGCCCCGAGTCCCGCGGATTTGGGGTGTTACAAAAGTGGTATCAGAGCCCTAGGTTGACAACAATGGCACTCGCAATCTTCTAAAGGCCGAATAAAAAAATAAAATAAAATAAACTGAACCCTCAAGGGTTCTGAGTTTTAATGAAATGAATTTCGTTTTCAAAATCATGTGCATGAGTCAGTTGGGGTAGAATGTACGGGACCACCACTTCCTCCGCTGATCTCGGCGACGTAGTTATTGATTATTATATTATGGATATATGTGTATATATGTAGATATGTATATGTGGACTTAGGATGTTTTGGACTATACTTGTATGTTGAATTGTAAATTGTTTATGGATTGGTTATGTTTATAGTAGCATTATGACGTTTATATCTTTATACATTTATATATAAACATATGGTAAGTTAATATCATATTAGTGATAGAGAAACTTATAGCTAAGATGATCGAAAGCTTTAATCGCCCCCTTGGACAACGCCTTTTGGCTTAGGATAGTATACATACGAAGTTAAGTATGCTCAAGTTATGAAGTTGAGCATCAAGTTTTCGCAAGCACCCCGGTGATTTCCCGAACTCCTTTAAGAGGACGTCGAAGAAGAAGATTAGAGATGGCGTAACGAAGGACAAACAAGTGGAAGAGAACCTTGAGTCAACTTAAGCGAAACCAAGATGGAGAGTATACCAAATTAAAGCGACATGAAGACATGAGAGTGGTATCAAGGAAACAATGAAGGAGCATCAATGAGGTAGCTAGAGACAACTAACTTAAAGTTTTTCCAAGTACGGTGCCGATGAACTGAAGGTGCGAATCAAGTAAATAAGACTACATTCTCGCTTGAGAGTAAAAGTGACGTTTTAAGTAAGACGAGTGTTCAATAGGCGCTCCTAAGTACGGGAGTCAAGATGAAAAGAGTGGTCCAAGAATTTAGAAAGATTGACAAGAACCGGAAGTTAAGCTTACGGAGGTACCGGAGGGTGCAGTGACGATCTTTGTAAGATTCTAAGCGAGTGACTTATTCAAAAGTTTGAGAGTTACGAGGAGGATCACATGGGGAAAGTTCACATATTAAATTACCTTTTGGAGTCAACCGTTTCCCGTCACGGTGATGAGACTAAGCAACACTAAGAAGGAAGAGAGGATCGTAGAAAGATCTAACGGAGTTGAAGCAGAGTAAAATGAGCTAGTGAAGTTAAGACAAAGTACCCCGAGAGGGTATCCTTTCAGGAGTATGGTAGGAAGGTAAGTCGTTAACTTGGGAGAAGTTCAGAAAGAAGTTAATCGGTGACAACTGAGAACGCACAAGTGCGGGTTGTCTATTGATGTGTGTAGATGGGAAGAGTAAACAAGACTATGGGAACATAGAGAATCGGGAACAAGAGCTTGGAGTATTCACGGTGGATCAATGTCAATAGTAAAGAGGTACATCAATGGACGCGCATTTGTTTTAAATCAAATAATGTTGAACGAGTTCAAGCAAGTAGTTATAACAAGACCTCTGAGGAGGAGATTGTGACGATCTTACACGACCTTCTTAAGTCATGAGATTGACATATGAAAGAACGCCGCGGGTTACAACTTTTAAGGTTTGATCATGGTAAGGGGAGCTAGTGGATCAACCGTAAGATGAGGCTTCTATTGTAGTTGTACATAGAATACCGAGAAATACATAAGGTGACCACAATAGTAAGGGAAGACTGAAGTTTTGAAATGTGAAGTCGATGTGAGATGTACAAGGAGTACATGAAAGATTGAGGATAGAACCTCTACGGTCGATTGGACGTTACATAAAAAAAAAGGGAGTAAGTGTTACACCTACTCGAAGGAATGATGCAAGCTTTGGTAGAATACGAAGGAGGTAATACTAAAATATTATAAGGTGTGATTAAGTCCTGCAGTTAGGACCTTCGTGACTTCACATAAGTGTGAAACCTTAAAAATATTATTAGAGCAAGTCTCCCGAGTTTTGGAAAAGAAGGATCCTTGAAAGAGGACGGTGGACATAGTAGCTACGGAAGGAACAATACGCAGGTTGAAGGAAATCACCCCAATAGATCGGGGTGGACCACTTGTCAAGTGTAGAACCAGGTTGTGTTGGTCATTATGAGATGAAATGGGGAGAAGAAAAGCTGAAACCCGAGATAGAACGGATTCCAATGCATCGGGAGGTGGATTTACCAATAAGAAGATTTGAAGTTCATCTTGAATTATTGATTTGAAGTTATTATAGAGGACACCAGTCTGCAAAGAGAGAGACGGCTATCTCCGTTGTACATTGATTACTATAAGTTGAGCAAGATGACAATGAAGGATACCGATTGTTGTAGTTGATGTGCAGGATAGGATGTGAGCTAACGGTTTTATACCGATTGTTGTAGTTGATGTGCAGGATAGGATGTGGCCGAGTGATCCGGAGGAGTGGGCAGCCGGGGTTCCGTACATCTTAGGTTGTTTTGGGTTTTGGAGTCTTTGTGTTGTTGTTATTATATATTATGTTGATGTTGTTGTAAGGACGGCTGAAGTCTTTTCTTTCTTTTATTTTCGGGTTTCATAACATTGCATAAAAATGTATTTCGGTTTTGGCCTTTATTTGTGCCTTGTTGCAAGATCCGGTGAAATTGTTGTCAGGCTAAGGGTCGCGACCCATTGTGAGGCCCCAACCCGTAGCGCCCCGAGTCCCGCGGATTTGGGGTGTTACATTTTTTGTGTTTTGTTTGAATGTACACCTAATTGTTACTAGGTCGTTGTACAATGGAAAACTATCTGATGTGGGTATGATATGTATTTGTCTTGTGTATTGAATATGTGGTTACGTTATGTGATGTGTATGTAATGTAATATGTTATTGTTATTTATGTATTAGGTATGAGTACTGTATTTGCGACATTCTATTACGGTGGTGCTTGGGAGTTGAAGACTAATGTATGGGAATACATTGGTGATGTTACAAGCAAGCCTCTTGCTGTAGATGGATCTTGCACATTTGAGGAATTAATAGATAAGGTTTCAACGCAGTTTGGGATATGTAAGTTCGACTTTGATGTCAAATTATCGTACAAGAATCCATTCAATCCTTCACTCAAGCCATTTGACGTCACCACAACGGTTGATTTGGAAACATTTCTCCAAATAAATGGTCTGCAGCAGTTCATGTGGTATGTGCTAATGTGTGTGACGACAGTAAGTGTTCATAAGCCTAACAATATTGTGACACTGGATGCGGTACATAATGCAGAACAAAATATGAACGAGTTTCTGCAACTTGATTTAAGTACGTATTCATCAAATGTGTCGGTGACAGTCGAAGAAGATATTACGTCGGGTGACACACTAGCGATAGTGTCTCGTGTAGATACATATGTACCAGATATGCATGATTATGAGCTTGCGTTGGGTAAAACATATTCTTCAAAGGTAGAGTTAAAGAATGCTTTGTGTTTGCATTCAATATCCGAATGTTCCTAATATAGGATTGTTAAGTCAAAAATGAAGGCAGTAACAGCAAGATGTATTGACGAAGAATATAAATGGAGGGTTCGTTTCACTAAGCTTGGGGGATCAAGTTATTTTACAACAACAAGGTATGTGTCCACACACACATGTTCGTATCACATGAGGAGAGCTAGGAACAGGGGAGCTTCCTATCAAGTAATTGCAGAGAAAGTGAAATCAATGTATGTTGTATATTATAACTGAACCTTATGTTCTTGAATGTAAGTTGTGTACTAAATTGTGTACACAATGTTTATGTAGGTACGACAACTCGAAGAAGTTACCTTCGGTTAATCAGATAGTCACTGTTATGAAGAGTTTACATCGAATAGATGCTAGTTATTGGAAGTGTTGGAAAGCACAGGAGGCCGTGAAGGACATGATTAGAGGAACTTCAGAAGATAGTTATAGCTCCATCCCCGCATATTTGTATATGTTAGAGGAAGTGAACAATGGTACAATTTATGCCCTTGTACTTGATGAGGAAAATCGTTTCAGATATGTATTTGTCGCGTTTGGTCAATCTATCAGAGGATTTGGTGCAATGCGAAAGGTACAATACCTTTAATCATAACAATATGTAGTAATATCTAATATATTATGTATTTAAAATGTGTACATTTTTGATAAATATGTAGGTTATTACGGTAGACGGCACACATTTAAGTGGGAAATATGGAGGGGTGTTGTTCGTTGCAACTGCGCAAGATGCAAATCAACAAATCTACCCAATTGCTTTTGGAATTGTTGATAGTGAGAATGATGCGTCCTGGGATTTCTTTTTTAATAATTTGAGTCGTATAATTCCGGATAACAAGAAACTTGTGTTTGTTTCCGATCGACATAATTCAATAAAGAAGGGTATTTCATCGAACTATCGTTTGGCATTTCATGGTTACTATATTTGACATCTTAAGGGGAACCTACGAAAGCGGACAAGATCGAGCCGTATCCTACAAATGTTTATTGAAGGGGCGAAGAAATGCAGAGAATCTGACTGCATTGAACTACTTAGGCAAATATCTCTGGTATGTGTTGTTACATCATGGATTCATTTGTTCATTATGTATATAATATGTATACTTATGTGTATATATATGTATAGGAAAAGCCGAAGGTGGGAGAGTTGCTTACTGAGATGGGGATATCAACGTGGGCTCGTTCATTATCTCCTGGAAAAAGGTATAATATAATGACTAGCAACAACGCCGAGTGTGTTAATAGAATAATGAAAGAAGGGAGGGAATATCCAGTGTTAGCAATGTTGAATGAAATCAGACAATTTATGTCACGGTGATTTGCGGAACGCCGTCAAAAATCGCAATCTTGTGTGGATGTTTCCACACCAAAAGTTGAGGCTATCATTCAAAAAAGGTTTGATGAAGCAGGTTCTTACTTTGTGTACACACTTGACGCAGAGAGGATGGAATTTGAGGTAAAAAGGGCGGATGGACATGTCATTGTTTGTTTGCAAATGAAGACTTGTGCCTGCAAAGAGTTTGATAGAGAAGAAATACCATGCATACATGCAGTAGCTGCAGCGAAACATGTAGGTATGAGTCCTTCTTATCTTGTAAGTAAATATTATTCCACAGAATATTGGAGGTCTGGATATCCAGAGGTTATTTACCCGGTGCCAAGCAAGTCAAATTGGGATATACCGATATACGTTTCAGATATTGCTTGTGAGCCCCCATTGAAGCGTAATAGGTGTGGAAGGATGCCAAAGTCCAGATTTTGTGCATCTTGGGAACAAGGTTCTAAGAGAAAATGTAGTTGTTGTGGCTTTAGTGGACACACTAAGAAAACTTGTGTAAATCAGCCGAAATAGCCAAGTTTATTTGATAATTAATTCAACATTTTACTCCGTATAGTTAATGTGTTAGTTTGTTATCAACTTTATAAAAATTGCCTTCTTTATATATATATACATACGTCGTTTTTTTTAAAATATGTATATCACACATACATATATAACTCGTATGCTCTATTGTGGTAATAAATGTATAATGTATTTGCGAATCAATATATCCAAAGTCGAATTCAAACGACATTGTGTACATAATTTATATGCGTATGTGTATGGTTATATGTTATGTACGTAAATTGCAATTGATATAAGTTAATAATCTGAATAATTATGACTTTCTAGACTGTTTATCTTACTTTATTATGTCATACGAACACGTGCAATGAATATCAAACCGTTATACACAACCATGTGTATAGTAGCTAAGGGTCATAAGAAAAACAAGCAGTAACATTGGGGTCTAAGTGTTTCGGTTACATAAACCGTTACATAATCAGATGTTTTTCAATTCTCATCAAACCATTCGCGCAAATTAAAACACAAAGCAGTAAAATGGAAGTCTTAGTGTTTGGGTTACATAAACCATTACATAATTGGATGTTTTTCAATCCTCATTGAACCATTCGCGTCATTCCCGGGTGAACACAACATTTGCCAATTTCTCTCTATTTGCTTGAACATATTCATCGCTAATAGCACTCAAATCTTTACGTCCAGACGCTAAGTACTGTATGTACTTTAGAGTGAATATGCCACAGCTTCCCCTGTGTTCAAAAAAGTGCACATAATTACAAAGTATGTAGTATTGTATGGAAACTACATAATTGAAGTACATAGCACGTACCCATCAGCGTTGATGTTCAACCCAGTCTTCCTGATCACCTTTAGTGGACCCTTTAGTCGATCTCCAAGCCTTTTGTGCTTACCATGTACTCCAAGAAGTTTAGGGAGCATAACAACCATGGGCTCAAAAAGGTTATGCAGTTTGTCATCCTTTGTGTAGTGTATCTGTGGATCATAAACATATATGCACCACATACAGAAATCAATTTCAAGAGCAACCCAATGAGATTCTTGGAGGTTGAATGGTAAATATATCACATCAACATCATATAACGCCTTTCGAAACATCCGTGGACTGTTCCCAGAAATAACTTCATGCATGCTTTGATTGAAACTTTGCTTCAATTCTTTCATAGTAAGATGCTTTTCAAATATTGTACAGTTGTATGCCCTAGACCAAACAGATGAAAGCACAGCAATCTTGGCGAATCGTTCAGGGTTTTCAACAATGCTCTTTCGCATGTTCATAATGATCTCATCAATAGCCTGTGGAAAACAAATTTACAGGTTCAAACATAACTACACATATTTTGTATATATATATAATTAAGTTGTACATATGAGCAGTTACATGTTGATTCAAGGCAACATCAGTTACATATTGATCTCAGCAAGAGCAGTTGCAAGATGAAAATATGAACAGTTACATAATGAACTCAGCAAGAGCAGTTACATAATGATATCATCAATAAACATGTGATAAAAAATACTTACGGAATCAACATACTTATACATATTCTATGTGCACATGTAAAAAATATGTACATATTAGCAATTACATATTGATCTAATCAATATTCTACGGCAAAACATAAATATTGGGATCACATTATTTATACATTTTCTGTGTATAAATGTAAGCAAATTGTACATCCTGCGCGTGTACATATTTGAATAATTCAATATGTATCGACTGTGTATATATATGTATTGATTATGTGTACATACCTCGTCTTTAATCCAGCCGCTTTGTTTCAGTATGTCCTGTATTGATGCTCTGGATATGTTCTTAATATAATCCCGAATCATACCTTGATCATCTTTGTTCTTCACCCAGTTATACAGTTTTTGACGCCCAGCTGTTTGTAACAAGCTCATTGGTGGCTCTTTCGGAAGTTTCACGTTTTTCCTGAACGGGGTACGCTTGTATTTACTATCTTTTGGAACCCTTAGTCCAACCCTTTGAACAGACTCTATTACATTGAGGCCCTGTTTTAACAAAATGATAAACAGACATTACATATTTTTATAATATGTCATATGTAGAGTACCATATTCAGTTACATAAATATACATATACATTACATATTCTACGATATTTTTGGATTATAGACTACACACTTGTGTTGTTCATACCTCGCTCGACCGACCACCTATTTCTTGAACAGAAACATCATCTGCAGTCTCTTTTGGAGAAGCAGCAACACTTTTTTCAGTTGGGGCATTTCCTCTTGTATCAGCTGATTGGGTTATAAGTTCTTTGACAAGATTTTTGATTTTGTTCTCGGTCCTCTTGCTTGCCATGTACACAGTTGTGTCTATCTTATCATATAGCGTTCCAAGATCCTTTGAATATGTTGTCAAATCATCAATCATAATTCCTTGTTGTTCAACCTTGTCTGCAAGAACTTTTTGATTCCGTTCAATTGATTCCAATTTCTCCATTATTTTTGCAACCCACTCCGGCTGAGTTGCTTCCATTCTGAGAGTTCAAGCAATAAAGTATTTACATCCTTGAAAAACACGGAAAATATTCTTTACATTTCGAATCATATATATATATGTTTTGCCATGTTTCTAGTTTATGTATTAAATTATGTACATTGTAAAACTGACCTTGGACTATCCGGAATCTTTGCCTCTTGTTTTTCAACACACTTCTCCTTCTTTTCTTCGGGTTCTTTATCAGGAGTTGCATCTATCGTTTCTGCAGATAGGGAGTCCTTGTTCTTGTTCGTCCTCTTTGACGATCTACATGACGTTTAACATATGTATTATCAACTACATATATTCTGGGTTTATAAAAAAACTTGTTTTAATTAAATTGACAACCTGAGATGCTTGATACTTGGGCTAGTGTTTTCTGCTTTCCTTTTCTCCTTCATCTTTTCCACAGCTTTAACCTCCAATTTTTGTTTTTCTGTGTACACAAATTATATGTTCAGTACCCTCATGTAATATGTAATCAATAAGTAAATTATTTAACTTACTAGGTGGATCAACAAAGTCATCAGCATCTTCATCATCCTTCGTATTTGATATGTTCATAATCTTTATTTCTGGTACAATAGGACTACATAACCAAAACCTATCAATAAATATGTCTAACTGTTATCTACATAAAACAATATAATGTACAAAATCAGTACATAATGTACCTAAATTCATTTTCCTTCTCGTGCATAATATTTGGTCTTGTAATTATTAAGTCAAACTTTTCAAATCCAGCTTCAAACAAGAAATCAATCCTCTCATCTTCTCCCTCTTTTGTCACCCACCTATCGATGTCATCCGATTCACTGAGTCCTTGGACTGTTTTTATTTCCTTCTTTTCAAGGGTATTTATAATACCCTTAATGTCTGCATACCCAGGGAACGGCTTACCCCCTTTACCAGACTTTGATACCCAACGTAGGCACAAAGGTAATGCGTTTTCATTTACTAAACTTGCGAATACCCTTGCAAGCTTTGGAATTGAATGGAAAGCAAATATCTGTATAATGTGTCATACAAACATAAAATATTTATGCACAATTATATATTTTATGATTATGTATTAAAATATGTGAGTATGCCCTACATTTCTAACTCATAACTACTGGCTGAAAATCATAAAAAAAATTTCTACTTATGTACATAATTACATCATAATTATGTGGGGCTATACTGTATTTTCAATGCAGAATTTCTGGTTGCTTAACTGGAAACTTCATTTGCAAATAAACACCAATCATATTTACACATACCTGAAGCGCAAGTGGAAACCCTCCAATGTTGTAGCCACCGCTGTTCCTATCTTTTCCAGTCTCACAGGATTGAAGGAACTTCTTAGTCTGTACAAAAGCTAATCTACTCCATGGAAACGAGTTAAAAAGGTCCATATCATTTACCATGTTGATCGTCTGCTGGTTGATTTGGATTTTCCTGTCTTTGGCCACAACAACACATTCAATGAAAAGGATGAGGGTCATTCTGTATTTGAATGGGGACTCCTTGGGTTCTTTCATGTATCTTTCTTCCAGGTCCTTAGTTGAGCATCGTTCTACACCAACAACAGCTTTCATGTCGACATCGGGTGTTTCATCGTATGATTCAAAGAAATCCTCCTCGCAGTTAAGCCCCGTTACTTCTTCAAACTCCTTGATTCCAAACCTTAGCAGTACATCTTTGACTCCAAACCACATAGAGTGTTGTCTTCTGGTCTGAACCTCCCTCATCAACATGAAGTGTATGATCTGGTTTGACATTTTTAGTCGTGTGATCATTTCAATTATTGGGCCAAATACCCCATTCTTCATTCTTTTGTTGTCGGAATCAGACAGCCTGTCAAGTATCAATGGTATAAGCTGGAGTCGACTAAAGCTGTTAATACGAGCCATCCGAGGGGATTGATTTTCCACCCATCGGTAGGTGAACTGTAAAGGTAAATATAATATGTTGTAATATATCAGTACATTAAACAAAAAAATGAATATTATGTAGTCTACAATATTTTGACAAACCTTCAGTTGAGGATTATCTTCCCTATTCATTGTTGCGACATCTTGGGTGTATGTACCTTTCATTCCCTGTTCATAATTTGACTGATCAACACATTTGTATGTGTATATATAATACATATAATGATATACTCACAAATATGTGGTGCCTATTACATATTGAAGTACATTACCTGTGTACAAGCAATTGTTTTCGAAAACCTGTACATATGATACCATAATATTTGTATATATGTAAACATATTGCATTTTTCCATCAAAATGTGTATATTATTAATACATATGATGTCAGTTACATAAATATGTGCTTACTCATGTACTAATCAGTAGCTTTTTTTTGTTTGTGAAAAAACTTATGATTCTAACAACATATAACATGACAATTTTCATAAATATGTGCTTACTGATGTGTGTTATGCATATGATGTATGATAGTCTCATGCTTGTTTACTGTTACATGATTACAATTAGACCATTACATTTGACTACTTATAGATCTGTACATTTATCTAATGAGCTACAACTGATTAATAACTACATAATGAAGACATTTGGATACCTGCTTGGAAGGACCAACCCCAGAAGTAGGATGTTCTTTCCTCATGTGGGGCTTAATGACCATTTGTTTTTTTCTTGCCATAGTGTTTGTACTATCAATGAACTAATACGATTAGTTGATTTTGTAACTTATATTGAATGCTATTTGTACATATTGTAAATACATAATTTGTATGCCTATTACGAGCTATAAACGTAACACATTCATGTATGATATCTCATAAACATCTACACTGATATGTACCAAAAATGATGCTTGTCTATATATTTGGTTAGTATTTCGATTCATAATCAATTTGCATTTTTGATATGTATACATATTCTACATGTATCTAGTAGAAATTTTCTAAATAATATGTATATATTTGCTATTGTTCAGTACAATGAAACCGACATGTATCAACAAACAATCAACACGTATTCATTTCCACATCAAATTCTAACAAATATGAGGCACATATTAGACATAATTGGTACATATGGCTATAATTTTGATATAAACATGTATCACATTTGTATGTATCATTACAGTATAACATGATATGTAGATTTTCTCTATATATACGAACATCTAACTGACCATGCAACTTCGTCATTACATTTGGATTCTCATAACCAGATATCACAATAACATATCTGGGCATATACTGAGTACTTAGATGAAAGAATGAAACAGATGAATATTACTCTGTCTTTGCCTAGTTTGTTTACATATTAAGACAATCAATCTCCATAGAAACAGAACATTTCCAAAGATTACTTTCAATGTTACCCTTTTGGTGATTTATGGAAGACGATAGTCAAATTCGTGTTTGATTTGTAATAATCTGGTACATAATCGAAGAATAGGTTGCAATAAACTTCATTTCGAACTAAAAAATGTACCTTTTGGTGATTTTTATGGAAGACGATACTCTGAATAGGTCTTCAGCTATCTTCAACGGTCTTCAATGGCGATATGCGTATACTGAGTGTATACTATCCTTCAATGGAGCATGAAATAAACGCTTATAAGTATCGCCTTAACTGGATAAGTAGATGTAAACAAAATATGTTGATGAAGACGATACCTTGAATCGAATATGCTGAGAGTTCTCCAGAGAAGACTTGGACATGAAATCACCAAAAATGGAGAAGAAAGAGTAAAGTAAACCGGCGATTGGAATACGTGATGATGTGTGTGATTGATGGATGTACTCTCTCTCATAGAGGTTGCAGATGGCGCGATATTCTTGGGTATTCGGTTTCCTTTTTTAAAAATTTTATTGTTTAATTAAGGCACGTTTTGATTACGGTTGTATTAAACTGCTCATCCAACTCTCCTATTTTATCTCCTCTTCATTTTATTTTATCTTTATTTATTTGGTTAATAATCCTAGGGGCCTAGTTAATCTACACTAATCAAAAAGGGCCCTAAATCACCAATTTTCTAAAAAAAGAAGCCCTAGATTGGGAGATGATGAACCGGAGGACGACGGACGGAGGGACGGTGGTGGTGGTGGAAGCGGCGTCGGCGGGTCTGGAACTGGCAGGGAAATCAGCTTCGAGTTCTCGCTATCGCTCAATCGTCCAATCACTCTACAACTATCTCTAGTTCAACGAAAATGAAGGGTTTACAGAACACTCCCCTACGAAGGACCCACGTGGTATGCACGTGTTTAAATCGAAACACTAGTATATTTGTAAAACACTCGTTAGTGTTTCAAAACACTAAACACTAGTGTTTCAAAATACCAAAGTGTTTCATGGAAACCATCCCAACAAAACACTAGTGTTTGTAAGCACAGTGTTTTGTATTCCATGCCAACACAGCCATAAGCAAGATGTATCTTAATACCCGCAAACAGTGGCTGACAACAATTGAATAACTTGATGTTATATACATGAATATGTGCAGAACAGTCCCCATTACGAAAATAAAATTGTTTTTAATGAAATCTCTAAAAATAGAAATAAGCACTTAATAACATGTATTTTTGTAAACAAAACAGGACGATTATACAATGTATGCGTATCTAAACTGTTGGGTATAGTGGGCAATTCAGTGCACAACAATGGCAATTCAAGTTTCAGTCTCCCACGTCTAATTAACTGATTTACAGAAGAAAAAGAAAATAAAACATTTTTAATGGTCTAAACATTTGGATGAATAAGAATACACAAATGGGTTTCCTCATACCTCACAGACAGTTCACTGTAACGTCCAAACCCTGAAAACAGATGGATGTTCGTCCTCTATCAACTCACCAGAACCAATCTGCAATGTACATTACAAAGTAGCCAAAGGGTCAAAACCAGATACCCTGAAAAATATATAAAAGAAAATCATAGCTTGTTTACAAACAATCAAGCATTTACACAATAACTCACATTCTCTCCTTTTTCGAAAAATGTATCATCCAAAACCGCATCGACTCAATATTCTTGCAACTGTACCGGCTTCAATAGCTCCATGAGGGGGTGGTATCCTAGCATGCCTAACTCTATTTCAGCAGTTGGACGTTTCACCTCTAATCGCCAGCAGTCTAAGATCACCGGCACAATATGTCGCAAGTGATCAGCTGAAGTCATGTCCAATTCCTCCAAGTTGCTCAACAGCCTAACTGTCAAATGGGTGAGCCTCGGAAAGCCTAAAGAAAAGATCATCTTCTTCCCTATGAAGGATTCATGATCTAAGAACAAGTGTGTCAGCTCAGGAAGCTGGCGCAAGGCAGGAATAGGATCATCCTCAAGTAACGTGTGTTTAAGTTTCAGTTCCTTCAACGATTTAGGAAACATTCCATCATGTAAACATCCCGTCATCCGACCCTTTATTGTCATCTTGTTCAAGTTGTGGAAGCTTGCTAGTATGTTTGAATTACTGCTGAAAACCTCGTTGTTGATGCACAGATCCATGTTACTCAAGGATTTGAGTTTATCATCCAGATCATATTCTGAATGGATGTTCTTTATCACCATCTTCTTCAGATTATTAAGTTCTAGCAGATGATTCAAATCAACTTTATCCGTGTGCAAGTTTGTCAATGTCTGCAACTGCTTCAGTCCATTCAACTGCAACTTGAGAGTATATTTCACAGGAAATGAATCAGGTAGATAGAGATGTCTCATGTTTTGGAAGTTGCATAGCACATCTGGCACGGAAATAGGTCCCTTCACTCGCAAATCAAGGGTCTGTAGGTTGGTTAGTTGGTCAAAGGATGAGGAAAGTTCATTCACCGAAGTTCCTTTTAAACTCAAGTATCTCAACTGGATTAAGTTTCCAACTTGTTCAGGCAATACTCCTTCAATCATCCACATTCCTTCAAGATCTAAGACGCAAAGGGACCCAAAGTGATTGTGAAAATTAGTAAACCACTCCCAGTTATATTCCCTGCTATTAATGCCTCTGACTTGTGTAAAGAGGAGAAGAGATATGATGCGCTTCTTCTTTTCAAATGTAGTGTTATGAAGAATTCCCTGTCCAACTTGACTCAAATGAACTGCCAAATGATCGGCGACTATCGTTTCATTTGATGTTGAAGCTGAAGGTTCAAGCTGGCTAGCTGTAGTCACATCTTCCTCTCTTGCCTTGTTCATGAACCAATGTCGGAAGCCACAGTGTGAAGAATCCTTGGAAGTTCTATTTCCAGGCACTGATGGTTTATGATGCTCCGTTATTACACTTTCAGTTTGACAAACTACATTGACAAATTTTTCCTCCCTTGCCTTTCCTAGACAAAAAATTCGCAACACATTCGGAAGCCAAAACGTGCAAATCTTTCTACTAGGCCCCCTTTTCCCAACTTGAACCATGCCTCTTAGCACAAGCTCATCCAAGTAATGTTCTGCAACATTCTCCAATTTTAATGACTCAATTTCATAATCTTTTCTCTTTTTTGATGAATCACCGTCATCTTTCAATCTGACGAGTCCTGTTGCTATCCACATACCGTACACTCTACTTGTCGATATTTCAGTGCCTTCTGGGAAGTTCGCCAGGTAAAGAAAACAATGCTTCAAGTGAGGTGGCAAATCATCATAGCTTAATGCATGTATGACTTGAGGACCTTGAGGATTTTTCATGCGCAAAGTAACCTCCTTTTGGATGTTTTGCCATTCTATTAGGGATTTCTTCATAGCGAGCAGCCCTGCAAGCATTATAACCGATAGAGGTTGGCCTGAACAATGTTTAAGCATGCTCTGTCCCAACTCAATCTTTTCATGACCTGCATTTAGTGCCTATGTTTAGTAAATTAGCTTTCTAAGTCCAAATATCATTACAAGAGAAATCCATGAGCTATTGAGCATGTGAAGCCAGATTGAAGTAGTCTAAAAACCAACATAAGTGGATCTGAAATGAAAATGCATCTCATTTTTCTCTTCTTTTTTATATTACATTTAAAATTATTTTTATGAATTTGTTAAAGTTGTTGTAGAACACTATAGGATTTTTGCCTGATTAGCACAATGTTTATGTCCGGCTGTCCCTACATATTTTTTTTTATCAAAACAGAAAATGACAATTTCTATTTTTAACTAGGATGATGGATGCTAAGCTTTCTCGTGTATACAAAGGAAGACATGTGCTAGGAAAGTGGAAGACTACATATACCTTCACTGCTATTCAGAGCAACCTGTAATCTTCCCTTAAACAACTCCAAGCTTTGGTCTTCAGACAGATGCTTCAGATGATGTGTATGACTGTCACTCAGAGTACCTCCTAGTATTTTCTTGAAATCCAAGCTTTCAACCTTAGACAAATGCTTCTGAGAAGATATATCTGGTTTATTAGGCAGCCTATCGAATGGCGTACTGAACGTGACCAATAACTTGCTGCCCTTTTCAAGATGGGACCCAATGGTCCCATCAAGATCTTCCAAAGATTCTCGCAAATCAGTCAAGATTACCAAACACTTCTTTTCCATTAATACGTCTTTAAGTTGTGCAGTTACGTCGGTGTAATGCTCAGATGGGTCTTTCTTGCTTTTTGCTGGATCAAGTTGCCTCAAAAGCCCTTGAATTAAGCATGTAGGAATCTGTTTGTATGGACAACGAGCCCATGCTATAGCATCAAAATTTCTCCTAATTTCTGGCTGATGGTAAAGCACCTTAGTAAGAGTCGCCTTGCCAACATGGGCAGGTCCCATTAAGACAACTTTCTTCGAGTCAACATTCACCAATAAATTTACCAAGCTTTTAGTATCATCAACACGGTCAAAGGGAATGTCATTGTCAGGATTATCAACACCAAAGGTAGCTCCACGATACTTGCAAGTGCCATACCTTTTGATACCATCAATGCAGGGTGAACAAGTAACTCGCACAGTTGAGGGCAAACCATCTGGAATCGACTTCAATTTGCTACAATCCATAATGATTAGATTCTTCAATCCAGACATGGATCCTTGGTGCAGTGTCCAATCAACCAAGTTTGCCAGCCATTGAAGATTTAACGTTGCGAGCTGTGGGAAACTATCAGGTTGGCATGTCATCTTCTGTCCAACAAAAGAGCTGTGGCCCAATGATAGATCTTTCAAATGATGAAGGCCACCCAAGATTTTCAAAGGGTCGTTCTTAAGTGCACTATACTCCAAGTGTAGTACTTCCAAAGACTGAGGTAAAACATTCTCTTCAAGTAAAGAAATCTTCCCAGATACATCCAGTCGATAAAGGCAATTAAAGCTTGACAGCAGACTTGGTTTTCCATCTATAATGCTTCCTTCAACAACAAGTGAGCAACTCCGAAGACAACCTGATTTTGCAGCTGGGGATTCAACAATGTTCTTCATACTTTCCACCTTGGACACAACCCCTTTCATGGAAAGCTTCTTTAGTTTTCTCAGTTTCAGCAGGTCTTCAACCCGAAATCTACCAACCTCTACATTTTTTAGTGTCTCCAAGGAGCTCAGAGTATCAAGTTTCAAAATCTCAGACTTCTTGATTTCATAGGACTTTTTAGGGAGAAATAAGTGTCTTAATCGTTCCAACTTCCACAAAGTGTTAGGAATTTTAATTGAACCAGCAAAAGATACCCTTAAATCAAGAGTTTGAAGAAATCTCATATCACCAATAGAGGATGGCACTTCAGAGAATTGAGTTCCTTTCAAATTCAAATACCTCAAGCGGATCATTTTCTTGATATCTCCGGATAACTTTCCTTTGAGAGGAAGTCCTTCAACATCCAAAACCCATAGCCATGGGAAGTCATTGCAAATACATTTCATCCAATGTTCGCACTCTCCATGAACTTCTTGTCCAGAAAAGAGCAAGAGAGATCTTAGATACTCATGAGCTTTAGAGGTTAAAAAGTCTGGAAGATATTTGTTGACACCTTTAGCCAAATAGATGGCCATCCGAAGCAATCTTGTGTGGATCAACGAAGAAGAGAGACTAAGTGGTTCATTTGGACAAGGACGATGATCAATTATACTCAAAAAATTTTCCATTGTTGCTTTTTGTAAGCAAACATCTCTCATAAGATCATGCATTCGGATAGATTTTATTCTTCCATCCGATCCTTTATTCATTACTTGGACCATACCAGCCTGTGCCAAGTCAATAAGGTAACTATTAGCTATGTCTTCCAGTGATTCTGTACTGGGAACTCTATCATGTGGCCACATAACAAGACCTTCAGCCACCCACATTCTATATAATTTTTCTGTTCTTATCTCGTAATCTTCTGGAAAATTCCCCAAATGAAGAAAGCAAGGTTTTAAGTGGAATGACAAATCGTTATAACTTAGTACCAGCACTTCCATAAACGATCTCCCGTGATCATAACCCCTTCTCAAGTATGAAGTGATGTTATCACTCACAAGACGCCACTCGTTCAAAGACTCCTTCTTTCTCAAGATTCCACCAAGTACAACAATAGCCAATGGAATGCCATTGCAATGCTTTACCATTTTCTTTCCCAACTCAGTAACTTCTGAACCTGTGACAACAATTAGATAATCCAGAAAAAAGTGAGCCAAATTAATAGACGATTGCAATTTATCCTCGTGAATGATTTGAACTTAATTGAAATGATAGAGTACTGAACAACATCAATAACTAGAAAAACAGAAGAAAATGCCATATTGATCAGGAAATTAAGGTTCTATACACAAGCACAGAGTTCTTTTTAGATAAAAGAAACATAACATTCACGAATCATGAAAGTCTCTAGAAGACTAAAAAAAAGTAAGTCATCGATGAAGAAGAAAAGAATGATCCAAAGCACAAACATAAACATGCACGCATAGATAAATTTAGCATGCCTAAGAGGGAAAAAAAATTGTAGTGTGAAAGGAGGTGGAGGTTGGGATCAATAGCTTGAAATTGAAAACACTGAGAAAGGAATAACCAGAATGGATCAATCTTTTGGAGTTAATGATGTATGACTAAGCTAAAATAATGACAGTGGGGAGAAGATTCTATAAGGGTATAATTGTATAAAGAGTAATGAGTATTTTTTTCTGTATGAAGTTCGATTCTTAAAACAAGAAAACTTTTACTTACTGCAATGAAACTAACAGCTTTGTTTGCCTATATAATTAACATTATATTGACCAACCACCTTCACCTATATAGAGAACTTATAATCTCCATATGCTGAATAGCTTTCCTAGGTACAAGAGAAATCAGGAAGCAAAATTGGTCGTAGCTATTTAAGGAATTTTAATCATCATCCATCTTCAGGAAGGAAAACTACCAGAACAAATTATCATTTCCTCACCGATATATATCTTAGGTCCAAATTGCCCTCAAGCATACAGTAATGAATTAAGTGGCTCATAGTTACGGCACAACACAGGGAATAACACAGATATGCTAGTGTTAAGGAAACATTCAAGAGTATATTGATAAATTTTGGTGTATACCATTACCTCCAAACATTTCTACTACATGCCTAGAACAAGTAGCATCCGATTCCTGAAGCTCTTTCCCTTGGCTATTTTCAAGACCCGTGTTCTCTACAACCTCTTTTTCCCCATTATTCCCTTTCTTCCTTGATAAATTTGAGTGTATACCATCATTTTCAAGCTGTCCTGCTCCGTGCCTAGAACTACTAGCATCTGATGCCCGAAGCTCTTTCCCTTGGCTATTTCCAAGACCCATGTTCTCTACAACCTCTTTTTTCCCATTATTCCCTTCCTTCCATCCCAAGGTAAATTCGAGCAACTCCCAACTTTCATGCTCATTAAGAGGATCTGGCTTTGGATATGCCTTGATATCTACATGCTTGGCTACATCCTCTTTTCGAGTAGTGAGCAAGATCCTGCTACCTGACTCTACTCCTTCAGGTGGAAATGCGGCCTTTAGACAGTCCCACACTAGTGTTTCCCATACATCATCTAGCACCACCAAACAGTTGTTCTTTCGTATAAATTCATAAAGCTCGCGAATCAAGGCATCGTTAGTTCTTCCAGCAATCATATCAGTGGACTTTGAGGTGAGATCAGCAATCAGCTTCTGGAGAACACTTTGAACTTGGAATTGCTTAGAAATGTAAGCCCATGCACAACCACCATTGAAGTGATTCTTTATCTTATCATGACTATAAACTTTTGTTGCAAGTGTTGTCTTCCCTAAACCTCCCATACCATATATGGCAACAACCGTACTCTTTGATGTTGAATCCAACAATGCATTAACTACAGTTTCTGTGTCTTTCTCGAGTCCCACAATGTTCTTATTCTCCAAATGAACGTAACTCATTCTCTGTTGTGCTTGCTCGGACAAAACTTCTCGGGTTCGGTAGGTCTTCATGCCATAAGCAGTCTTGAGGCCATAGGTTTGCAACTTTGGTGTCAATGCCGAAATTTTAAGCTTCAAGGAATCAATGTGGGAACCAACCTGATGCAATGCAAAAAGCTCCATTCCGATGCAAGACCATCTTTCTAGTTGGTTTGTCCAACCAGATTGTCTCCTACGGGAAGCAACTTCAATAACAAACTTGTCAACAATGTCTTCAGCCATGGAAACATATTCCTTAATCTGTAGAACCCACTGAGCAACAATTTCATCATCATACTGGAGAGAATCAGCGTCTCTCAAGAAGCCTTGCATCCAAATAAGTTCATTCCGCAGCTCAGCCATTTTATCTTCAACGCCCCAAAGGTACTTGCCTTCTTCAACCAGGAGCTTCCCTAGCCAATTAGAAGCTGATTTCACGGCAGATTCTGCCATATCCTTGACCTTTTTTGTATCTCCAAAATTAAACAATTGAACTGCTCAGCCCACAAATAGTTTCCTCAATGCCCTAATTTCAGAAGAAAGAGTCAAATGTAACTAAACCAACTACAGAACCCTCACAGAATCAGTTATTCAACAATGGTAAACGTTAATCCTATATTCAGCTAAATGTAATATACATGACTAATTACTCACGAAAAAACTTACATAGATGAAATTATAGTACCTGAAGAGATAAGACCAAAGAAAAGTAGCGGTGTAGCAGGAGAAAGTAGTTAGTTGCAAAGAGTATAGAGATGGATGATTGTAGAACTCAACATGGGGATTGAAATTTTTCGCTCAGATTGCTCTCCAGAACTCTATGGTCAACGATGAGTCCGCCTTGTTAATGTGTTAAAGGGCTATTTTGAAATCTTAAGGGAAGTGGCAGACAGTCTGGCAGGGGGAGTATTATTGTGATATTGATAAATTTCAAAGGGTACTAACGTACTTTTTGATTTTTTATGCTTGCTGCACCGTACGCGCGTTGTGCGTGAATTGCAAGCGTCGCTTATTAATGGGGTTGTTGTAGTCGTTTATGCCGTTGCTAAGGAGGTTGTTAGTTTTTTCTTGTTGCTAGTCAACGCGCTTGTATAATGGGTCGAATCGTTTTTTGTTTTTAAAAAAAAAATTCACTTTACTCGTGCATTCAAGTTCTTGTAGTAGAAAATAGAAATACAACATATCCGTAACACCAATAGTGTTTTATAAAGCTAAAGGTATATGATCAATCTTATCAAATTCTCAAATACATTCCTTATTGTCCCTATTTTTTCAACAACCCATGGTTATACTTCAATTCTCAAAATTCTAAACCTAGTTTGGTACGGTTTTTATGAAATTAAAAATCGGTGTCAAAATAAATGGATAAGATTTTTTTTTTTTTTTTTTGATACTGTACGGTAAGCGATTAGGCTAGATAATCTTCTCGAGACTCTCCAACCTAGAGTATCCTTCCGGATGAAATTCACCACCTGTGTGGGGATTGATGAGCAACCTAATGGGTAGTCGTGTCCCAAATCAGCGAGCTTATCGGCAATACTATTGACTTCCCTGAAGACATGATGAATCCTAACCTGCTGGAAATAGCCCAAAATATTAGTAACGTCAGACATGATGAGATCAAGTTCCCATGGGGGTTTCCATATTTGTTTAATTGAATTGATGATTGTAAGATTATCTCCTTCAATCTCAAGTTTATTGATCTCCAGATCACATGCTCTGATCAAACCTTCTCGTAGCGCGCATGCTTCAGCATGAAGGACTGATGTGTTCCCACACTGTACATAGCCTAGGGAGATGGTTGTTGCATGTTAATTTCTTAGAATGAAACCAAAGGCTGAAACCCCGGAATTGCGTTTAGATCCATCAAAATTTAATTTGACAAAACCATTGTCAGGTTTAATCCACTGGATATTTCTAGTTTTTCAATTACTGTTGGCCGTTTTTTGTTTTGTTTGGTTCTTTCTCTTATTGGTATCTTGCCAGCTCCTTATTTGGTCTTGTACTCGTATCCCAATATTTTGAATTTTTTTTATTGTTAAAGATATTTTGGTTTCTTTCGATCCAAACATTCCACCATGTAACTGCTAGTTGAACCATTTCGTTGTCATCTAGCTTATTTTTTTTATAGAGGTGACCATGCTCGACACATTTTGGTTAGAGTTGCTTACAAATTGGAGCTCATTCTTAGTGTTGGTATTGTGGAGATTTTCCAGCATGAAAGGGCAGTTAAAGAATAAATGCTTAGTTGACTCATATGGGTGATTGTAGAGGACACATTTCATGGGCACTGGAACCCTTTGTTTTTCCAAGTTTTTCTTAGTTGGGAGACCGTCTATAGACAATTTCCAAATAAAGTTGTTGACTTTGGGCATGAAATCCATTATCCAAACCCACTCATTTGAATTAGCAGTGAGCCCTTTATTCTTGTGAATGAGGCCCATGGCTGATTTCGTAGTGTACGATCCCTTATCCGAGGTTGCCCAGTAAAAACGATCTTAAATAAATGACTTTGGGAGTTGATATGATTTGATTGCAGTCATAATCTCTTGTCGTAGGAGATTGTCTAATTCCATTTCTAGTTTCTGGGTATTCCATTTGTTCTCTATGTAGTTACTTACTAATTCGTTTTCATCGATCTTGCTTCTGGTCTTAATGAGTTTAATGAGCGGCTTATCTGTCGCCCACTTCTCTTTCCAGAATTTAATGGTGTTGCCATCACCAACGTTCCATCCGAATCCTCTTTCAAATTCCGTTTGGAGATTCATTAGTCTTCTCCATTGCTATAAGGTATTTTTCTAGGTTTTATAGCTCCATAGGAATGAGTCCTTGAGGTATTTTTCATTTACTATTTTAACCCATATATTATTTGGTTCTTCCATAATTTTCCATAGTAATTTCATTTGGAGGCTTTGTTCATATCTTCTGCTTTTCTAATACCCACTCCTCCACACTTTTTTGGTTTACAAATTTTGTCCCAACTAATGAGAGGGTGAAATTTGGGCCCTTTATTCCAAAAAAAAGTACGGTTGATTTGATATAATTCTTTATGATGTAGGATGGAAGCATGAAGCTTTGCATAATATAATTTGGTTTAGCATTAAGATTTACCTTAATTAAAATTGTTCTACCTTCTTGTGATAGTGTGGAGGCTTTCCATGAGGTTAGTTGCTTCTTAGACTTTATTATTACATCTTCAAAGACGGTCTTGTTCACTCGGCCGTTAATGATAGGGCAACCAAGATATTTATCCAACTCTTTTGTAGCGGTTATTCCGATTTTTATTTGGATTTGTCTTTCCATTTCGCACCCTACGTTTCTCGTAGTTTGGAATGACGATTTATGAAAATTGACTTTTTGCCCCGAGATATGACAGTAATTATTTAGGAGATTCAAAATTTTTGTGCTTGCATTTAGAGATGCTTTGACAAATATAATTATATCATCCGCAAAGGCTAGAAATGGAATAATAGTACCACCTCTTGTGATCGGGAAGTATTTTATTATTTTGATGACATTCTTTTTGAATGCTTCTAGCTAGAACTTCCGCTCCTAAGTTGAGTAGCATAGGTGATAGAGGATCACCTTGACGTAAACCTCTCTCGGGGTGTATTACTTCTGACGGTTTATCATTGACTAGGATGGAATATGAGACAGTGGAAATGCATTCTCTAATCCAGCTAATGAATTGTTGTTCAAAACCAAATTTTTCGAGGACGGATAGGATAAATGGTCATTCCACCCTATCGTATACTTTTTCCATGACTAGTTTTACGGCCATAAAAACCTCCTTCCCTTTTTTTGCTTTAAACCCATGAAAGATTTCATGGGCGATGAGAATATTGTCATTAATTGATCAGTTCTGTGTAAAGGATTTTTGCAATAATTTTGTATATTGTTGAACATAGACTGATCGGTCTATAGTGGGTAGTCAGGGATGGATTATCCACTTTGGGTATTAGAGTGATAAATGTATGTTGATTTGTTTTAGGATTTTGCCCGATCTGAAGAAACTCTTCGTCGTACGGATTACATCAGGCCCTATTGTCGCCCAATATTTATGGAAGAAACCGACAGGCATTCCATGTGGACCTGGGTATTTGTCGCTTCCAATATCGAAGGCAGCTTTTCAAATATCCTCATTTGAGAAAGGTTTGGTAAGCTTCCTGATTTGAGTTCTCCAAGATCTCCATCTTCTTTGTCGTTTTGGCTCTTTCTTGAACGTTGGGAGGCGAGTCAGAGGACATGCCTGGAGTTTTGATTAACATTCAACAAGAGTTGTTAGCTAATCTAGCCTTTGATTTTTATGATTAGTTCAACTAATTGATGCCTAATTGCAAGCCTAAAAGTGACTAATCTAGAACAATCGGTTAAATAAATCTAGTTTTAGCTTTAGTAATAGCAGTGTGACTAATAAAGGTTAGAGTTACTGTCAAACAAAGACAAATCAGGAGGATTGGTCGTAATTGTTTGGATGCGATGTTCAACAACGACAATGACGAGAAGGAGGGTTTCTCAAGAGAGAGTGATTTATTGCTTCCATAGATCCGGCAAACTGGACTCGCCGATTCAACACAAATCTTGATCGATCTACATCTTCAAACATTTCACGCAGGACCAAAGCAAACAACAACGACAAGGTGGCAACTCTAGCGACGGGAAAGATGAGGAGAACTCCGGTTTGGTGTAGTGGGAGGACTGGCGGTGCAAATTGTCGGGATCTGGGTCGGATTTGGGTTCGAGACGAATAGCATCGATCGAGGGAGATGCATAAGGTGGTGTGGCTTCTTGGACTCTAGTAGGTGAAGGCGGATGCTCAAACATGTTCATCGGCTCCGGTAGGTGAGGGTGGCGGTGCGAAAATGCTTCCCGGTATGCTTGTCGGCGTTATTTCTTGAAGGAACTCAAATCATGGGGCTTGGTTGAAGACTGGAGCGTGGTGGAAGGCAGGCTGTGAGTGGTGACGGAGGTCACAAACCCTTTTTGATTGTTGTTGTGGTATTCCATGGAGGCTAGGTTTTTTTTTTTTTGGGGGGGGGGGG
>BSUD01000003.1:127245676-127395866 GCA_033239045.1 Fagopyrum esculentum | reverse complement strand
CCCCCCCCCCCCCCCCCTTCCCTTGACACCCCCCTCCCCGCCAACACAAATTCATTGAGCGGGTAATAAAACCCCGTTCTTGAGCTAGGTCTCCAATCCTTTGCCTTAGTATGTAAAGTGTGGCATTCAAACATATCATCAATTACAATTTATTTCTTTACATTAATAGGAGATGATTCCTTTTTCCATAATTCATATAAAAATAAGATGTTTCAAGAAACTTTCATTTCACCAACATATCAAATACCAAGTATTAAAAATGGTTTATTCCAGATTTTTTTTTATTAAAATTTGATTCTTAATTTCAACACCAATATTCTTATTGTCATATCAAACGAACCTAAAATATTAATTACTCGAGTAAGAAACTTCCTAAAAAGAGAAATCAAGTAACCCAAAACCGAAGCATCTAACCAAAATTGAAAATACAAAAACAACATGATAGTATCAGGTCAATATAAGTATTTATATGAATATTAATAAAACGGGTGTGTACCATGATAAAGCTCAAGAAAAATGTTTGTTGAAACAAATCAACTAGATCTAGAGCAATCCAACCTTAAAACAAACAAGAACACAAAAGAGTTGGTGACACAATTCGGAAAAACCCTACTCAGAAGGATCTCATAATTGAAAACCAATTCAATCCACTAAGTAGTATTACAATATGGATGATCTTAGGTAGTGATGCGGGGTTAAGCCTCAGTTCCCGATCTAGATTGAAATCCTTCGACAAACTCAAATTTTGGATGGATAGAAGAAATCTCGGACGAGATTTCGTGAAGAACAACTCGATATTTTAAGAAACTCAGAAAACGGATTAGTGGATGTTATGGAAAGATAAGAAGAGGAATATGGATTGATAAATGATATATATATATATATATATATATATATATATATAGGAAGATACGAACCAAGATATTCTCGCAAAGAACCTTGACCAATGATGTGTCAAAACCCTTTAACGAAGAGCTTACCTTAACCCTCACTTCTTTAACCTTACACAAATCTTCTAAGTAAGACAAACACAAGGAGGGACTAGAATTTACCAGGAGCACCAACCTTCAAAGAGATTAACACACATAAGCACAATCTAGCAAGGACTTCACAACGATTTAATCAAGGTCTCTCTCTTTGATTGAATAGGAATGAATAAAATACAAACTTCATAAAAGAAACTGCAAGATCACACAATTTGTGGAAATATATTAAATCTAATTTGTCTAACAATCTCCCCACTAAGACTATTTATAAGGGAGATCAACTATGAAACTAGGAAGTATATCTTCTTAAAGATAATCTTTAGGAAAGATATCTTTAAAAGATATAAAATAATAATCCCGAAAATAAAACAACCAACAATTACCTTAAGAATGTTTGAGAGATTTAAGGTATTAAAATATAAAATATAGTTGCAAAAAATAAGATCGTTGGTCGGATCTTTAAGTACGTGTCAGAGGCCAAATTGTAACACCCCGAATCCACGGGACTCGGCATGCTACATTGAGCTAGGATCTCACAATGGATCCTGACCCTAGCCTGACAACAAGTTCACTGGATCTTACAACAAACCACAAGTAGAGTAAAAACAAATACATAAAAGTTGTATGATACAACAAAAGAGTTTACAACTCAAAGCCGAGTACAAAACCATAACAACAACATCAACGGGTACAAAAGATCCCCAACCCATGCATCCTAATGTACAGAAGACCTCGGTTGGTCACTCCATCTGGCTCACTCTGCAGTCTTCCTAACCTGCAGATCATCTACAACACGGTATACACCGTTAGCTACAGCAATAGATAAGCATGAAGTAATAGCACAAACACACCACAACATCTCATACATGCCATGCCACACATTATACCATTACTAATTCAACTTTTTTTGTAACACGAGGAGCCTCAAGAACCCCGCCCCATCCAACGTAACACAGGAGTTTTGCATGGGGGTGACCGTCACTCGTCCCCTCCTGTGAGATCATCTTCAGGGCACCTCCTTCTAACCCGCAGGCAAAGACCGGTGGTTACCGCCCGTTATAATACACTTGGGCCATATAAATATAATGAATGGTCGTCCTAGTCCGGTTTAAGTTATAAATGCACAAACATATGAACACCCACAACCATCACAATCATACAGTCTACCACTATAAGCTAAGTAAGTCCTATGGACTTACCTGATACACTCGTATCCTCTACCACGTCACAGCTTCCCCTCGGGGAAGAAACCAACGCCTGCAAGAGCAAGGCACACAACATCACAACCTGAAAGGGTTAGGAGACTCGTCTCCTAAACCAGAACCAACTTACAACCTAAAGAACAACACAAGCTCACATATGCCTAAGGCATATTCTCAACATCAACACAAGTGCCTAAGGCACATCTCTATCACACAACTCATCCTAACCACCCTACCCTAGCTATCAACTAAGACAAGGCCAAAGGAAAGGAAGGAAGGAAGACATACCAACAAGGTATGCACCAACAGAAGCAAGAACGCACCAGCCAACCCAATGAGGCGTAGGGGCGGCTCACCAAAGGCGCAGGGGCGGTCCACAGCAGGCGCAGTTGCGGCTCAGGACAGGCGTAGGGGCGGCCAACTATGTAGAGAGTCGGTCCCAACTTCTCTTCGATCCCTTTCTTGATTCCCTTCATGTCTTCAACATATCACAACAACATATATGAACACATACACATATATGATCATCAAAACATCCAGGAAAGCTCCAACACAAGTCCAAACTTGTGATTCCTAAGTTAAAGAGGAAGATCAGAAGTAAAAGAGAAGGAAGAAAGGAAGATGGAGAGGAAAGCTTACCACACAAGCCCTAGGCTGTACCAAGGAGCATCAACACCTCTCTCAACCTCAACACAACAGCAACAACTCTCAGCAACAACTTCAAGATCATCCAAGGCCAAGAACAACTCAACTCTCAAGGACTCCCTCACACAAGCAAGAGAAGATCAAAGAAGGTCAAAGGAGAAGGAGAAGGAGAAGAAGAGCGTGAGTATGAAGAAGAAGCTGAAAAGAGGTAAGGAAACCCCTCTTCTGAAGTCTAAAGAGATTTATAAGAGAAGCCAACCGCAAAGCATAAGTCAAGAGTCAACGAAAGCGGCTGCACATAGCCAGAGCCGTAGGGCCGGCTAGTCTGAGGCGCAAGGGCGCCTAGACGCAGGTGTGGCCAAGGTGGTGCGCAAGGGCGGCTGACTTGGTCAAGGTAAGACACACTCTAGCTCATCTAGGATCCAAAGACTAAGGCTCTTACACCTCACCCCCCTAAAAACAAGTTTCATCCCGAAACTTGCAGGATCCCGAAACTTCTCGGACCTGTAAGTCGAGGTAACACACTCTCCTCAAAACGTGAGGTCAAAACCTATAACATTCTATATCCTCAACACAAAATGGAGGCATCACAACTCTACACAAGGCCTAGAGGAAGATCATCTCTAGCCAAATACTAACCACAACACACTGGCATGGAGGAAAACCGTCTCCAGCCACCACGTACACATAACATTACTATGTGGAGGAAAATCATCTTCACTCACACTATGTCCATCAAAGATAGCATGGAGGAAAGAACCATCTCCTGCTAATCCTAACACATACACTATAACATGGAGGAAAGAATCATCTCCAACTATACCTATCTCGTGCTAGCAAACAGGATCTAACAGATCATATGCATACACAACTAGCACGGAACACAACATATCACATAAGCACATAGCATACAAGCACTCACCGAGAAGGCGCTAAGATCTACCCATAGACCCTACTGGTGCCTCTAACTCAACATAGAACTCCGGATAGTTCCTTTGGATACTATCCTCTGTCTCCCAGGTAGCCTCATCTGGTCCTCGTCTAGACCACTGTATCTTCAACATAGGAATGTCCTTCGAACGCAGGCGTCTCACACCTCGTTCTAGAACTGTGATAGGGTGCTCTGCAAATGTGTGGTCTGGCTCAACCACCAGATCATCATAACTCACGATGTGCCTCGGATCTGATATGTACTCCCTCAGATGAGACACATGAAACACGGGGTGAACACCCTCTAACCTCGGAGGCAAAGCTAATCTGTAAGCTGCTCGCCCAACTCTATCTAATATCTCGAAAGGGCCTACATATTGGGGACTCAGCTTCCCCTTTATTCCAAAACGTATGACGCCTCGCGTCGAAGATACTCTCAACCAGACATGAGTTCCTACCCTGAACTCTAGAGGTCGACGCCTCTTGTCTGCATACGACTTCTGGCGGCTTTGTGCAGCCAGCATCCTCTCTATGATCAGCGCTACTCGAGCCATATCATCCTGAATCTGCTCTGGCGTTATCCCACTGATATTGCTAGGCTCGTCCTAGCATAATGATGTATGGCATCTACGTCCATACAACGTCTCATAAGGAGCCATCCCCATAGATGTATGCCAACTGTTGTTGTATGAGAACTCAACGAGTGGGAGGTGATCAGACCATCCCTGTCCCCAATCCAACACACAAGCTCGCAACATGTCCTCTAAGGTTTGGATGGTCCTCTCCGACTGACCATCTATATGGGGGTGAAACGCAGTCGTGAAGTGTAGACTCGTCCCCAAAGCAATCTGAATTTGCTGCCAGAATCTCGATGTGAATCGTCCATCACGATCAGAAACGATCGTTCTCGGTACTCCATGGAGTCTCACTATCTGTCTAGTGTACTCCTCAGCTAATCTACTCACGGGCCACGTCTCTCTGATAGGGATGAAACATGCCGTCTTCGTCAGTCTATCAACAACCACCCAGATGGCATCAAAACTCCTACTAGTCTTCAATCCAGTCACAAAATCCATGGAGACGTCCTCCCACTTCCACTGCGGTACTAGCAGTGGGTGGAGCTCACCTCCAGGTCTGAAATGCTCTATCTTGACCTGTTGACAGGTCTCACACTGAGCCACAAATCTGGCTACATTGGGCTTCAGCCCTCCCCACCAAAATGAACGTCTCACTTCATGGTACATCTTACTCGTACCGGGGAGTACTGAGTAAGGTGTACAGTGAGCCTCCTGTAAAATCCGCTGTCTCAGCTCTGTATCTGTAGGAACACAGATACGATCATGTCGTCTCATATCTCCATCTGCCCCAATAGTGAACTGGGGTGCCTCTCCCCGAGACATCCTATCTCTAATCCTCGCCAAGGTCGGGTAGGTCGCCTACTTCTGTTGGATCTCATCCAACAGACCAGGTAGAACCTCTAAGGTAAACAATTGGGAATCCTTATCAAGAAACTGGATGTCCATCTCTAGCCAGGCTAGATCCCTCTAAAGCTGGGGCTGTACAGTAACTCTGGCAATCGCCTTCTCTCGAGGCGTCTTCCTGCTCAAGGCGTCAGCTACCACATTCGCCTTGCCAGGATGATACAAAATCTCAAGATCAAAGTCCTTGATCAACTCGAGCCATCTATACTGGCGGTTATTCAATTCCCGCTGCGTGAAAATATACTTCATACTCTTATGGTTTGTGAAGATCTGGCATGTAGCACCATACAGGTAATGTCTCCAGATCTTCAAAGTATGAACTACCGCTGCTAACTCCAAATAATTAGTCGGGTAGTTCTCCTCATACGTCTTCAGCTGTCTAGACGCATATGCAATCACTCTGCCCCTCTGTATCAACACACATTCTAAGCCTAGCTTGGATGCATCACTATAGACCACAAAATTCTCAGAACCCTCTGGTTGTGCTAAGACAAGAGCATAAGTCAAACGCCTCTTCAACTCCTCAAACTCTGAGCACACTGGTCGGTCCATACAAATCTGGTAGTCTTCCTCAGAAGACTCGTCAGTGGACGGGTAATCACAGAAAATCCCTCCACAAAGCGTCTATAATAACCGGCTAAGCCAAGAAAGCTACGCACTTCCTTGACGTTCGTCGATGTCGTCCATGCAGCAACAAACTTGATCTTCGCCGGGTCAACCATGATCCCATCGGCGGAGACAATATGTCCAAGGAAAGCAACCTCAGACATCCAAAACTCGCACTTAGAGAGCTTGGCGTACAACTCTCTATCCCTCAAAATCTGCAATACCGTCCTCAGGTGTCCCGCATGCTCCTCTCTGCTACGAGAGTATACCATAATGTCATCAATGAAAACTACCACAAACTGGTCCAGGAAGTCGATGAAGATGCTGTTCATCAACTCCATGAAAACTGCCGGGGCATTCGTCAGCCCAAATTGCATCACTACAAACTCTTAGTGTCCATAACGGGTACAAAATGCCGTCCTGTGCACATCCTCCTCTCTCACCCTCAGCTGGTGATATCCTGAACGCAAGTCAATCCTGGAGAAAACTGTCGCTCCCTGCAGCTGATCAAGTAGGTCATCAATACGAGGTAATGGATACCTGTTCTTGATGGTCACCTTGTTCAGCTCTCTATAATCTGTACACAGTCTCAACGATCCGTCCTTCTTTCGTATGAAGAGGACTGGTGCACCCCATGGTGAAACGCTAGGGCGTATAAAGCCCTTATCAGCCAACTCCTCGAGTTGCTTCTTCAGCTCCAACATCTCGACAGGTGCCATACGGTATGGGGCCTTCGAGATGCGTCTCGTGCCAGACTCTAAATCAATGCCGAAATCTACGCTCCTTTGAGGTGGCAAGCTAGACGGCTTAGCAAATACGTCTGTAAACTCACAAACCACCGGTATGTCCTCCAAAGCTGGACTCTCTCCATCCTTCATGGCGTAGCACCAGAAGGTATCACATCCTTGTACAATCAGTCTAGTTGCTCGTACAACACTGATGACAGATCCCGCCTTTCCAAGGTCCCAACCCCGGAAGACCTCTATCGGACCTAAGTCGGTAGAGACTATAATAGTTCTCTTACCCACATCCAACACCGCACGGTGTCTACGCATCCAATCCATACCTAATATGACTTCTTCATGCATCAAAGGCATGAATAAGAAGTCAACAAGTAGTACACGAGTCCCTAAACGTAGGAGACAACTACGTATCTCTTGGGTACCTCTGACCCTACTACCATCAGGTAACCCTATAGTAAAGGGTGTCCCCTCTATGGTAGACAAACTCAAACGCTCAACACAAGAAGCAGAAATAAATGAATGCGTAGCATCAATATCAAACAAAATTCTAACAGGTAAACCATGTAACAGAATGGTACCTGTAGCACCTGGTGCTGGCGGCTCCTCAGCACTCCTCAACTCAAAAGCACGGTCTCGAACTCCTCGAGCATCACTAGTACTAGCCTCTCTACCTCTACCCCTACTCGGTCCAAGAGCTGAACCCTGAGTAGCAGGTGTCCCTGGGACCCTCTGCTGTCCTTGATGCTGAGGCGGTCTCTGCCCACCTCTTGCTGCACCGGCAGGGGAAGAACCCTGTTGTGATGGCGCCTTGCCCTGATGGCAAAACGTAGCTATATGTCCTGGCTTCCCGCACGAGAAGCAAGTCAACGGTACTCTAGGGCAATCAGCCCTCATATGTCCATAGGCCCCGCAGTTGTAACACTGCCGGCCTCTATAAGTAGTCTGTGCAGACACTGGAATACTCGAGCGACCCTGAGTCTGACCTCACCCGAATCCAGATGCTCCTGCACTAGTCAGTGTTGTACGATGTCTCTTCTCAGACCGTCCGGTCTGAGAAGTCCTCCTCTGACTGGCCCTCTCTCTCTCATAAGCAGAAGCCCGATCTTGGTAGTCTACCAATGAGTCACAATGAAATCCTGCCATATATGAACGCGTACTCTCCCTCAGACGTCGGGAGAATATGTATACGTGCTGGTCCTCAGAAGGTGCAGCTGGACCCAGCAATGCTAACTCAGTCCGGAAGCGGCGAATAGCATCTGTAATGGGTACATCCTCAAAGCCTGCTTCCACAAAATCTTGCAGCTTCTCCCTCCTCAGTGAGGCAAGGCAGAACTGCTCCCTCAACAGAGTCCTCATCTGCTCATAGGTGGTGACTCGTGCTCTAACTGTCCTCCACCACTGATGTGCCAGGTCACGGAATAGAGGTTGTACTAGCTCTATCCGTCTGTCCTCTAGGCAACGAATAGACTCTAAAGTTGAGTCTACATGCCCAATCCACACCTCAGTCTCTAGGCCGATCTCCCCAGAGAAGTGTGGTACTCCCTGCTGGTAGAATGCCTTCAACTAGGTATCTGGTCGAGGCCCTCTAGTCTCCTCCACAACTCGAGCTGGCTCAGCTACACGAACTGGTGAAGATGGCACCTGCGTAGCTCCATGGGACTCCTCAAATAATCCCTCCTGCCTTGGTAAATCTGGGGCTCGTCGACCCACTCTGATGGCCTCCTCAAACTGCCTAAGATACTCCCTAAACTCTGATTCACCCATGGAGACACGATCTGAGCCATCAGACTGGCCTGGATGGGTCTGCTGTCTCCTGGACACACCACTCCTCGTAGCTGGAACAAAGCTCTCAGCAACCTCCTCATGAGCCTCCTCCACCACTGGTGGATCTGCAGCGGGAGCTGGTCCTTGTCTCCTCTATCTTGGAGGAAGAGGTGGTCTACCTCTACCTCTGCCTACAACAGTAGCTCTAGTCCAAGCCATCTGCGGGGCATGCACACCTAACGTATAAGGCTCTATATAGGCTATATGTATAGATATATATAATACTTAATAATACATGCACACATATCATCACATAAAAGGTATCCATATATATATATATATATATCTATACTGTTGAGATCCTCAGATGGGTGACGACTTCTGTACATACTATCCCAAAACGTTTGTACTCGCTTTAAAACCAAAACTCTTTAAAACGTCAGACCTCATGTGGGTTTTGTTTATTTATCCACTCTACCTTTATTGCAGATAGCAAGTGCCATTGTTGTCAACCTAAGGCTCTAATACCAACTCTGTAACACCCCGAATCCATGGGACTCGGAATGCTACATTGGGCTAGGATCTCACAATGGATCCTGACCCTAGCCTGACAACAAGTTCACTGGATCTTACAACAAGGCACAAGTATAGTAAAAACAAATACATAAAAGTTGTATGATACAACAAAAGAGTTTACAACTCAAAGCCGAGTACAAAAGCATAACAACAACATCAACGGGTACAAAAGATCCCCAACCCATGCATCCTAATGTACAGAAGACCTCGGCTGGTCATTCCATCTGGCTCACTCTATAGTCTTCCTAACCTGCAGATCTTCTACAACACGGTATACACCGTTAGCTACAGCAATAGATAAGCATGAAGTAATAGCACAAACACACCACAACATCTCATACATGCCATGCCACATACATTCATTTATTATCTTTAATTACGTTATACCATTACTAATTCAACTTCTTTTGTAACACGAGGAGCCTCAAGAACCCCGCCCCATCCAACGTAATACAAGAGTTTTGCATGGAGGTGACCGTCACTCGTCCCCTCCTGTGAGATCATCTTCAAGGCACCTCCTCCTAACCTGCAGGCGGAGACCGGTGGTTACCGCCCATTATAATACACTTGGGCCATATAAATATAATGAATGGTCATCCTAGTCCGGTTTAAGTTATAAATGCACAAACATATGAACATACACAACCATCACAATCATAGAATCCACCACCGTACGCTAAGTAAGTCCTATGGACTTACTTGATACACTCGTATCCTCTACCACGTCACAGCTTCCCCTCGGGGAAGAAACCAACGCCTGCAAGAGCAACGCACACAACATCACAACCTGAAAGGGTTAGGAGACTCGTCTCCTAAACCAGAACCAACTTACAACCTAAAGATCAACACAAGCTCACATAAGCCTAAGGCATATTCTCAACATCAACATAAGTGCCTAAGGCACATCTCTATCATACAACTCATCCTAACCACCCTAACCTAGCTATCAACTAAGCCAAGGTCAAAGGAAAGGAAGGAAGGAAGATGTTACGCTAAGATCGTGTGATGTGCACGCAATAAGCTTTAAATTTATACTCGTTATATTTATCCTAACTCCTAGCGAACCCGCAGTGTACGGGACGTTCGTAGTAGGGATAGTATTCCGAGGTCGAACACAAAGACTAAGGTGAAATCGAGTCAAACAATGGTCATAGATAGTGTGGATCTAATCTAAGAGAAAAGAATGAAATAAAGAAAGGAAAATGAAGATATTTTTGGTTGAGTTTTTGTGGTGATCAAGCAAAGATCACAAATCAAACAACATAGCACAACAAACCAACAACTCAAGCTAGCAAACAAGTAAGTAACACACAAGTGTATGATCAAGAGAGAAAAGTGGATTCTAGAGGTCAAGATTTCCGGTTATGGCATCGGACTCAAGGCTCTAAGGATTCTAAGGACAAGCTGCGATGTTGGGGAAAGAATGTTTCACTAATGGAAGCAATTACCGGGTAGGTCTTTCACTTCACTAGTCCCGCATCAAACTCCTATTACCGGGTAGGTCTCAAGGGGTTAAATTAGGGAATTCTACACAAACCGGATATTACTTAAGTATCAAACCTCTCCTTACCGGGTAAGTCTCGGAAAAGTAAGTCTAAAGCGATAATCCTAGCACACTCGATCCAATAGCGGCTTATGAGGCTCACTACTACCTAGAATTCATCATCTAAGGTATCTAAGATCGGAAATCATCGGGTAGATCTCTTCCCTCACTTAGGTTGATAGCATTAGGTGATCCTAAGCTAAATTAGGCTTAATAAACACTAGGGTTTGAACAACCAAACACCCTAACATTCAGATTTATCATTTAAAGAGCAACAGGAGAATAAATCGGGCTGTTCTACAGCTAAATCGGCCGATCTGGTCATGAACAGGGCGATTTTTCTCACTGGTTTGGGTTTCGTGCATACAAATCATCCAAATCTAACATATAAGTCCATTCTATCATCACCCTAGCCATAACCATCAATCCATCACTCCAGAATCACAATAAACTAGCCAATAATATGCATATCAAGATCCAAAATCATCATACAAGCATACATGGTGTTCATAGATGGATAATGAAAGATAAGCAAGTAAAATCAATAAATCTCAACTGAATCCAAGTTGTAGCAAGACTTACAAACTCTTAAATGAAGATTCGAAACGTTCCTAACAATCCTTGCAATAGTTCTTCAATCCAAGATTACAAAAATCACTCAAAAGTCAATCAAAACCTCACTATCACTCCTAGAATGGTGTTCTTCTTCTTCCTTCAATCCTTGAGAGTTTTTCTTCTTCTCCAAGTCTATCCCCAAATCCCCTGAGCTGTGAATGAGAGTGTGGGAGAGGAGATCCCCAACAACAACCTGCAGGACCACTTATATTCTCCACCAAGAGCAAGGCCGGACAAGAGATCGTGGGACACGTGGCTTAAGCTGTCAAAGGCCCAAAAATCGACCCAGTAGGAAAAATCGGCCGATTTATCTGCTAGTTGGTCCGATTTTCTTCAGCAGAAACATGCTATGATTGTCTAGCCATGAGTTGCTCCATTGCTTGCACCAATAGTGGTCTTTGTGTCCTTTGTTACTCCAATTATGCTCCTCCAAAGCTTTGGATGTGTACCACCATGAGGCTTGGCCCTCGAATGTATCGGTTAATGTCCAAAAGACCCCCAAAATACCTACAAAGCAACGCACAAGTCCGTGTAGACGTCTATCTCGACAAAATACGTGAATTGAGTGCAAACGTCGTGAATTAGTGCTTAACCATGCATGAATGAGTGAGAAATCTATCTAAATGATTACCTAAACCTAAGTCATAAATCGTGTTATCAAAAATACCCCATACTTAAGGTTTGCTCGTCCCCGAGCAAATTCTCAACTATAGACTACAAGATAACATGATTTATGTATGCAGAAAAATGGCAAATTCTTTTTGGAGTTGTGCTTCTAATATTGGATCACCTTTGTAGTCATGTTTCATGGCAATGGACAAGCAATTATGTATCAAATAAATGAAAGTATGGAAAGACAATTACACTTAACTTGATAGCATGCAATGAAATGTAAAGATGAAGAAGTCAAGATGATCATGAGTATATCCAATCTAAATCACTTAGTCTTACACACATGCAAGTAGGTCACAAGGTCTTTGTGAAATAAAAGGCCAAGAAACGTTGTGATTAGGTGGGGATTTTTCTAGGCTATGTGATGCTAATCCAGGAATGGAACTAACTCCACAATCTTGTCCTCGATCAACTTCCCTCAAGTGTATATATTTTTTTCTCTATCTTTCTTTCTTTTCCTTTTTCTTATTTTTGAGACAATGGCATTGGTGTATAAAAGCCGAAACCTTGGTGATTAGCCATCCTCGGGCTTTTTCTATTTTTCGAGGTGCATCCACACCGGGCACACATACCAAAGCTCGTTAGGACTATTGGTTTATTTGACTTTGGCAAGGCACCAACACCCGATCATGTGAAGTGTACCGAGTTACTTGTCATTTAAACTAACGTCCCCAAACCTATGTTTTTGTCTACACTTTCACAACAAATTCAGCATTTTATTCATAACATTCTTTCATCAACAACTTCACCCCACACTTGTTTTTCACACACATCAACACACTAACATGCTCCTATTCCCGGATGGGTCAAAAGAGGTCAATCTATATCAATTGAGGTGCTCAAACAACATGATCAAGATGATAATTAGGGAGATGATTTGCCTCATTCATTCCTAGATGGTGTGCAAGAACTAGCATGTAATTTCGACTTTCAATACTCAATCCATTCTAGGCAAACATCATGATCACAAATCATTCATGGGATTCAAGATAAGTACTTCAAGTCCACATATGCATTCATCTATTCAACGCATAAGGCCATCCATAGCCAATTCACAAGACAATCTCATCATAAGGGTCATTCCCAAGCCTTAGAAGCACTAAAATTTTTCAATTTTCTGATTTGTTTTTGAATTTTTCGAAATATGTATGTACGATGCAAGACATAATGAAACATGTGACAAAATTAAACTATCCTAGATGCTAATCATGCAAGTGATCATGAAAACCCCACCCCATACTTAGAAACACATTGTCCCTAATGTGTAAACTAAATAAAGAAGTGAAAGAGAGTCCTCACAATGTAAAATTGGTGATGCTTTGGTATTTTGGTTCACATTGGATGATGATGGTGGATGATCGATCAAGGATGGTAGAGAGCTCTTGATGTTCATTATGGCGTCGAAACCCGCACTTGGCACCGCAAGCCGTCCAAGTTCCACGTCCGCTCCACCCATGCTTGATTGGAGATCATCACTTTCCTTTACAGAGGAAAAATCGCCCCATAGCCCAGGAAAATCGGCCGATCTGTCCGAAGAACGGGCCGATTTTTCTGGGTGTTTTCCTCCTTGTCCATGTGCTTGGATCTTGTACCTTCAGCTGGTCCATGAGGCTTTCACATGACCTCCAACATCTCATAACTCATGACAATCAACAAGATCTAGTACCCAAAAACGCAAAAGAAAAACAAAGCACACCAAGAGTGAGATCAAACAAAAGCAAGAAAAAGAAAGGGAAAAATATGTACCAATGGGTTGCCTCCCATTAAGCGCTTCTTTAAGGTCATTAGCTTGACCAAATTCAGGAGCGTTTCAATCAAGGTGACGCGGGGCAATCACTTCCACCGGGGCTTCCGGGATGTATTTCTTCAAACGATGCCCATTCACCTTGAAGTTACCACAATGATCTCCTCCTCTCTCCACCGCTCCATGAGGAAAAACTTTCTTCACCACATATGGCCCGATCCATCTTGATTTGAGCTTTCCGGGGAAGAGCCGCAACCTTGAGTTGAAGAGAAGGACAAGGTCGCCTTCACTCAACTCCTTCGGGATGAGGCGCTTGTCATGCCATCGTTTAGTCCTCTCCTTGTAGATCCGGGCATTCTCATAAGCATCCAACCGGATCTCCTCAAGGGCGTTTATATCAAGCAACCTCTTCTCTCCCGCCTCCTTGAGATCAAAATTTAGCCACTTAATGGCCCAATAAGCTCTATGCTCCATCTCTACTGGAAGGTGGCAAGACTTGCCATAGACTAGCTTGTAAGGAGTGGTGCCAATTGGTGTTTTGAAGGCGGTCCTATATGCCCACAAGGCATCATCGAGCTTCATAGCCCAATCCTTTCTCGTCCTTGAGACCGTCTTCTCGAGAATCCCCTTGATCTCCCAGTTAGAGATTTCCACTTGGCCACTAGTTTGGGGATGGTAAGGTGTTGCCACCTTATGAGTCACCCCATACTTAGCCAAAAGTGCCCCAAAGTTCCTATTGGTGAAGTGCTTCCCTCCATCACTTATGATCACCCTTGGTGTTCCAAACCTAGGGAAGATCACTCAGTTGAAGAACCGCACCACCACCTTGGCATCATTTGTAGGACAAGCGATTGCCTCCACCCATCTCGAAACATAATCTACCGCCAATAGGATGTAGAGGTTCCCACATGAAGAAGGGAATGGTCCCATGAAGTCCACGCCCCACACATCAAATATCTCCACCTCTTGTATGTTGTTCAAGGGCATTTTATTCCTTCTTGAGATGTTGCCCGTCCTTTGGAAAGCATCACAAGCTACCACAAAGCCTTGCACATCCTTGAACAAGTTTGGCCAAAAGAAGCCCGATTGCAACACCTTCGCACATGTCTTGTGGGAGCTAGCATGCCCTCCACATGGCAAGGAATGACAATGGCGGATCACACTCTCCACCTCATCCTCCGGTATGCACCTTCTAAACATCCCATCCGGCCCTCTCTTGAACAAAAGTGGCTCGCTCCAATAGTAATGCCTCACATCCTTGAAGAATTTCTTCCTTTGGGCATATGTCAAACCGGGAGGCACTTCCTCACACACCAAGTAGTTCACAATGTCGGCATACCATGGCTCACTTCCTCTAGATACTTGGAACAAGCACTCCTCCACCATTTGCAATTGCTCATCCCAGAATGAGTCATCGATCGGGATGTCCTCTCTCTCAATCTCTAAAGGAGGTAGTCTACTAAGGTGATCCGCCACGGAGTTCTCGGATCCCTTCTTGTCCCGGATTTCCAAATCAAACTCTTGAAGAAGAAGGATCCACCGAATCAACCTAGGTTTGGCATCCTTCTTTGTAAGGAGGTAACGGATCGCAGCATGATCCGTATAAACAATGACCTTCGCTCCAACAAGGTATGACCGAAACTTCTCAAAGGCATACACTACCGCTAACAACTCTTTCTCGGTTGTGGCATAGTTAAGTTGGGCATCATCTAGCGTCTTGCTAGCATAATAAATGGCATGAGTGCGCCCATCTTTCCTTTGCCCCAAAACAGCCCCAACGGCTACATCGCTTGCATCACACATGATTTCAAACGGTAGGCTCCAATCCGGAGGTTGCATGATGGGTGCGGAGGTCAAAGCGTTCTTCAACCTACAAAAAGCCTCAAGGCAATCTTTGGAGAAAACAAATTCAACATCTTTCATTAGTAGGTTAGTGAGGGGCTTAGAAATTTTAGAGAAGTCTTGAATAAACCTCCGGTAAAAACCGGCATGCCCTAGGAAACTCCTTACCCCTTTCACCGAGGTAGGTGGTGACAACTTCTCTATCGTTTCAATCTTGGCCCTATCAACCTCAATGCCGCGGTTAGACACCAAGTGTCCTAACACAATACCTTCACTAACCATGAAGTGGCATTTTTCCAAATTCAAGACAAGATTTGTCTCCTCACATCTTTGCAATACTAATGACAAGTTAGCCAAGCAATTATCAAAGGAAGAACCATAAACAGAGAAATCATCCATGAACACTTCCATGATATTTTCAATGTATTCCGAAAAGATAGTCATCATACACCTTTGGAAGGTGGCGGGTGCATTACACAACCCAAATGGCATCCTCCTATATGCAAAAGTTCCCCATGGGCATGTAAAGGTGGTTTTCTCTTGGTCATCGGGGTGGATAGGGATTTGGAAGAATCCACTATAGCCATCTAGGTAGCAAAAATGAGAGTGTTGAGCTAACCTCTCTAGCATTTGGTCAATGAAAGGGAGAGGGAAGTGATCTTTCCTAGAGGCCATGTTCAACTTCCTATAGTCAATACACATCCTCCACCCCGTAACCGTCCTAGTCGGGATTATTCATTGTTCTCATTGGTCACTACGGTCATCCCACCCTTCTTAGGAACTACATGAACGGGACTAACCCCCTTACTATCCGAGATAGGGTAGATAATTCCCGCATCTAGCAACTTAATGATTTCCTTTTTGACTACCTCTTTCATTATGGGATTCAATCTTCTTTGATGTTCAATAGAGGGTTTATGATTATCTTCCATTATTATCCTATGCATGCACAAAGAGGGCTTGATGCCAACAAGATCATCAATGATGTATCCTATTGCCTTTCTATGCAGTTTCAATTCATTCAGTAGTCTATTAAGCTCATCATCATTCAAAGATGCATTCACAATCACTGGATAAGAAGAATTTGAACCAAGGAAAGCATACTTTAAATCGGAAGGAAGGGGTTTAAGATCAAGTTGAGGAGGACCTTTTTCGGTTGGAGACGATCCATACAATGTAGGTTGAGATGATTGCAAAGCCATGGAAGCCTCCTTGAAGTCCCTTGATGATTGCTCACATTCAAGTTGTTGGTGCTGAAAAGACTCAGGAAAATCGACCCAGGAGGAAAAATCGGCCGATTTTTCTGGCAGTGGGTCGATCTGAGTTTCTGTTTTTGCAAAACTGGATGAAATTTCAGCACAAGGACAAAAATCGGCCGATTTTGCCCAGCCAGGCCGATTTTTCTGCCTGTTTCTCTCTTCTTCTAACACTTCAAATCCAACATTTGGTAGCTCGTCCAATGCATTCAAGGCCTTGATTACTTCATTGCTACTCTCCTCAATTCCTTCCTCCATCAAGCTTGAGCTAAGAACCCTCTCAAGTGGATCCTTGAGCAAAATTGAGCTCACAACCTCTCTAGACTCCTCTTCTTCAACTATGTTGAATACATCTTCATCAAGGGTTGGTCCTTTCATCATTGTGGACAGCTTGAACTTGATGTTTTCTTCTCCAATGTTGAAGGAGAGGGTTCTATTCTTGCAATCTACTAGACATCCGGAAGTAGCTAGGAAAGGTCTCCCCAAGATGATAGGAACCGGATAGTCCGCCGGGATATCCAAAACGACGAAGTCTATGGGCACATAGAACTTCCCTAATTGCACCGGAATGTCTTCCAAGATCCCAACCGGATGAGTGATTGAGCGGTCTGCCATGTAAAGGGTCATCTTGACCGGCTTTGGCTCTCCTAGCCCAACCTTGTTGCAAAGTGCAAGCGGGATGATGCTTACACTTGCCCCAAGATCACATAGGGCGTCATACTTCACTTCTCCTACTCCGATTGGCACACAAAAGGATCCCGGATCCCTTAGCTTAGGAGGCATCTCCTCCTTCATCGTTTGAATTAACTCCGAGGATCTCTTTGTCATTCTTATCTCCCCATACTCCTCCAACTTCCTTTTGTTGGAGAGTATCTCTTTCAAGAACTTGCCATATGCCGGCATACCTAAGATAGCATCCATGAACGGAATGTTAATATGCAATTTAGACATTAGTTCAAGGAATTTACCAAAGTGATTGTCCAAGCGAGCTCTTGCTCGTGATTGTGGGAACGGTAGTGGTGGCTTGTATGGAGGCGGTGCCACATAGGTTGGCTCTACATCCTTGCTCTTGCCTCCATCTCCTTGCAATGGCTCTTCTTCATTCACCACTTGCTTCCCTTTAACATTCTCCTTGGGCAAAGGATCCCTCATGCTTAACCCACTTCTCGTTGTAATAGCCAACACTTGGCCTCTTGGGTTTTCTTCGGTTCTTCCGGGAAGCTTCCCCGGATCTCTATGTGCTTCAACCGCCTTTTGGAACACTTGTGCTTCTAACACTTTTTGAGCTTTGGAAATGGAAGTCACGGTGCTCTCAAGACCACTCAACCTCCCAAGCAATTGCTCAAACATCATTTCGGTTCTATCTTTTGGAGGTTGAGTAAATCCGGGTGGAGGTTCTTGTAAGGCTTTTGGTGGTGGAGTTGTGCTTGTGGAAGCGGGAGGGTTCAAGGCTCCATCCGGGTTAGAATAAGAGAACCCGAGATGGTTATGGTTGGGCCGGTAATTGTTGAATTGCCGGTTGTTGTTGAAGTTCCTTGGGCCTTGGTAGTTGTTGTAGTTGCCCCTTCCCATGTAATTTACATCTTCCTCCTTGGAAGATAAGTTAGCTTGTGGGAGTACTTGAGGAGTTGCTTGGTTCTTCAAAGTTGTAGCACATAACTCCCTCAAGGACTTTAGCTCATTGTTGATGGCGTCAAGCTTGAAATTGCTCATGGTGACCTCACTCACCTCATATGCTCCAACCTTTCTCCCTTCACTTTTCCTATGGGAGTATTTCTCAATCACTAGAGCTTGTTTCTCCACAAACTCCCAAGCATCATCCACATGCTTCTCCATAAAAGTCCCACCGGAAAGAGATTGGAGCTTGAATTGGCTATCTTCATCAAGTCCTTTGAAGTAGATCTCCAATAGCTCAATTTTCGGTATGCCATGGTGTGGACAATCTAGGAGAAGGTCTTTGAATCTCTCCCAAGATTTGAACAAACTCTCTCTATCCTTCATCACGAAGGCATTGATCTTCCCTCTTAATTCGGTAGTCTTGGAAGGTGGGAAGAACTTAGTCAAAAACTCGGTTGTCATCTCCTCCCAAGTACCAACTCGCCCTTGTGGAATAGATTGATACCAAGCCAAGGCTTTATCCTTAAGAGAGAAGGAGAAAGCCCTAAGCTTATGGTTGTTGCTCTCCAATCTTGGCGGTCTAAGAGTCTCCATCAAAATCTCATAGTTCATCAAGTTTTGATGAGGAGACTCTCCTTCCATCCCTCCAAATTGATTATGCCGGATCATTTGTAGAACTTGAGGGCGGAGCTCGTAGTTGTGGGCTGCGGGATCTCCTAAGCTCACACCCGGACGGTGTGCTCTTTGTGCCGGATCCATACGTCTCCCCAAAGTTTGTGGCTCTTCAATAGCAATGGGTACAACCCTAACATTCGCCGCCGGCTGCGGTTGTGGTGGAGGAGGTGGAGGTTGTTGACGATTAAGCTCTCCTTGCACAAGGGCTTGCCTAATCTCATCAATCTCCCTCCTAGTTGCTTCTTGCCTCTCATTGGCAAGTCTCCTTTCTTCCTCTAAAAGCTCATCTCTTAGCCTTATGTGCTCTAAGGCTTCATCCAATTCAGCTTGGAGATCTCTTCCGGCCATCTCTTTCCCCTTCTTAATGCTCTTGGATCTAGATCTAAGGGTTTTCTCCGGTTCGGGATCGAATGGAGTTAAATCCTTGCCACGAGATCTTCGCATACACCTAAAGAGTAAGAGATGTCCTGAAAAGCAGAGACACAAACCAAAGAGAGATCAAAAGCAACAAGAAAGATCTACACTATAAACAATCACAAAATGACTCAATCTAGACCTAGTCCCCGGCAACGGCGCCAAAAACTTGTTACGCTAAGATCGTGTGATGTGCACGCAATAAGCTTTAAATTTATACTCGTTATATTTATCCTAACTCCTAGCGAACCCGCAGTGTACGGGACGTTCGTAGTAGGGATAGTATTCCGAGGTCGAACACAAAGACTAAGGTGAAATCGAGTCAAACAATGGTCATAGATAGTGTGGATCTAATCTAAGAGAAAATAAAGAAATAAAGAAAGGAAAATGAAGATATTTTTGGTTGAGTTTTTGTGGTGATCAAGCAAAGATCACAAATCAAACAAGATAGCAAAACAAACCAACAACTCAAGCTAGCAAACAAGCAAGTAACACACAACACACAAGTGTATGATCAAGAGAGAAAAGTGGATTCTAGAGGTCAAGATTTCCGGTTATGGCATCGGACTCAAGGCTCTAAGGATTCTAAGGACAAGCTGCGATGTTGGGGAAAGAATGTTTCACTAATGGAAGCAATTACCGGGTAGGTCTTTCACTTCACTAGTCCCGCATCAAACTCCTATTACCGGGTAGGTCTCAAGGGGTTAAAGTAGGGAATTCTACACAAACCGGATATTACTTAAGTATCAAACCTCTCCTTACCGGGTAAGTCTCGGAAAAGTAAGTCTAAAGCGATAATCCTAGCACACTCGATCCAATAGCGGCTTATGAGGCTCACTACTACCTAGAATTCATCATCTAAGGTATCTAAGATCGGAAATCATCGGGTAGATCTCTTCCCTCACTTAGGTTGATAGCATTAGGTGATCCTAAGCTAAATTAGGCTTAATAAACACTAGGGTTTGAACAACCAAACACCCTAACATTCAGGTTTATCATTTAAAGAGCAACAAGAGAATAAATCGGGCTGTTCTACAGCTAAATCGGCCGATCTGGTCATGAACAGGGCAATTTTTCTCACTGGTTTGGGTTTCGTGCATACAAATCATCCAAATCTAACATATAAGTCCATTCTATCATCACCCTAGCCATAACCATCAATCCATCACTCCAGAATCACAATAAACTAGCCAATAATATGCATATCAAGATCCAAAATCATCATACAAGCATACATGGTGTTCATAGATGGATAATGAAAGATAAGCAAGTAAAATCAATAAATCTCAACTGAATCCAAGTTGTAGCAAGACTTACAAACTCTTAAATGAAGATTCGAAACGTTCCTAACAATCCTTGCAATAGTTCTTCAATCCAAGATTACAAAAATCACTCAAAAGTCACTCAAAACCTCACTATCACTCCTAGAATGGTGTTCTTCTTCTTCCTTCAATCCTTGAGAGTTTTTCTTCTTCTCCAAGTCTATCCCCAAATCCCCTGAGCTGTGAATGAGAGTGTGGGAGAGGAGATCCCCAACAACAACCTGCATGACCACTTATATTCTCCACCAAGAGCAAGGCCGGACAAGAGATCGTGGGACACGTGGCTTAAGCTGTCAAAGGCCCAAAAATCGACCCAGTAGGAAAAATCGGCCGATTTATCTGCTAGTTGGTCCGATTTTCTTCAGCAGAAACATGCTATGATCGTCTAGCCATGAGTTGCTCCATTGCTTGCACCAATAGTGGTCTTTGTGTCCTTTGTTACTCCAATTATGCTCCTCCAAAGCTTTGGATGTGTACCACCATGAGGCTTGACCCTCGAATGTATCGTTTAATGTCCAAAAGACCCCCGAAATACCTACAAAGCAACGCACAAGTCCGTGTAGACGTCTATCTCGACAAAATACGTGAATTGAGTGCAAACGTCGTGAATTAGTGCTTAACCATGCATGAATGAGTGAGAAATCTATCTAAATGATTACCTAAACCTAAGTCATAAATCGTGTTATCAGAAGACATACCAACAAGGTATGCACCAACAGAAGCAAGAACGCACCAGCCAGCCCAGTGAGGCGCAGGGGCGGCTCACCAAAGGCGCAGGGGCGGTCCACAGCAGGCGCAGGTACGGCTCAGGACAGGCGCAGGGGCGGCCAACTGTGCAGAGAGTTGGTCCTGACTTCTCTTCGATCCCTTTCTCGATTCCCTTTTCGTCTTCAACATATCACAGCAACATATATGCATACATACACATATATGATCATCAAAACATCCAGGAAAGCTCCAACACAAGTCCAAACTTGTGATTCCTAAGCTAAAGAGGAAGATCAGAAGTAAAGGAGAAGGAAGAAAGGAAGATGGAGAGGAAAGCTTACCACACAAGCCCTAGGTTGTACCAAGGAGCATCAACACCTCTCTCAACCTCAACACAACAGCAACAACTTTCAGCTATAACTTCAAGATCATCCAAGGCCAAGAACAACTCCAAACTCTCAAGAACTCCCTCACACAAGCAAGAGAAGATCAAAGAAGGTCAAAGGAGAAGGAGAAGGAGAAGAAGTGCGTGAGGATGAAGAAGAAGCTGAAAAGAGGTAAGGAAACCCCTCTTCTGAAGTCTAAAGAGATTTATAAGAGAAGCCAACCGCAAAGCATAAGTCAAGAGTCAACGAAAGCGGCTGCACACAGCCAGAGCCGCAGGGGCGGCTAGCCTGAGGCGCAAGGGCGCCTAGACGCAGGTGCGGCCAAGGTGGTGCGCAAGGGCGGCTGACTGGGTCAAGGTAAGACACACTCTAGCTCATCCAGGCTCCAAAGACTAAGGCTCTTACACAAATTTCGGTTGGAAATCTCGGCTAAGATTCCTGGAGGTGGACCGAAATTTCTTCTCTAAGACTCTTTCTTCGTCCTATCCTTCTTCTATGCTTGATGGATCTTCTTGGTTGTGGCTTGACTCTTCCATTACAGTCAATAATGTCACTAAATGTTTCTTTAGAGTGAGTAAGGTATCCTTGAGTGTACATGTTGTTAGTATGCTTGTAACTTCATCTTGAATAGCCTTTGTTCATGACCTCGTGATTGCTCCTTCCATGATAGGATCCGAAGAAGGTGTAGGTTTGTCCTTCAATGCTTTTGCTTGTGATCTAGTAACTAGTCCTTCACGGTCAAATCCCAAGGGACTATGTGTATCCCGACTATTGTCTCAAGTTCATTAGAAATGGTTGAATGTGTAAAATGAAATAAAAAGGGGTGATCAAGTGATCCAATACTTGAGTTTGGGGGTAACAAGTTTCAAGTGACAAGAATCAAGTATCAATAAGAGGAAAATACTAGGTTAGGGGATATTCTACCAAGCCATAGCTAGAAGCATGCTCAATCATGTTGTGTTCAATCAATGAGGAGAGTATTAAGTCATAAATACGAAGGTAGCATTGTATAATGTGTGCTTTGTCAAGGTATTTGGTTTGCGTCAACTAGTGAGTATCATATGGTGTTTGTTATTTACACACTAGTTGATCGACTTATCACTACATCATACAATGCAAGCATCACATGCTGTTTGTTATTTGCTTGCACCATCTAACATAACAATAGTTTGGACATTCACAACACAAGTATGTTAGTCATCCTTTCGGCCCTAACCAACAATTCTCAAGCAATATAAGCATCACCATATTGCAAAATTATCATTGTATTACTTATTTGTCTCAAATTAGATGATTGATTCATATATCACTCATAAATGGTTGGAAATATACAATGTGCTATGAGAACAATCTAAACTATCTATAGTCTAGCATCCGACATTTAAAATAAGTCCAAACATGAATGAATTATAATGAATTTAAGGCCTCCTATAGGCTACTAAACATGCATTTGATTCTCCAACAAATCATAAACACAACATAGAACGCACTAACCTAACATGATTTGGGGTTTTCACCCCAAATCCTAACAAGAGGAGTACTCATACATCATGGAAATTTTCCAAAGTAACAGTAGTAATTAGAAACATGGTTGCAAAATAGACTTCAAATCAAGAATGTAGGAAAAAATAATGGAGTAAATCGGACTTACCAATCCACAAATATGGCAAAAAAGTTGAGAACAAAATCTAGAATGAGAAAGTATGAAGAACACATCATGTTGGCAACCTCGAGTGGCTTGGGAGCCTTAAGTCAAGTAGGTCACTTTCCCAAGGTCAAGTGCTTCCACCAACTTACTCAAGTACGCATAGCTCGAGTGGAGTTGCTTCTTAGTCCGGGTTTCTTTAGTCTTCTTACCTCGAGTGATGCCATTCCACTCGAGGTATATTGAATTATTATGCCGAAATGCTTCTTACTCTGAGTGGAATTGTTTTACTAAGGTCGAGCTCGATGCTCACTCCATATAAGTTGCCAGTTTTTCTTCTTAGGTTGAGTGACATGTCTTCTTAGGTCGAGTGATCTTTCTTCTTACTCCGAGTTTTGTAGTTTCACTCGACCTTCGTTGATATTTGCACTCAAAATTCCTCCTACTCCGGGCTTGCACTTCTTCTTACCTCGAGTGAAGCTTCACTCGAGGCTCCTTCCTTGGGGTTTCCTTGCTCATTTGGCTTCTTGTAAAGGGTGATGATTGGTTCCTTTCCTCCTTTGCTCCATAGATGATGACGATGGATTGATGAATGTTCCTTGGAATTGCTTGAGGTGCTCATTTATGCTCTATTTGAGACCTAAATCACCTAAAAACATAAAACACAACGGGAGTAGACATTCTTTGACATTTAAGGCATAAGCTAAGATGTAGATGTCTATTTCATGCAAAACTATGCATAAACACATAAAAACACATCTAAAAGGATAGCATGAAAACATGCTATGAATGAACAAAGCTTCAAAGAAGCCAAAAGTTACAAGCACGGTAAAAGGATATCCACAATTCTAAAGCAAAAGAAAACATAGAGAAAGGTAAATGTTGATAATCCTGTAGGATAATAACCAAGCTTCCAGTGAAACGAGGTAAGACAAAAAAAGAGGACACCGGAGAAGATCTCAAGTGAAGCTCTCGGCTCGGACCTCTCGTAATCTCTTTTCTCTTATTTGGAATTGCTCTTAGAGAATCTTTCGAAGACTCATGCGGCGTTAGGATTTGAGAGAGAGAGAGTTGAAGCTTAAGTACATGGGGAGCAGAAACAACCACGCAACACGCATCATTTCATCCACAACATTGCATTCAAAGTAAGTGATCACATGAGGATCTTGTGCTTCCGGGATCGAGTTAACAAACCTAGATCAAGTAGGCTCAAAACTATGCATTCATCCCACTAGTTAATAACCCAAGAACTCATCTACGCTTCTCTTTAAAACCGGTTCTAAAATCTTCAATACAAGACTGAACTTAAGACAGAACCATACCGGGTTTACCTATATCTTATAAAATGTCCTCCTAAACTCAAATCTAATACTACAAAGCTTCCAATAGTAGATTAGGAGTTCATTTGTCCATCATCGATCCAGGTTGCACATCTCAGGCTTCATCATCAATGTACAGATAGCTTTTGCATAAGGCAAACTTGTTTGCAATTACTATATTGGTGCCAAATATAGAGGGATTTAGATCTCGCTTGATCTTTTATGTTTGGATTTGCTTGTCTTCTTGATATAATGGAATCTAACATAAATTGCTTAGTTCTCTCATAGTACATTGGATCTTTGCAATATACAAGGCACTCTAACTATTAGTGTTAATCACGGGAACATAACATTTATCCTCTATTTCTTCTAGCAGACCCTTGAGCCAAGTTGCTTCTTTAGATGCCTCTATAGCATCCATGTATTCAGCTTCTATTGAAGATAATGCTACAACTGATTGGTGTTGAAATTTCCAAGAGATGCAGTTTCCAGCCCCTGTAAAATAGAGAGTAGTGGCACTTTTCTTGTTGTCTTTATTACTAGTGATGCAGTGTTGATGCCACAGTTTTTCGATCTAGATTGAAAACCACGAAACTCACAATAGAAGCAAATCTCGGGCGAGATTCATGTGATAAGGCCGAGATTTGTGAAACTCGAACACAAAGAACTTGAGTTTGATGGAATGATAATGGATAGATAAGAAGGTGAATAATGGTATGAAATATGGAAATATAGGAAGAAAAGATAGTGTTAGACTTGCAAAGAACCTTGACCAATGGATCAAAACCCTCAACAAAGGATTACCTTAACCTTTCCTTCTTTAACCTTACACAAACCTTCTAGATAAGACAAACACAAGGAGGGACAATTTTGACTAGTAGCACCAGTCTTCAATAAGATTAACACACACAGCATGGAAGCACAACAATTTAGTCAAAAACTCTCTTTTTTGATTGACTTGAAATGAATAAAACACAAACTTCGTAAACGAAGCAGCGAGTATCTCACAAAATCTCGGTCAAAAATAAAAAATCTTGGGCGAGATTTCTTCACTAGGGGCGAGATTTATCAAAGGAAAGGTTTTCATAATGAAAATTGGTTGGGGCTCGAGATAAGCTTCTTCTTGGATGCTTTCTTTATATTTACAGACTTGGATCGCAATAACTCTTGCTTAAAAGGCTTCACCAAAACTTTGGTTATAATCGATGATATAAAATATAGGTGAAGTCAAGAGAGGATTTTTGATATGGTATGCACGTGTACCCAAGATTAAAGATGAATATGCAGCTGCTCGATGGAGGATATGATCGAAAATATGAAGAGATATTCGGTTAGGATTTGAAGATATGATAAGATCTCATCTGCTAGATAACATCTCAACAACAAGATACTCCGTAAATCTCTTTCCTTTCTAGATATGCAGCTGGATATGATCCGATTTGACTCAAATCTAATTTGAATCTCGCTGGGATAAGGAGAAAATTACAAAACTTGTTTGACAAGTAATCGCAAAAACTCGGGCTTGAGCACGTGATCTAGGGTTAGCTTCCTTTGGAACACTAGCGAGATTTTAGTTTCAGGGTTGGCTGGCTTGTATTTGGGCTATGGTGTTTCTCTCTTCTCCAATATACACAAAGCAACGCACGTTAAACTCAAATAATCTCACAAAAATGGCAACAAAAGAAAAGACTCGATTTTTATATGACTCAAAGAAGACTCAAATAAAAACATACTCAAACATTTGTTGAATGGCTAAGTTGAACTTCAATCGGTTAGCTTTGATACAACTTGGATGCTGGGTTGATGTTGTAGGTTCTCGATCTATATTGAAGTCCACGAAACTAACAAAAAAAGCAAATATCGGTTGGAATCTCGGGCGAGATTTGTGTGATAAGGCCGAGATTTATGGAACTCGAACACACAGAACGTGAGTTTAATGGAATGATAATGGATAGATAAGAAGATGAATAATGAAATAAAATATGGAAATATAGGAAGAAAACACTTAATGTTAGAGTTTCAAAGAACCTTGACCAATGGATCAAAACCCTCAACAAAGAATTATCTTAACCTTTCCTTCTTTAACCTTACACAAGCCTTCTAGATAAGACCAACATAAGAAGGGACTAGTTTGACTAGTAACACCAATGTTCAATAAAATTAACACACACAAAAACAACCTTGCAAGGAATCACAACTATTAAATCAAAATCTATCTTTTTTGATTTAAAATGAAATAAAACACAAACTTCGTAAACGAAGCAACGAGTATACCACAATATTGGGGAAATAATAATCAATCAAATCTACCTATGAATCTCGTCCTCTATGGATATTTATAGGAGAGATTCCTCTAAAAGATAAAATAAAGAGAATCCTAAAAGATAGGATCGAAAACTAAAAGATATCTTTAGAAGGTTTAGAGTTTAAAAGATATTAAAGAATTGAAATATCTAACACCTAATAAGATCTCGACTAGATCTTATGGATTTCGACGGAAGCAAATCTCAACTGGAATCTTGGCCAAGATTTGGTCCTCAAGGCCGAGATTTTAACTGGCTTGCTCAAATCTCGTTTTAGCCACATTTCTTGGTTCCTCGATCATCTACAATTGTGTATAGCTTCTCCACTTGGATCCTTCTTGCCCTTGATCTAGTTATTGGTTCTTGTATACTTGGTGTTGGGGATGGACCCTCATGCTATCATACTCCCCTTGTTGAAAAGGATTCGGCCTCAAATACACACCATGCTCATCACTAATCACATAAGAACTCAAGTTGCTTTGTGGTAAAAAAACCTCTACTTCTACGACTCTCCTAGAGGATCCTTCGAAGTTTGTAACACTCTTTCCTTGAATATGTGCACCATAACACACGATAGTGGCGGATCTCGGTCAAAAATCTAGAGCGAGATTCTCACTGGAGGAGCCGGGTGTTTACTGGACGTTCATAGATCATCGTTGATAAGAAAAACTGGATATATTAGAAATATGTCCTTTCCTAGCTTCAATGACATAAGATCCCCTGGATCAAGTAGCAATTCTATGCTCATTCGATTATCCTTGACCACGACTAGCTTTCCATTTTCCTCTATCTTTATGGGTGATTTTACATGCATGTCTTTGACAATGGGCACCTGTTTTCCTACAATAAACTTTACTCACTCCCAGAAAGACAACGATATAAGACCAAAAGAAGTTAAGGAAAACAATTGAACTACATAGTCATGACAATTCAAAGCTAGATAGAGGTGGCAAGTCATAGATTCCTTGAGCACACAATGCTTAATAAAATCACTTAATGAAATGAATAGAATAATTCCCTTGTTCATGTTCATCCCTTGTGTCGGACACATAGTAAAAACATCGATAGAGAAACACTCAACTCGAAATTCATCCGTAGAAGCAAGAATAGTTCTTGAAGGTTGAACCGAGAGTTCTGGTTTACTGAGACGAGGTTATGGTATATTGGGATGAGAAATTGCATTGAGACAAGGTCTCTGCGTACTAGAACAAGATTTCTGAATCTCATGCGAGGTGTCATGAGGCGGGGTTTTTCCTTCTCTGGGCTGAGATTTTGTACTAGCGTGATTCTCGATTCTCTGCTTGTCCAATGCTTGATCCTTGTCCTTTTTCTTCTACTTTTCATAGTTCTTAACGATTTTAAAGGAGTCATGGGCTTTAGTATAACCTTTTAGCCATTGAATGTAAAAATATACCTATTTGAGCAGCCATAGTACTCCACATTCCGATCATATTGTCAAGGACAACCTAGTAAAATATGACAAGTCTTCATAGGTAATACATCACACAATCTTTCATCGGTGTAATGTCCTAAGGTGATAGTCACTCAAGCTTGCTTGTGCAATTTTAATTCACCACAATTGTTCATCCAATGCAATTTGTATGGTCGAGGATGATAAAACGTAGCAAGATGCAAATCATTTATCAATTCAGTATTAGCAATATTGCAACAACTACCACCATCAATAATCATGTTACACACCTTTCTTTTAGCAAGACACCTAGTATGAAAGAGATTTTTCCGTTGTTAATCTTCACAAGGAGTTATATTAGCATCAAGGTTCTTCTAGCAATCAAAGACTCTCCATGCTCAAACTCAACGCCTTCTTCATTATCACTTTTATTTTATATACAATGCATTATGGTGGGTGTCATGATCATGCTCTTCCTCACTCTCATATTGTCCAAATTGATTAATAAGTTACACCTTATTATTAGGACAATCCTTCTTATAATGACTTATACCTTGACATTTAAAGCATACAATATCTCTAAATCGTAAAGTAGAGTTAGAAGTGCTTTATTTAAGATCATTTGAATACTCATTCAAAGGGAAAGATGGTGATTGCTGGGGAGGGTTTCGAAGCTCCTTGGTCGACCTTCCGGCCTTTATTCCCGTCTTTTTCGAAATCTCGGGCGAGATTATCACAGTTGGGATGAGATTTTTGTGATTTTCATGAGCCTTCTCCTTGGTTCCATCCCTCGAGCTTCCTTTCAGACCTGATGGCTAAATGCAACAAATTATTCATAGTAGCATAGGGGTATAAATCAATTTCATTAGCTAAGGATGGATGCAAAATTCTTAAAAATCTAGTTATAGTAGACTCCTCATTCTCTATAACATTGGCCTTCACCATTGTTATTTGCATGGTTGTGTAAGCTTCTTTTACACTCCTAGAAACTTGCTTGAGGTTCTCCAATATTTGCCTTACTTCCCTAGCATAATCCGTAGGCACAAATCTTACTTTCATTAGCGCCTTTATTTGCTTTCAAGAGTTGATGTCCGGATCTAGCGTTCTTCTTCTTTCTTTCATAAGATGATCCCAACACACTAAGGCATAGCCTTGGTATTCCAACGCATCTAGTTGGATATTCCTTTTCTCACTAAATTTATGGAAAGACCAAATTTTATCAAGTTTAGTCTTTCATTTCATGTAAACATCAGGATTGCACTTTTCTTCAAAACTTGGAATTATGACCTTCACTTTTCCAACTTCATCATGCTCATGGTGAGGTCTATAGGATTACAAGTTTCGACCCCCCCCTAGGATGATGATTACGTCTAGGATAGTCTCTCCACATGCCATATTCGCCTTCTTCCAACAATTCTTGAAATTCATCAATAAAATTTGGAATATTAGGTGTATGGAAATTAGGATTCGCATAGACCTTGAGGGGTTTTTGGAAGCGGGTCAAGGGTGGGAGGTATGGGTGGATTGCGTGAGATTTTATCCACCTTAGTGGCAAATCTCTGCTGAAATCTTGGTTGTATAGGGGCGAGATTTTGCACCGAGATTTGTTCTCTGGGGTGAGTTTCCAGTCTCACCACTTATTCGTCAACGTTGAGACTGTGGCCATAGTTGTTTCAATACGTCATTGTTTATTGGACTCGTTGGGTCACCCCTTTGTGAACCTCTTGGACTATTAGACATCCTACGCAATCACACAAAGTAACAACAGACTCGTGAAGTTAGTGAAAACGAAAGTTCCTTACTTTTTTTCTCTCACACTCACACTCTATTCGGTATCGCAAGCTAATTTGATGTAATTGTCTTGGATGAATTAATGCTTCTTTACAAATTGGTGAGTAGATTCAACTAGAACCCCTTGGATGACTTAGAAAGTTTACATGGTTTGCGAAAAAAGGTTCTTGTGTTGGAAGATAGTCAAGGTAAACCTGCTGGAAATTTCTTCACACAATTGACACAAGGTGGAAGGAATGTTGCAAGTAGACACAACTAGTATGATAGAAAGTATAGATATTAACTAACACACTCAAAGAACTGACCCAATGTGTTTAGAGTAGAAAAGAGGCAAGAAATAGACTCACAAAAGATTAAAAAGAGAGCTTTAATTACATTGCACTTGAGCAACTAGAGATAGAGATAGCCGGTTAGGATAAAGTCTTGACAATAGCAAATCTCGGTCAAAAATAAATAATCTTGGGCGAGATTTCTTCACAAGGGGCGAGATTTATCAAAGGAAAGGTTTTCGTAATGGAAACTGGTTGGGGCTCGGGATAAGCTTCTTCTTGGATGCTTTCTTTATATATACAGACTTGGATCGCAATAACTCTTGCTTAAAAGGCTTCACCAAAACTTTGGTTATAATCGATGATATAAAATATAGGTGAAGTCAAGAGAGGATTTTTGATATGGTATGCACGTGTACCCAAGATTGAGGATGGATACGCAGCTGCTCGATGGAGGATATGGTCAAAAATATGAAGAGATATTCGGTTAAGATTTGAAGATATGATAAGATCTCATCTCTTAGAGAAGATCTCAACAACAAGATACTTCGTAAATCTCTTTCCTTTCAAGATATGCAGCTTGATATATCGATTTGACTCAAATCTAATATGAATCTCGTTGGGATAAGGAGAAAATCATAAAACTTGTTTGACAAGTAATCGCAAAAACTCGGGCTTGAGCACGTGATCTAGGGTGAGATTCCTTTGGAACACAAGCAAGATTTTAGTTTCAGAGTTGGCTGGCTTGTATTTGGGCTATGGTGTTTCTCTCTTCTCCAATATACACAAGGCAACGCACTTTAAACTCAAATAATCTCGCAAAAAAATGGAAACAAAAGAAAAGACTCGATTTTTATATGACTCAAAGAAGACTCAAATAAAAATAGACTCAAACATTTGTTGGATGGATGAGTCGAACTTCAGTCGGTTAGCTCTGATACCACTTTGATGCGGGATTGATGTCGTAGTTTCCCAATCTAGATTGAAGTCCACGAAACTAACAACAAAAGCAAATCTCAGTTGGAATCTCGGGCGAGATTCGTGTGATAAGGCCGAAATTTGTGGAACTTGAACACAAAAAAATGTGAGTTTGATAGAATGATAATGGATAGATAAGAAGATGAATAATGGAATGAAGTATGGAAATATAGGAAGAAAACACTTAATGTTAGAGTTACAAAGAACCTTGACCAAAACCCTCAACAAAGAATTACCTTAATCTTTTCTTCTTTAGCCTTACACAAGCCTTCTAGATAAGACAAGTCCAAGGAGAGACTAGTTTGACTAGGAGCACCAATCTTTAATAAGATTAACACACACAAAAACAACCTAGCAAAGAATCACAACTATTCAAACAAAAAGCTTTTTTTTATTGGATTGAAATGAATAAAATACAAACTTCGTAAACGAAGCAGCGAGTATCTTACAATATTGAGGAAATAATAATCAATCAAATCTACCTATGAATCTTGTCATCTAAGGCTATTTGGTTTTCATGTCCAAGATTGGAACCTTGTCCTCGACAGAAGCAAATCTCGGCCAAATCTACCTATGAATCAAAAGCTCTCTTTTTTTAGCCAAAGCTCTCTCTTTTTGATATTCGCTTTTTTTATCCATATTATTGTGAGATAGTCGCTTCTAACAACTAATAAGATCTCGACTAGATCTTATGGATCTCGACATAAGCAAATCTTGATTGGAATCTTGGGCGAGATTTGGTTTTCATGGCCGAGATTTTAATTGGCTTGCTCAAATCTCGTTTTTGCCACATTTCTTGGTTCCTCGATCATCTTCAATTATGTAGCTTCTCCTCTTGGATCCTTCTTACCCTTGATCTAGTGATTGGTCCTTATATACTTTATGTTGGAGATGGTCCCTCATCAACTAGCATAGTTAGAATCTACAAAACCAATCAGTTTAGTCGAGAGGAATGTTATTTATATACAAGACATTTCATTTTTGTACCATACGGATATATGAGCATATATTTCATAGAATCCCAGTGTGAAGGACCATTATTTGACATGTATCTACTGAGAACCGATATACCAAAAGTTGTATCAAGATGAGTGCACAATATATCATACATTATGGAACCAACAACCACATCATAAGGCACTTTAGACATGTTATTATTACCTTCATTTGTGGAGGGCTAGCCTTTCTTAGACAGCTCTAAGTGCCCTCCTAAGGGGACAAGTGTAGGTTTACAATTAATCATGTCAAAATTTTGAAGCACTTTATGCACATAGTCAAACTGAGAAAGCATCATAGATTTCTTAGTCCTATCCTTAATAATGAAAATCCCTAAGATTCTTTTAGCATGCCCGAGGTCTTTCATTTCAAAGTGTTTTTTCATATTATGCTAAATACAATAAATAAGAACTTTAGATGGAGATATGAGTAATATGTCATCAACATACTACAACACATATAAAGGATCACGTTTCTTAACATTCTTGAAATATATGCACGTATCATATTCACTTTTGAGAAAATCAAGTTTCAACATACATGAATCAAATTTCAAGTTCCATTGTCTATGTGATTGTTTCAAGCCATAGATAGATTTTCTAAGCATACAACATGCATGAGGATTATTATCATCAATGCATCCCTTAGGTTGTGACATGTAGAAAACTTCAAATCACCATGCAAAATGATATCATTATAGTCAATGTTCGCTCCAAGAGGTGTGTGCAAGCTTTAATATTTATAAACCAAGAAGTATGCTTGAAAAATATGCGAACCCGCAATGTACGGATTAATTGTAATAAAAGCAAGAATTTTAGGGGTCGATCACAGGGACTATGGTGAAACAAATGTCGGTAATTCAGGTTGTCAATAACACAAGTAACAAAGCAAGCTATCAAAGATGATATAAAAGTCAGATAAAGAGAATGCGGATTCTAGAGATTAAAGCATCCAGTTGTGGTTCCGACTCAAGATCTCAAAGGATAACGTGGACAAAGATGAGGTTTGCAAAGGGAAGGTGTTTCTAAGGTGGGAATAGATCACCGGGTAAGTTTCACTACTCACTATCCCAAACCAAAGATCTTATTACCGGGTAAGTCTCAGGCTAACTCTCAAAGATGAGATGAAGGCACACTCAAACCCCAATAAAGGATAAAGCTTTATTACCTACACTCATGATCTTGGGTTTACAAGCAAAGGAATCACCGGGTAAGTCTCATCCTAGGTTTGCGTTGAACCAGGAAAGGTATAACAAGGATAGGATTTGGCAAACAGAAACATCAACTCAGATAAGGGTCAGAAAGGTTCACCTCGTTCAGTTATATTCCATCCCGGCCGAGATGTTCAATGACTGACCGAGGTGTTCTACGCTTAAGGTAAAGGCTCGAGCTTTCAGGGTCCACTGGTGTTAAGATCATTCTATCATCGTCTTTCCCACAACTTTAGTCCAATCACCCTAGAATCGTATAAAGAACTTAGCCAACAATCATCATAATAATAACAATCAAATTTATAAGAAAGAAATCAATGTTCAAACAAGAAAACCTTAACACAAAGGTCTCAAAACTGAATCAAACAAACAAACAATCAGCGTTCCTCAATCACAAATTAGAAAAGATAACAAAACCAAAAGCCAAACTAAGAAGATCTTACAAACTCCTTCAAAGCCAACTTCAACTTGATTCCTTCCTTTCTTGAACTTCAACCTTCAAAACTTCCTTCAACTTCCTTCAAACTCTCTCCAGAAAATCCTTCAGAAAATCAGTAATTCGAAGATGGTTGAATTGTAGAAAATCCAACCCATTATATAGGAGAATTATTTTCCAAAGATAAGATATCTTAAAAAGATAATTTCCTAGAAAAATATATCCATATCTTCCAAAATATATCAGCCAATAATAATAACTTCCTTCCAGAAATTCAGCCAAAAATATGTGATATTCACTTTCCAAAAATAGAAGATCTCAACTAAAAATAAAGATCTCATGTCCCGTCATCAGTTCGCCTCGGTCGGGACGCTCCTCAAGATCACCTCGGTCGAGGTGATACTGTAGCTAACCGAGGTGAGTCTCAACTGAATGTAAATCATCTCGAATCTGGTCCAAAATCAATCCTCTAAATCATTTCCATGCTTCCTGAGATCTTCTTATAACTCCTCAATGCTCCAGAATGTAGCTCCAATGACTCCTTAGCTTCCTTAGCTCCATTTCGGTCCAAAACGTGCTATTTTCCCTACAATTACAACGAAACTAGGTGTAGACCTCGATTCCCACAAAGGTAGACAAAACAACAATATAATCGCAGAATATACATCCATACATGTAGATTTATGAAGATAAAACGTCTAAATCAATTCCAAAATATAGACTATAATACATGCTATCAAAATACCCCATATTTGTCCCTTGCTTGTCCCCAAGCAAGATCCAAATCTTAGATACAAGATAGAATGAATTATAAGCCATCAAGAAGATCAATGGAAAAACAATTTCAAAACATTTTGTGGTGTGCTCCACTCATGGATCACCCTAAGAGAATGCTTCATGAAAAATAAAATCAAGACATGATCAAAACATTTTATAAATATAAGAAAGTTGTTCATCTTTGCATAAAATCATAGAATGCATAATAAATTATATTTATCGAAATCAATCATGTATAATCTAGTTTAAACCACAAAGTCAATCAACATACTCGAGGTCTCAAGGGCTTCTAAAAGAGGTCAAGAAACGTGTCAGGGTGGGATGTATATAGGGTAATGTGGTGCTAGAATCCAGGAATAGGATCTTTTCTTCACTTTCTTTGAATCACAACATCTTCCACCAATAAGCTTTGCTTATTTTCACTTTACTTTACTTTTTGGGAGCATGGACAGAGGTGCACAATAACCGAAGCCTAGAAGATCAGCAATCATCAATTTCTCGAGATGCCTCAAACCCTTGATGCACATACCATGACCCATTAGGAATATCGCTCAATCCGACTGTGGCAAGACACAAACACCCGGCTATGTGAATGGTGCCGAGTTACTCATCATCATGATTGACTTCCCCAAACCTAATTGTTTCTTTCTAACACTTCCAACCAACATCTCAACTTCACTTCACTTGCTTTTATTTGCTTGCTTCCAAATTCCCGGATAGGTAAAGGGAGGCAAATATGTATATGAGGGGCTAAAGCATGGTCAAGAAGAAGAAAATAAGAGAATGAATTGCCTTACTCATCCCGGGAAGAATGTGATAGAACTCATCATGTGGTGTAAACCTTCAAATCCAACATAATTTTGATAAAAACAAAGTATTAAACATGCTAAAACATCAAACAAAACATTTTGCAACTTAAACATATCATAAAACCTTTCGAGAATATAAAGATTTCAAAACCAATATGCAAACATAATCATCATCGAGGTCATATCCAGAGAAGAAACACAAAAAGTTTCGAAAATCTTTCAGTTAAAGCTCATCTCGGTCGAGCTATTCTGGCGTCATCCTCGATCGGCCATGAACGTCTCGGTCGAGGTCATAAATTTTTTTTTTCAAACCAGTTTTCGACGTTTTTTCTCAAATAGAAATCTGTATATGTGCATGTAATGAAAGATAAGCACATAGAGCCAAATAAAGCAGAATAAGATCATAGTATCCAAGAGTCATACACACATAAGTCAAGTGAATACATCCAAATACCCCATACTTGGAACACATTGTCCCAATGGGTCAAATATAAGTCTAAGAAATCAGAAAACTCACCGAACCTAGCTGAACTGCATAATAAGTAAAAGAAATCCATGAAGCTCTAATCCTCGTCAACTGGCGGTGGTGGATGTGGAATGTAGGGATGCTGGGACGGGTCAAATGGATAGCCCATAACCTGCTGATGTTGGATCTCCATCATCCGTTTAGTGTAGTGTTGGCTCTCCATCATCTGATGCGTCCATCCCTCAATATGTCAGCGCTCCTCAGCGAAACGCTCATGAATATCAACTGTCAGGGCGGCGTAGGTATCTATCATCTGATCTGTAAGATCATATATCCTTTGATGTGCCTCGGGATCTCTACGTCTACGGGATCTGCGTTGAGGTGGCGGTGCTGCTCTCTCATCTTCTGTTGCCTCGTCATCAAGGTCAATAATAGGAGCACTAGGTCCGCCGGTATCACTACCGGTCTCCATGGCAACTCCTCCGTCATACCCTCGTCATCATCATTATCATCATCATCATCATCATCATCATCATCATCATCATCATCATCATCATCATCATCATCATCATCATCATCATCATCATCATCATCGTCGTCGTCAGCTGCATCTCTAGCATCCTGCATATAAGGAAACCAAGCAGCAGACCAGAATTGACGGTCAAAAACAAAAAACTAGGATGACCACATAATGCCTTGTGGAGCTGTCGTCTCCCATGGCATGGCAACGTAAGGCGTGCCAAGGCCACGAGGAACAAGAATGCGTCTCGTGATCATCTCCTACAATCCCAACGGCTTCGCAGCCGCAACTAGTGTACAACTAGAAAGATCTAATCCCATAGTAGTGGCGATGTGGGTCACCAGCCCACCACAACAGTTATCGCCCTTCGACTTGCCCTTTATCCTGTGCAAATCATCTGCCAGCATGGCAGCAAAGTCCGGCACTCCTCCCGTGACCATACAAAACCAACTCAGCAGCTCTCCCTGACGGATCTTGTGGGGCGTCTCAGTACGCGCCAGAAGTGTCTCACTGAAGATCCGGTGAGCGAGGTGGAAAGCAAGATGGAAAATAATACGCTCCCAGGAATCTCCAGGCCTCCACCTGCCACTATAGTCCGTTACGTGGGCTATCTCGCCCCAGAAACTCTTAGCAACTGCTCGGGAAGGAAAATCAGAAATTGGAGGTGTAGGGAAACCAAAAATCTCCCTAAACTGGTCCATAGAAACTACATAGTTCCTGTTCAGCAGCCGGTACTTGATTCCTTGACGCTCCGGCACATAAGTCACTGAGCTGACAAACTCAATCGTCGGCTCCAGATAAGCCGGTGCTCTAATGTCCATGAACTCCTCCAGCCCAACCATGGAGATCATCTTCTTCAAGTCCTCCACTACATGGAGGCACTTGAAGGCATCAACGTGAAGGAAGCGCGGGGCAACGATCGGACGTCCGCAAATACGATCATAATCCGTTCGGTGACGCTCGTGGATCACCAGAATGGAAAATTGAGAAGCAGAGGAAGGAGAAGACTGGTGGAAACTACTAGGCCTGTCTCTCAAGGCCAACTGACGATCAGATCTGTTGCTCATTTTTCTAACGAAGAACACCTCGGTTGCCCTAAGAACACCTCAGCCGAGACATAGTCGACTGGACCGAGGCGAACTGCTGTTCGATCGCACTCTCTGAATCTGTAAGCTTTTTCCCCTAAAAACACTTCCAAAAGCTTCCTAACGGGTACTTACATCTTTTTCAACAACAAACAATGGCAACCAAATCCATATTTGCTCAAAATCGGTAAAAGAAGGAAGGAGTTTGGGTTTGGGACGAAATACCCTAGATTCTGCATATTGAAGCGTTTTCCTCCCTGTTTGATGCTTGGAAATTGAATCTCTTGCTTCCTCCGGTGAAATCGAGCCAAGAAACGTAAGAAACGAGCAAGAATCGAGAATTGAGGAGTTGAAGGCCGCCGCGGTCGAGGTCGGGGTAGAGAGGGAAAAGTGCAAAGAGTGAGAAATTGTCGCGCCCTTTATACCCCCGTTGAATTTGATTACACCTCGGTCGAGGTGGTCCCGAGTGGACTGAGGTGTCAGACTGGATATCAGACCTAGTCGCCTCGGTTGGCTAAGAACATCTCGGTCGAGGTCCTATGACTGCACCCGAGATGTGTCTCATTCAAGCTCCGTCTTCTTAATTTCTCGAACTTTTGTCCTTTCAATGTAGCTCCTGAGTTGTAATCCTTCCTTAGAAAGTACTTGGTTCCTGTCTAGAGGACATAAAAACAAAACGAAGTAAACTATCTAAAACTAAGCTAGAAAAGGAAAAAGAAAGCAAAACCTTGGGTTGCCTCCCTAGAAGTGCTTGGTTTAAGGTCGCTAGCTGGACCGTACGCCATCATCAATCAAGGTATAGTTGTGCAATCTCCTCATCCGGGGCTTCCGGTAGGTACTTCTTCAGCCTATGACCGTTGACCTTAAAGCTTTCGCTAGTTTTGCCCCAAATTTCTACTACACCATGGGGAAAAATATTTTTCACAACGTAAGGTCCAGTCCATCTAGATTTAAACTTACGTGGAAAGAGGCGGAGGTTGGAGTTGAAGAGTAGAACAAGATCTCCTTCTTTGAGCTCTTTAGGAATGATATGCTTGTCATGCCATCTCTTTGTTCTTTCCTTGTTGTTACGCTCAGGATGTGTGATACGCAATGGGTTTTAAATTTATATTCTCGTTATAATTATCCTAACTCCTAGCGAACCCGCAGTGTACGGGACATTTGTAGTAGGGATAGTATTCCGAGGTCGAACACAAAGACTAAGGTGAGATTGATTCGATTTATGATTAAGTCTAGTGAAGATCTAGGTTAAGAAAAGAGAAAGAAATAAAGAAATGAAAATCTCAATTGTTTTTGGTTGGTTTTTCGGTGATCAATCAAAGATCACAAATCATGCGAAATATAATAATCAACTAAGCTAACAAATCAACGCAAACAAACAAGCAAAAATACGAGATATAGATCAAAGATAGAAAAGCGGATTCTAGGGGTTGGAAGTTCCGGTTATGGCATAGACTCAAGCTATCTATTCTTTCCTTGGATTAACTAAGATATGTTGGAGGTTAAGTGTTTCTAGATTGGGATCAATCACCGGGTAGGTCTCATGGTCCACTAAGCCATCCCTAAAGTCTTATCACCGGGTAAGTCTCTAAGAACGTAAGGGACGGAATTCTACACAAACCGGATTGTTACCTAGAGATCTAACCTATCCTTACCGAGTAAGTCTCGGAAGGGTTAGTCCTAAACAACCATCCTAGCACACTTAATCCAATGACGGCTTATGAGGCTCACCACTACCTAAGGTTTGTCATCTTTGAGATCTAAGAGCAAGGATTACCGGATAAGTCTCTCCTAGCACTTAGTTGCTAACACTAGATCACCCTAGGATAGATTTAACTCAACAAACACTTAGGATTTCAACATTCTAACAATTTAAGACTAGATCCATCGAACCAGGTAAGATCACGGTTTGTTCTACCTTTCCACGGCCGTGGTTTGGCAAGAACTGGCCGTGATTCCTAACAGAAACTACGTTCATGCACACAAGTCATCCAAAGATAAATCTAAGTCCATCCTATCATAGCCCTAGCCATAACCATCCTTTCCTTACCCTAGAACCACATCTATTTAGCCTAAAACATTCATAATAGAAATCGAAACAATCAAACATAAAATCATGGCATCCATTTGCAAGATAATGAAGAGAAAGAGATGAACAAGTGAACTAAAACAAAACCAAGCTGAAAATGGAATTAGAATAACTCACAATCCTTCTTAAAGAAGGTTCAAATGGTTCATACAACTCTAGAAATTGAATCCGAAATTCTTCACTACAAAAGCTCTCTAGGTCTATCAATGGTGTGTCTTCTCCTCCAATCAAGCTCTTCTCCAATGGTAGCTTCCTTCTACCTCCTTCTTCCAAGAATCTTCTTGTTTTTAGAGAATATTTTGATTGGATGATAGTGGATAATGGAGAGCTGCTCCAAGATTGCTCCTCCCAGCCAATGCAGGACCACTTTTATACTACAACTTTGCAAGAGCTGGCCAAGAGATCGTGGCACAGCTGTCACGAAAACCTGGCAAAATCCACGGTCATTTCCACGGCCGTGGAGTGTCAGTGAACCGTGATTTTGTGCTTCAGCATTGCCTTTGATCATTAAGCTTCGATTTGGTGCATGGCTTGTGTTGGCAAGGTTCCATGAATCCTCCCTAGCCTTTAGCTTGCGTCCTAATGAGTCCGAGGGTGTGTCATCTTGATGAACGATCCTCAAACGTATCGTTTTAGCTCCTAAATCTCCCAAAATACCTACAAAGCAACGCACAAGTACGTGTAGACGTCTATCTCGAGAATATACGTGAATTGAGTGCAAACGCCTTGAACTAGTGCTGAACCATGCATGAATGAGCGAGAAATCTATCTAAATGATTACCTAAATCTAAGTCATAAATCGTGTTATCACTTGTAGATCTTGGCATTCTCATAGGCATTTAAGCACAACTCCTCCAGCTCATTAATGTCTAAAAGTCTATTCTCTCCGGCTTCCTTGATGTCGAAATTCAACCACTTGATTGCCTAATATGCCTTGTGTTCCAACTCAACGGGCAGATGACAAGACTTCCCATATACCAAATTGTAAGGGGTGGTACCAATGGGAGTTTTGAATGCGGTCCTATAAGCCCAAAGAGCATCATCCAACTTCATAGACCAATCCTTTCTTGTCCTAGAAACGGTCTTCTCCAAAATTGCCTTGATTTCTCTATTCGAGATCTCCACTTGCCCACTAGTTTGAGGGTAATAAGGTGTTGCTACCTTGTGGGTGACCCCATGCTTCGACAAAAGTGCCTTGAACTTTCGGTTGATGAAATGTGTCTTTCCATCGCTGATGATGATGATGCGTGGTGTCCCAAAGGGTGGAAAGATAGTCCGATTAAAGAACTTTACAACCACCATGGCGTCATTAGTGGGAGAGGCAATGGCCTCCACCCATCTAGAGACATAATCAACAGCTAAGAGAATGTAGAGGTTCTTTGCGGATGATGGGAAGGGTCCCATGAAATCAACTCCCCATACATAAAAAATCTCAACCTCCTGAATATTGTTGAGTGCTATCTCGTTCCTTCTAGACAAGTTTCTTGTTCTTTGGCATGCATCACAAGAAACAACAAATGCTTGCGCCATCCTTAAAAAATGTAGGCCAAAAGAAACCAGAATGTAATACTTTAGCGCATGTTTTGTGAGCGCTAGCATGTCCTCCACAAGGAAGCGAGTGACAATGCCGTATGACACTAGAAGCTTCATCTTCCGGAATGCATCGTCAAAGCATCCCATCCGGACCTCTCTTGAACGGTAGAGGCTCATTCCAGTAGTAGTGGCGTACATCCTTGAAGAACTTCTTCCTTTGAGCGTACGTCAATCCGGGCGGTACTTCTTGACAAACAAGGTAATTGACGATATCAGCATACCAAGGCTCTTTTCCATCAAAAACTTGGCGAAGCCAGTGCTCCACCAACTATAAGTGACTCTTGGAAAACGAATAAGAAGGTTTGTTGTCCTCATTTGACAACATCTCGCCTGCTATCTCGGTTGGGGCCCAAGGTGGGTGACCGAAATGTTCTTTAGATAAGAACACCTCGCTTGGTCCAGAAAGTGCCTCGGTCGAGGTACTAGAACTGGAACCGAAACCTAACGTGTTTTTCTTCTCCTGGATTAGTTTATCAAATCTAGCTCCTGGTTCTGCTTCCAATGCCTTTAAGCTTCGTATATGTGCATCACAAAAGACATCTATACCTTCCTCCATTAAACTAAAACTAAGAACTTTTTCAAGAGGATCGTTAATAAGGATAGAGCTCACCAATTTTCTAGATTCTTCTTCTTCATAGATGTTGAAGATGTCATCTTCCAGCAGCTCTCCCTTCATTGCAGCAAGCAATGCAAACTCCACCTAATTGCCGCCAATGTTGAATTTCAACTTGACGTCCTTACAATTCACGTTGCAACCCAAAGTTGCTAGAAATGGTCTCCCGAGAATGATAGGAATGGGATAATCTGCGTAAATGCCAAGCACAATAAAGTCTATAGGTATGTAGAAGTTACCTAACTTGATGGAAACGTCTTCTAAAATACCCACGGGACGGGTAATGGAGCGATCCGCCATGTATAGCGTCATCTTCACCGGCTTGGAATCTCCAAGTCCGACTTTCTCACATAGCTCCAGCGGAATGATGCTCACGCTATCTCCTAGATCACAAAGTGCATCATAAGTGACATCCCCAATTTGGATGGGAATGCAAAATGAACCGGGACCCTCAATTTAGGTGGCATCTTCTCCTTCATGATTTGAATGAGCTCCGAAGATCTAGATATCATCCTTACTTCTCCAAAGTCCTCCAACTTCTCTTTCTTGATAAGATCTCTTTCAGAAACTTCCCATAGGCGGGCATCCCTATAATAGCATCAAGGAAAGGGATGTTAATATGTAGTTTATTCATAAGGTCTAGAAACTTCCCAAAGTGCTTGTCTAGATGTGCCCTCGCCCTTGACTGAGGGAATGGAAGTGGTGGTTTATAAGCAGGAGGTGGAACATAAACTTCAGATTTATCTTTCGCTTTCCAGGGCTCCATCTCGGTTGGCACCTCGACCGAGGTGTTCCTCGTCTGATCCTGGTCCGAGGTGTTCCTCATCTGGTCGGGCATCGACCGAGGTACTAGATCTGCAGTCTTCAATCCACTGCGTGTTGTAATAGCCATGATTTGTCCTTTAGGGTTGTTCTTTTTCCTTGCAGGAAGCTTCCTTGGATCTCTTGGTGCTTCATTCGCCTTGTTGATTTGTTGTTCCAAGGCTTTTATGCCTTCGAAAATGAATTCATCGATGTCTTCATAGCGTTGAGTTTGATCAAAATTGCCTCCAACACATCATCTTGTTTCTTTGGTGGCTGGGACGAGCTTGATGCAGGCTCCTGGCTTCTCAATGGAGTAGAAGAAGAAGAGGGGGCATTAAGAGTATTATCATTAGAATAAGGGTTACCGGAATTTTATTGATTAGATCTATAATTGTTGTTGTTGGAGTTTCAGTTGTTGTTGTAATTGTTGTTCCGCGGCCCTTCATAGTTGTTTCTTCCTTGGTATCCTCCATTTTGCCCCTTCTTCGTCCGAGCTACTAAAAGCTCCTTCAATGCTTTTACTTCATTGCTAAGCGTGGTGAGTTGAGCTCCATTTGATGATGTGTCTTGGAAGCTAACTCTCCTTGCTCCATCTTCAACTCTTTGATGGGAGTATTTCTCCATGTGTAAAGCTTGATTTTCAATGAAATCCCAAGCTTCATCTATCGGCATATCCATGAAGGTGCCGGTGGAAAGTAATTGGAGCTTGAATTGAGTGTCTCCATCCAAACCCTTGAAGTAAACTTCCAACAACTCGATCTTTGGAATCCCATGATGTGGGCAATCCAACAAAAGATCCTTGAATCTCTCCCATGACTTGGACAAGCTTTCCTTGTCCTTCATAATAAAAGCATTGATCTCTCCCCTCAATTCAACGGTCTTAGAAGGGGGAAAGAACTTAGTAAGAAACACCGTCGTCATCTCTTCCCAATTGTTGATTTTTCCAGCCGGAAGAGATTGATACCAAGCAAGCGCCTTGTCTTTCAAAGAGAAATAGAAAGGCCTCAACTTGTAATTGTTATTCTCCACTCTTGAAGGTCTCAAAGTCTCCATCAGAATCTCATAGTTTTGCAAATGTTGAAGCGGAGAATCTCTCTCCAAACCTCCAAATTAACATTGTCGAATCATGGATAGAACTTGAGGTCTAAGTTCATAATCATGCTCAGCTGGAGCTCCTAGGTTGACTCCTGGACGCCTCACTTGTTGATTGGGGTTCATCCTCTGTCCTAGGGTTCGTGGAACTTCAGCAAAAAGAACATCTCGGACTGGAATCTGAGATGGTGGGTGTATCTCGGCCGGGGAAACTAGCATTGGGTCTTGCCTCGGTCGAGGATCTGGGATCGGGCGACGCAGAAACTGGGCCCTTAGAGCGGCCATATCTGTTTCAATTCCTTATGTTCTTGCGCGAGTCTCGTCTCGTTCTCGCCGTAGTTCTTCTTTAATGAGGGGTAGCTGTTCCAATGCCTCCTTTAATTCGGCTTCAAGATCGCGATTGTCTTGATCGGCCATCTTAACTTCCTTCAATCTTCTCTTGTAGGTCTTTTTTGGTTCGGGATCGTAAGGAACGATTTCCTTTCTAGCACGAGTTCTTCGCATAAACCTAAGGAAAGATCCTGCGAAAACACTCAAGTACAGTAGTTAATAGCAACAAGGGCAATAGTCCCGAAAGACAACCGAAACCGACCTTGGTCTAGACCAAGTCCCTGGTAACGGCGCCAAAAACTTGTTCGCTCCAAGAGGTGTGTGCAAGCTTTAATATTTATAACCCAAGAAGTATGCTTGAACAATATGCGAACCCGCAATGTACGGATCAATTATAGTAAAAGCAAGAATTTCAGGGGTCGATCATAGGGACTATGGTGAAACAAAGATCGGTAATTCAGGTTGTCAATAACACAAGTAACAAAGCAAGCTATCAAAGATGATATAAAAGTCAGATAAAGAGAATGCGGATTCTAGATATTAAAGCATCCAGTTGTGGTTCTGACTCAAGATCTCAAAGGATAACGTGGACAAAGCTGAGGTTTGCAAAGGGAAGGTGTTTCTAAGGTGGGAATAGATCACCGGGTAAGTCTCACTACTCACAATCCCAAACCAAAGATCCTATCACCGGGTAAGTCTCAAGGTACAAAGGGAAGGAACTATAATCTCAAACCAACACACCACCCAAGGGGATAGAACTAACCTTTACCGGGTAAGTCTCAGGCTAACTCTCAAAGATGGGATGAAGGCACGCTCAAACCCCAATAAAGGATAAAGCTTTATTACCTACACTCATGATCTTGGGTTTACAAGCAAAGGAATCACCGGGTAAGTCTCATCCTAGGTTTGCGTTGAACCAGGAAAGGTATAACAAGGATAGGATTTGGCAAACAGAAACATCAACTCAGATAAGGGTCAGAAAGGTTCACCTCGTTCATTTATATTCCATCCCGGCCGAGATGTTCAATGACTGACCGAGGTGTTCTACGGTTAAGGTAAAGGCTCGAGCTTTCAGGGTCCACTGGGGTTAAGATCATTTTATCATCGTCTTTTCCACAACTTTCAGCCAATCACCTTAGAATCGCATTAAGAACTTAGCCAACAATCATCATGATAATAACAATCAAATTTATAAGAAAGGAATCAATATTCAAACAAGAAAACCTTAACACAAAGGTCTCAATAACTGAATCAAATAAACAAACAATCAACGTTCCTCAATCACAAATCAGAAAAGACAACAAAACCAAAAGCCAAACTAAGAAGATCTTACAAACTCCTTCAAAGCCAACTTCAACTTGATTCCTTCCTTCCTTGAACTTCAACCTTCAAAACTTCCTTCAATTTCCTTCAAACTCTCTCCAGAAAATCCTTCAGAAAATCAGTGATCCGAAGATAGTTGAATTGTAGAAAATCCAACCCATTATATAGGAGAATTATCTTCCAAAGATAAGATATCTTAAAAAGATAAATTCCTAGAAAATATAGCCATATCTTCTAAAATATATCAGCTAGTAATAATATATTCCTTCCAGAAATCCAGCCAAAAATATGTGATATTCACTTTCCAAAAATAAAGATCTCATGTCCCGTCATCAGTTTGCCTCGGTCGGGACGCTCCTCAAGATCACCTCGGTCGAGGTGATACTGTAGTTGACCGAGGTGAGTCTCAGCTAAATGTAAATCATCTCGAATCTGGTCCAAAATCAATCATCTAAATCATTTCCATGCTTCTTGAGATCTTCTTATAACTGCTCAATGCTCCAAAATGTAGCTTCAATGACTCCTTAGCTTCCTTAGCTCCATTTCGGTCCAAAACGTGTCATTTTCCCTACAATTACAACGAAACTAGGTGTAGACCTCGATTCCCGCAAAGGTAGATAAAACAACAATATAATCGCAGAATATACATCCATACATGCAGATTTATGAAGATAAAACGTCTAACCCAATCCCAAAATATAGACTATAATACATGCTATCAGTCAATCCCTTCTCTTTGAGTAAATGTTTTAGCTATAAGTCTAGCTTTGTACTTACAAGGTTCATTAAGAGAAGCATATTTCTTAGCATTGCCAAGCCTATCACCTAAAGTCCAAGTTTTGTTATCATGCATAAAATCAATCTCATCTTTCTTACCAGTAAGCCACAATTTAGCTTCTTTAGAGTTAACTTGTTCATAAGTTTCATGTGTGTAAGGATTTTTCACAACGGAAATATCAATTAAACCATACTCAATAATATAAACATATTTCTTATTATGAATTTTAGTTTTGTGAGCCTTGTCCCTTGTTAGCTGGGAGTGATCACAAAAATCAAAATAATACGGGTTGCCCTCCTCATTTGTTGCATCAGAAAAATTTGAATCGGATTGATTTCCTTGATTACCACCATTAATAGTTGTCTGGTTGTTTTTTTTTTATCCTTAGAAATATTTTCAAAGTTACCCTCCCTTAATTGTTGTGTATCTTGATTTCTATTAGCTTCATTAGTGTGTCAGTGTTGTTCACCACTCTCACTTGTGGTATTGTCATCATGAGGTATATAGTTACCTACAGGATATTTACCTATGTCAAACTCCACTTAAACATGATGTGGATTGACACTGGGCATGTAGAAAGATGTTGCTCCAGGAGCAGTATTTTTATGCTCAACAGTGTCGTTAATCTCACTAGAAGAATGTGATTGACTTTTAAAATGAAATTCAATTTTTTTGAAAGTAACATTTCTAGACACAACTACCTTATAACCCCCATGTTGAATAAGCGATAGTTTGTAACCCTTAACACCCTCACGATAACCCAGCGTTACAACTTTATGAGCTTTTGGTTGTAACTGTCATCACTCCCGTGAGTGTAAGCCGTGCATCTAAGGGCCTTAGGTATGAAAGATTGTAATTCCTATTAGACCACATATCATAAGGAGTTTTGAATCTTATGGCAGAGGAATGTGATTTATTTATGAGGTAAGTTGTTGTAGTAACAGCTTCACCCCAGAGGGTAGGTTTAAGACCAACACTAACAAGCATACACCTTACTTTCTCAAGCAATGTTTTGTCCATCCTTTTAGTAGACCCATTCTGCTGATGTATCCCGGGTTGGTAAGGTGACCTCTAATACCTACACTTTGACAATATTCATTTAATTCTCTACTACAGAACTCAAGTCCATTGACAGTCCTAAGGCATTTGACTTTACTATTGGCTTGGTTTTCTACAAGGTTTTTCCACTTCTTGAAAGTATTAAAGGATTCATCCTTAGTTTTCAAGAAATAGAACCAAACTTTCCAGAGTAATGGACAATGAAGGAGATGAAATATTTTCTTTCACCTACTATGTCAACTTGGACAGGGCCCTAGAGGTTATAATCTATATACTTTAGAGGTTGCTTGGCTACATAACTAGAAAGGGAGAAACTATGTTTGGTTTTCTTATCTAACACACAAGTTTCACAAAGCTCTAGCTTATCAAGTTTCTTAGCTATAACACCTTGTTGGAACAAGCTAATCATACCCTTGTTACTCATATGGCCCATTCTACTGTGAAGTAGGGAGGTCTAGGCTAAGGCCATATGATCAGAATTCTTAACTAGGTTAAGTTAGGAAGAGGTCACCACATGGTATAATCCCCCTCTCTTAACACTCTTAATCAGGAAAACCTCATCCCTAACCACATTTCTAACACAACTGTTGGTGATGATAGAGCACTTAAGATCGTTTAAACAGATTTTGATAGAAGATTCCTTCTAAGTTTAGGTACACATCTAGCATTTTGTAAAATTATAGTTATTTCATCATACATGCATAAAGGTACGTTTTCTATTCCTTTTATAGATAGACTGGTGTTATCTCCTAGCATAACTTCACTAGCACTGTATAGTTTTATGTTACTAAAGACAAACTTACTAGATGTAGCACGCATAGTACAACCTGAATCTAAAATCCAATCATTACTAGTTTTAGATATGGAAGCACACATAAGCAGTTCATGACGATATGCGATTTGGTTATCATAACCAAAATTTAGCATGTGATACATAGAATTTTCATGTTTAGAAGAGCACATAAGAAGTTCATTAGGATAATCTGATTCACAAATAATATGCATAATAAAAAGACTTATCCTTATTGTACTCATCTTTCTTTTTCTTCCTGTATTCATTCTGAAAATATCCTAACTTACTACAATAGAAGCATTTATTTATTCTTTTTATCAAGATCATTTGAAGACTTAGATTTGTCCTTATCAACTTCATCTTTCTACTTATTCTTGTTTTTATTTCTTTTGTTGTCTTTCATCATGAGAGCCTCAGATTCATCATGAGTTTAGATCCATTTTTAAAGACTTTCATGCTTTCATTCTTGTGAATGATTTGTTCAAGTATTTTGTCCTTAGATATTTCATTGTGGCTAAAGTGGATAACATCTTTAAAATCGTCAAACTAACTATGCAAAGCGTTTAATAACAAAATAACATCATGATCATACGAGATTTTATCATTACATCTTTCCAAATCTTGCGCTAACTTAAGAAAAATATCAAGATTATCATGCAAAGACGTACATATTAACATTCATACAAAAATTGAATAATCTACACATAAGAGATATACGACTAGGCAAAGAATTTTTTAGATAAAGATCTTCCATTTTTTCCAAAGCATGGCAGGATTAGTGAGACTTACAATCTAACGAGCTATGTCATCACCTGGCCGTATAAAGATCTCGGAGTGAGCTTGCTCCTCAAGCTCATGTCTCCTATCATGGAATGTATATGGCAAGAATTTTCCTTGCACCGTACTCCAACACTTCTCCTTTAATAGGATTTATTGTAGCTTTAGTTACTAGATGTCAAAGTTGGCAATGCCATCGAAAGGCCTGATACGCATTGTGTTTTCCGAAATATTCTCACATCTATGAAGACACGATCCCAGACGTTGTACTTATAATCTTTTTCAAGATAGAGGTCGAGGTTTGAAAATACTAGAAGTTTTCCAACCTTTGTTTATTCAGATCTAGGGTTCCTCAAGCCAACAGCTTGAGAGGAAGCCCTCTTTTTTGTGTTTCACACAAGAAAATAGAAGATGGCAAGTTTAAAGGTTTTGTTTCAAAGACAACAACGGAAGCGAAAAAGTGGAGATCGATTTTTTGATGAAAATCTTTCAAATATGTGAGCAAAGGCCACGAATCTTATAAGATCACAATCTTTTCGAATCTCAGATCAATGGACACGCGATTAAAGTCGATCTATGTTCAAGAAAGCCTCTCGTAAAGATATTAGAAAAAAATCTCGAAAATATCTTTGATACCAATTTGATAAAACTAAAAAAAACGTTTTTGAAACAAAACAATTAGATCTAGAGAGATCCAGAAAAAGGATCTCCACAAGTCTAAAGGAAAAGAAAACGATGAAGAAGATAAGAAACAGAGAAAGGTAAATCCCTCGGGATAATAATCAAGCTTCTAGTGAAGTGAGGTTAGACAAAGAAGAGGACACCAGAGAAGATCTCAGGTGAAGCTCTCGGCTTGGACCTCTCGTACTCTCTTTTCTGGAATCGCTCTCAGAGATACTTTTGAAGGCTCTAGTGAGGAGAAGAAGTGTTAGCATTATTAGAGCTTGAGAGAAAGAGAGAGAGAGTTGAAGCTTAAGTACTTCGTGACCAAAGGCAACCACTCAACACGCATGACGCATCGTTTCATCCACAACGTTGCGTTCAGAGTAAGTGATCACGTGAGAATCTAATAGGCTCAAAACTCCAGATTCAACTCACCAGCTAATAACCCAAGAACTCAGCTACGCTTCTCTGCAAACCCGGATCTAACATCTTCAACAAAAAATCAGAGTTTGAATAGAACCGGGTTCACCTATATCCATAACCTACCATTTATCTCCTATGACTATTTTATTAACATTGCAAATTATTCATTACATTTATATCCGTTAGGGCTGATTGAATTTCACGATTAGCATACACTAACTAATCAACTTTTCTAGTATATACAAAAAGATATGTATTAATGAACAAATATTGTTTATTTATGTACATGAAGTAGGCTAATCTTCTTCATATTTTCCCCGCCTAACCTCTGAGAAACACGAATCATTGCATGTGGTAGCCAGCTTTACCTTGAGTTGGAATATGATATGGAGATCCAATCATAGGACTCGACCACCATAAGGATATGATTATCTTAGGCATAACTAGGGAGGTTCTCACTCACCTACCTCACACACACTACGACGCATATAAATGCTTATTTCGTGGCATGTCTCTTCACAAAACCACAATCATAGTCATGGAAGCAAATACTCATGCTACTGCCCTCCTTCTCGTACTTGTCTCCGTAATCGCCATCTCACCCGCCTCCACAGCCGCCACAACCACCACCTCCTTCGATGCCGCCGCCTCGTTTATAATATCCACTTGTGGATCGGTCACGTATCCCAAACTTTGCGAAAAAACATGTCTACCATTAGCAACGACAATCCAAGTCGACATCGAAAAGATGGCTCATTATGCTCTAAATGCAGCCCTAGGGGCTGCCAAGAACACATCTTGGACGGAATACCAAGGGGCGAGCGAGAAGATCAATCGGTCGGAGAAAATAGCCATCCAGGATTGTATGAGGTTGTCCAAGGATAGCATAGCACAGATCACGCAATCGCTCAACGAACTAGATAATGTGAAAAATTCAAGCAGTGATGAAGCAAGGAGATTCAAGTTGTCGAATGTCAAGACTTGGATGAGTGCAGCCTTGACCGACTATCGAACTTGCATGGACGGTCTTGCAGAGGTAAATGCAAGTGCGTATGTGCGAACAAAATTTTCGAGTAAGATTCAGTATGCCACGATGCTTTCGAGTAATGCTCTGGCTATTGTCAACAAAATTTAAAAATAAAGAAAGATTACAGTTTAAGGTTCAATCATTTGTAGCATGTCCTCAACGAGGAACTTGTTGAAAATGGGTTTCTACATCCAATTTTAAATTATGGTTCAATTATTTGTATTTGTATTTATATACATTCAATTTAGGCAAATTTTCCGAGCAGAAAATACAAATACAGGATCATGAGACTAGAAGTTCACCTAAAAACGTAAGAGTTGAGACTAAGGGCCCGTTTGATATTAACTCCGAAAACGGAAACGGGATGAAAACAAATTTAGTCCATATATATACCTTTTTCATGAAATTTTTTTAGAATCATTCCTATTTGAAGTAATTGAAGTAGAATTGATAAATTTTGATACAAAATGAGGGAAGCAAATATATTTTGCATCACAAGGAATGATTCAAAAAAAACAAAATAACAGGGGAAGCATCATAAGAAATGGCAAGAGTTGGCTTACCATCTACAAATTTGGTGCACTAGCTTTGAGCCAGAAGAATTTAGAACGAAGAATGATGAAGGCATCCATGAGCATACCTTGTGGCTTTAATCAAGCATTCAATTGTCCAAAGCTGAATCCTGGGTGTGCTAGTCTGTTACGAATTCAATACACATTTCAAAGCTTCATCTCTTGACGAAGGGCAGTTAGGTCAGGAATTACGCCTCCTTTATGGTGTCGTACAATCCCATCCCCGACTAGGTCAGTCAGCATTTCGACTGGCTCCCTAGCGCCCCCTTGTTGCAGGAGCTTTGTCCTCAGGGCGGTTCCTGCATCCCGTGACAATGGTTCCTCCTGGAATAGCCTTTGCCATATGGTTGCTGCAAAGCACTTGGCATACAAGTAGCTGTAGTAACCTGCATAACAAAATAGCCTTCTAACGTTTTAAAGTTATAGGATGGTTTTCAATAATTTACAATTGGTTGATAAAAAGCAAAACCACACGACTTAAAGGTGGTTATCCGCAATACCCCTATTAGCTAATACTGTCGTCTAGTCACAGTCCGCTTAAAGCTCGAGTAACAACATACAATTTTCAAAATTTACAATAACGGCCTAGCGTGGTCTTCCGTGGTTGTGCATTTATAAGGTTCACTCACAGTGTGGCTATGGGTTTTTATTAGAAACAGTAACACATACCCCAGTTCTGACCATTAACCGGGTTAATGTGTCATTTTCCATGTTGGGAGCCAACATGAAAAAGTTGCTTTCACCCTGAGACTTGACATGAAAGTTGTTGCCTCATGCTGGCTCCCAATGTAGAAATGGTGTTCAGGTCGGCTCACAATGTGGAAACAATGTTTTCATGCTGGTTCTCAACATGGAAATAAAGTTTCCACTCTGCCTCCCAACGCACGCAAGCTCAACCCGTTCGACAATACGACTTTCCAAATTCGTGATTTCATGCATTTCAATCGTCTATTCACCAATTTTAATGTTAAATAACGTCAATTCATGCATTCTTAACAAGATTTGGGCAGAAAAGGTTGAGAGGGAAGATTTGGAAATATTTAGGAGTAAAGAGAGAAGTTTAAGGAGAAATGGAGGAAATTTGCAAATTCGACTTATGTTTTTAGTGGGCTACAACTTTTATCACTGTGAACTAATCTTCCAAAGGATGTAGATCTCAAACCTGATTTCCATGGTTTGGAATTTATCTATGCAATCAATCTAGTAACTCAAGCTAGCAGAAGAATGTAACTGGGTAAGCAATTGGACTACATATATAATAAAATCATACCAGCGCCGTAGTTAAGCAAGTGACTGAACCGCGTGTGCCAATGTGTCCCATCAACGTGTTTCCAGCTTGTATAACTTCTCTTTAAATCTGCAACTATAGAAACAGTATCTCTTGGAAAAGGCAGATCACCAAAAAGCTTTTGGTCAATCAACGCATAGAAAACCTATACGAATCAGGGCAAGTGTATTGGTCAAAGCTCATTGTGGCAGATAAACTTGATTTGAAAGTATACTAGTGAAATTATTATATAAGCTTTGATTGAATACCTGTTGTTGAAACTCAGTCGCAGCAAACATACGTTTCGCACCCACCATTAAGTTCACCAACCTTTCAGGGATAACTTCACCAGTTGAATAGTGCCTAGCAAATGTCTGCAAAACTCGATAATCCCAAGCGAAATACCTAGTCGAACACATGCCAATAAAGACACTTAGATACTATATTCAGGATGTTAGTTGTGTCTATCGTCTTAACCAATCTAAGGGACTACTCACTCAAAAAAGTTAGAAGGTGTTTCAGCTAGATCAAGTGCTACCCTGGTACCTGAAAAATGTTGGTATTCCTGCAACAACAGGCTTAAAATGAAACAGCGGTGATAAAAATATTTTCTGGAAAGTACAAAACTTGGTGTACACTACATACCGTTCTCGACAATAGTGAATGAAGTGCATGGCCGAACTCATGGAAAAGAGTTTCTACTTCTGAATGATTAAGCCGAAAATTTGATGATCTTGAAAAATTGCATACAAGTGCCACAACCTGCAAGTAGGACAAATATTTATGTAGAATATAGGATGATAGACTGCTGAAGATAAAACATTGTAAAACCTCTACGAACTGTGCAGACTCCACTGCAAAAATTCTACGACAAAAGCATAACAAAGAACTTAAAATGGGTATGTTCCGCGCTGTTCTAACTCTGAACAACAAAATAATACACAGAATCCATAACATACAGGAAGTTGATACTCTGTTTCAGAAATCCGCCGTCCACCTTTGATTGCAAAATGAGCACAACCAGGGTATTTTCCGTTTCTTGAATACAAGTCGAGATAGAGGAACCCCAGATCGCCCTGTAAAAAGCCACAGTTTCAGCATGATATCAGTGAAATATTGACTGCCAAACAGCAATGGCAAGCACCAATCTCGCATACTATTATAGATAACAACTGGCACACCTTCCCTGTTATTGCATTACATTTTCAGCCACGTTAAACGCTGTCAGTGCAAACTACATGATCTATAGACTTTGTAGCCTACAGACTATATACAAGAATAAGCATCACATTCCAGAAAATTAACCAATCAACTTCAACAATTCAATTCACAGAATCAGCTAGTGTGCCCCAAAGTAGTTAAGAGATATCATTGAAGGAGGCATGATGAATGAGAAGGGGAAGGAAGAGTGGGATCAGAAGGAAAAGAATAGAGGAACTAGAAAGATTCATGAGATGGAAGGAAAAGTAGTTTGTCAAAAATCAGTTGCTCTCTGTACAGCCCAGGTGGGTTATACACGAGTGCCCGTGAATTGTGAACCTACATAGTAACCCATTCCAAAATATTACATATGCACTAAGAAGTAACAAATAATGTCAAGCTAATTTAACAAACCACCATGACCAAGCTAGAGAGCTAGTAAGTCATTTGAACTTGACACAATTGCGGGCATGTACCTCTTCTGGATGATGCAGTGACATTTTGATGACATCTGGATGCCACGTTTCGCCTGGTGAAAGTAGTGTCTTCTGAAATGTGGCACCAAATAGTGACTCTACCAACACATTCAGGCCTTTTAGACATTGAGTCACATGAAAGTATGAAGAAATTACCTATACACCAAAACAAGCAGAATTAGAGCTGAAATAACAAATTCCAGGTCAAAAGCATGGCAACAGAAATCAATATGTACATATGACTTCAATACATAGCTTTAGATGCACAAATTAAGATTGGCAACATATATTTCTCCAACCACAGCTAAAACAAGGTTTATGTTTACACAAAGTTGAAAGTTAGCAGAACTCAACTTTGTTAGTAGCCAATAAAGCAGTTGTTGCATCGCTAAGGCAATATTATACCATTCCGAATTCTACGAATAATGTGTACTATGGTATCATGGCATTTCAATTTTATTATATAATGGCTACATACTCTTACCGAGGAGTCTAGACCACATGTAGAGGACTTCATCATTGCAGTGTAATATGTTTCATCCCATGGCTCTAAGTCTTGATGTTTACCAGTCTGGTCTCTTTTAAAATTTTCAATCATCTCAAATTCCTGCATCAAATATAGTACATTATTACATACAAAAATAAAGAGATCATCTCCTTCCGTTCACACACAACTATTCCAAAAATATGAAATAAACGAAAAATTCACATGCAGATTTAGGCATAGGCAGGCACAAAACCTTTTTAGGGGGACGGTTCTGGTTTAATTTCTAACATTCACAACAGATTGTGTATATCGAATTGAACCAGCGACAAAAAAAAACATATCTATATTACATTCAAATCACTGGTAAAATACTTCATCACTATTAAAAAATTCATTCAGATGGTAATTGAGGTAATACTTCATACGAGTTATCATTCTAAAGATTTTAAATAATAAGTTAAGAACTCCATAAGTTTTTTAGCACATCTTCTTGACCGTGATATAGTGTATCTCGCTAACTTCTCTGTGAGTCATTACATCAGGGAAGTAATTATCTTTCAGAAAAAGCAGATATGTACCAAAAGAGCATACATGAATGACAACTTTGCTGTTCTGGACTATAGTTCCAAGTATAAGCACTGAATTTACCAAATTCACATTCCTAATATATTACAGAAATTTTACCTCATCTGCTTTGGGTCTCACCACCTCACTCAGCTCAATCAAAGATGACATCACAACTTCTGGCGAAGAGGCCATGTTGGAGCACACCGAAAACTCAGCATAGGATTTACACCCAATTATCTGCATTTTCCCATGCGAACTGAACTTAATGACAATTTCAATCAACTATTATAGATGAAGAAAACTAATAGATGAGAAGAAAACCATTGATCTGCTCAGCATGTAAAGCAAATTAAGCATAACCGCTCTGTGCTAAATTATAAAGCCTATTATGCCCTGCAAATTTACATTCCTAATAAATTCATGTAATCAACTCAAGCATATCTAATTTTTTGTATATTCTTGGGCACGACAATTCTTTCCAGCATAGTGCATCATTTCTGTTCTTACTCACAATCTTCTATACAATCCATTCTCTCAGTCAGCTGAATCTCTCTGAACTCAACCTTCACCCTCCAAAAGTTTTATACAAAAACTGACACACCCGTCACCCACCAAAAGTTCTCTCGCCCATCACAAGCAACCGATGAGATGCCAGACGTTTATGGATTAGAAAGAAACTCGCACGGACAGTTTCTAGCAGACACAATGCGCCACCTCTTTAGACCCTACTTTGAGATAAATGCATACAAACAGATATCATACAGTTTATCAAAGATAAAATATAGAGCCTGAGACATGTATGCAGAAATATGTTAAATGGATAATAGTTACCTCAGCAAGTTCATGACGAGCAGCCATAAGCTTATCAAGAACAGCAAGATTTGCACGTGGAACAGAGTTTCCTTGGACATAGACCATTCTTCGAACCTGAGAGGTAGCAGTAAACAATTCACACGTAACTTTTGAAGCAATATAAAAAAAAAAAAGTCATCATTCAGAAGTGGAACTTCTTTCACAATGCAATAGAACGAAAAATTAAATGCAGCAAGAAAATCATCCACACTGATGATTTATAGTTATTATGAGGAAAAGAAATGGGCAAATAAATACAAGTACTGTTGTAGTGAACAATAAGGCAGTCAATCGGTATATTTTACAGACATGTGGATACACACGGTAAAACACACATCAAATTCTCGTAGATTAATCACAGTTTTGGAAAATGCATTAATATAAGTTTTCAGACAAGCACATCCATGGAGCGTTCATACATTCTAGCCCAAACATCCCCATAACGAATCATACTATATGATCTGTATGCAAACTTGAAATTTGCCAGCTAGTAGATCTAGAAACATCTGCAATGCCAAATTTTATCATTCTGTGACAGGAACATTTAGTAGGTCGAGCATCAGCAGATTCTTTCTTTTATTACAACATGATATCCTAGTTTTGCTTTCAAGAATTGAACTGTAGGAAGAATAAAAATCAAAGACAGATGGGGTAAACTGCACCTCTGCATCAGACACCCACTGCAACATAGATGTTACGGTTCCAGGTTCTGTAAGTACTCGATATCCTTTTTCTCTTATGTCTTCTGAGACCATTAATGATGATTTAGATGTTGGACGAAATATAGGCTGAACGAGATGATGTAACCGTTTCGGAATGCGACTTGCTGGATATATATCGACAGAGCCAGGGTCAGATGCAATGTTTTGGTTGAACCTAACAAGGAAGTAAACCATAAATGAAGGTAAGTACTGACCACAAGTATCTTAAAGAAGAAGAAAATAAAAAAGATCACTTCGGATTTACTCACTCTAGACACAGGTGAGAGATATCCACATTCAGCCTATTGACTTGCTCCAGCTTCTCTGAGGGAAAAGGAATATAATCATATATGAAATTATAAAGCTAGATTTGTTGTCACATAGTAAAAAGGCAATAGGCTTAGTACCAGCAGCAAGATGAACTCCACCCTTCTCAAAGTCAAGACGTAGAGCATGAGCAGCCTTCTTAGCTTCATCGGTTAAAGAGGCAGATTCTTGCTCAGCTTTTTTTACAGCGGTATAAAGAGCTTGATTCGTGTTTAAGTACTGTACATAATATTTCAACGTAGGTGACAATCATCAGTTCAAATGTTGATAAATATATTTCACTAAAGTAAGCATGCCGCTGGACAAATGGATCTGCCTGTTCAAGATGCTAAGGTATTGCAAGACTAAGATCTTCCTTCAGCATAGTAAAAGAAAATACTAAGCCTATTGGAAATCAACAATTTTCTTATTGCTGCAAGCATGACAAAAATATTATTCAGGGGGCTTGTTAAGATGTATTACTAACTACTAGGCACTTTTCTTGACAAATTTGCCCAAAAAGATATGAAGAACAAGCCCTGCCAATAGCAAGACAAAGTCAGGAGTCACCTCACATGGATATATCCCTCCATTCTCATAGCTGCGTCCCTGGCCGCCTCCACAAACTTACTGATTCCCCAAAAGAAAAGCGGGAATCAAACCATATTCTTAATACAAAACAGCAAAACAAGTACAACTGAAATACGTTTTAGACCTGTCAGGGTGAGTATGCCTACATAATTCAGAGGAGTCAACAACCGAGCACACCTATGAAAAATCCGGCAACGAACCGTAATTAGCACAAACTAAAATCTCAATCTGAAAATTACAGAAGCATCATACCGTATCAGATATTTCATCCATAGCTCGGATGATCTCGGACGCCGATGGCATTCTAGAAGAAATGTAATTCACAATCTCACCGGCCCTAGAGGAGGCAAAAGAACGCCAAGGGTGAAACACTCACAATCAGTGACACTCTCGAACAAGATTCTCCGCCATTAATCGAGCTTGTGTAAGCATAAGGCTGCGGTTTATCACTGACCTTTCGATGGCATCGTCAGCAAAACGTTGGAATCCTTTGGGGGACTTGAGGTGGTCAAAGCCGTACAGACCTGTCTCTTTGCTTTGAGTGGCGGCGGAGGTCTGGAAGAGATGAGAAGCGATGAGAGATGGTAGCTTGTAAGAGGCAGTCGTAGGGGCCGTCCGACGAAGAAATGGAAGCATATTGTATGCAGGTGGGAATGCCGCCGGATATGAAATACGGCGAAGGAATAAGCGGAACAGCGGGGAAGTAGAGCAAACGCCGATGAGGAGAAACAAACAGAACGGCCGGTTGGTTGGGTGGTTGGATTTTTAAGAATCAGGCTTTTTATCTAGGTCACTTGGGGAATGAGGACATAACACCGCCTAAATTTCCACCGGAAGTTTCGGATGTGATTTGTAATTGTTCACGCCAAAAAAAATTTTTTGTCTTTTTTTTTTTGTTTTTTAGGAATGCAAGGGTTCCAAAAAAAAAAAACAATTTTGGTAACTAGGCCAAAAAGAAAAACAAATTACAAATGAGTTAAGCGAGGAAGACAGACACCCAAGTCCTCTAACAAAATGTTCCTAACACATTGAGGGGCACCAACCAAATGAAAATCAAGCGGGAATGAGAAAGCAAAGTTAGCAAGCGACTTCGCTGCCCTATTACCTTCTCGGAAAACATGTCCAAGTCGTATGACCCAGTCACGAAGGAGGAAGCCTTGGCACCGAAGTACCAGGCTGAAGAGAGGATGAAATTTACTAACGCCTTTATTAATAAAATCAAGAACCAACTTTGAGTCGAGTTCCACGTAGACTCTTCGATAGCCTGCATTCCACGCAGCCTCAAGGCCATACAAAATGCCCCACAATTCAGCACATGGAGCCGTCGCATTTCCTAGATTAGCCACATAGCCTTGAAGCCATCTACCACCGTTATCACGGAGGACACCGCCCGCCGACGCAAGCCCCGGGTTGCCTTTGGAGGCCCCGTCATAATTTAACTTAACCCAGTTCGGCGGCGGGTGAACCCAAGAGACAAGAACCTTGCGCCTCCGGGGGAGTTGGGTAACATCAGTCCTGGACTGAAAAGCCTCATGGATCTCCTTGATACGGTTCCTCAAGAAAAACAAGCTTATCCCCCATCTCGTTAACGTTCCGAAACACACGGTTATTTCGTCACTTTCAAAGTCACCAAAGACACACCACAAACACATCACACCACCGCATATCAAACTTAGCATGAGTGGTGCTCAAGTTCTCGAACAACCAGTTGTCCCAGTCAAGGCTAAAGAAAATGGCATGATAGGAGGAGGGGATCAAGCTTTCCCAAACCCTACATGCATGCAATCTCTGAAAAGGTAGGCAAGTGTTTCAGGGGAGTCGGGGCACGCAATACAACCATCGTCAACAGCTAGATGGCGACTGTAATTTTTGGAAATTTATTTCCTTTTATTTTCTGAATTTAACCGGATTTCGACCCGTTCAATTTTGCTTATGTTGCCTAGTGTCATGTATTAACATAAATTTTATCATTTTATGTGAATCTATTACTTACATAAAATGATAAAAAAAAATCATCAAGCCCTACTCTTGCAAGACTAGAATTTAAATGCCTCTTTTGACAAAGCCAAGACAAGGCTTGACAAGGCCATGACAAGCTATGGACAAGCTTTGACAAGACCAATCAACCCACTTCCACCTTAATGTTTCGGCCCATATCTCCATGTAGGATCCAGCCTGTTACGCCACATTACTATAGTGACGAGACCAGCCCAATCGCCAGCCCTAGCAGCTCTTGCAAACGAAGACATCCGGCAACCCTAGGCAACTACGGAGACGCTTTCCTTCATGGCTTGGATTACGTATCTGCAGCAGATGGACGCCGCTCCTCCTCACGCTCTTCCTCCCACACACCGTCCACGTCTCCCTTCAAACACCGGCAATCACCTCATCATCGACCTTCTACACGTCTTCATCATACCGACGTTGGAGCCAAGATTGAGTTCTTCATCGACCTCCTGCACAAACGACATGAGGACGGGTCTTCCTCTGCATCTGTATGTACATGGACAGGTGGTACCATCTTTGTGTCGACCATGTTGTTCCTCTGACTATAAGTATCGGACCCTCACTATCAACACACTCGACCCAGATCTCCACCTTCACACGCAGCAGCAGCGGCCTAGCCCTAGTTGCGTCTACGCTCAGCTTGCAGTGCTGCAGGTGCGCCTCCTGGATCCGTTGGCGTGCCTTCCCTGCCGCAATCGCACGCTTGGCCACAACAGCCTTCCCGCTCTCTTCCTTAGGGCCTTCGAGTCTCGGAAACGGGTAAGGCTTGTACCCCTTGCTACACTACACTTCAGTCCACTTTTTCTTTGCCTAACGTGTACCAATTTCGTCTTTTAAACCTACCCAGAAAACAACCGTAGGAGAGCTGTACAGATTCATACGTTTTTCTGAGTTTTCGGAAGTGTTGAACAGTCAACTTCGGGTCCAATTCTGGGTAAGCTAGACTCTTCCTTTCTGGCTGGTTTTTGGATATGTCATAGACGGTATTGCATAGTAAATCATACTAAATTTTAGAGGAATCCATGTTACAGTTTGAGAGTTATGGTGTTTCAAAGTTGACTCCTCATACAGTTTTTATAAGTATGCCGAGTGTTGAGAAAAACAACATGTGATGTTGTTTTGTGAGATAGTTTTGAATAGGCTTTTTATCTCTGTTGGAACTTGAATTTTGGATATGATATAGTTGGCATATTGTTGTAGAACATATTAAAATTTGGGAGGAATCCAGCAAGTGGTTTAGGAGTTATGATTTTTCGAAGTTGGGATCTTAAACAGTTTTCTGGATGTTGCCGAAATTCTCAAAGTGCTGGAAACATTCGGTGTTGTGAAGTCATGTTTGAACTTACGTTTAGATACCTTAGAAATACAATCCACCGTTCAATTTTTAGTATGTTATAGAGTGTCATGCATAGTGTGATGTATTAGAAGTTGGGGTTGATCCAACGGTTGGATTTAGTCTATGAAGGTCCAAAGTGGATTGGTTGAGTAGTTAAGAAACACTCAGTTTTTGGCCAAGCCTGAATTTTCTGGTTTTGGAACCGACTTTGAGAATTTGTGTAGAAGTGATTATTATGTATTTTTGGGAAGTTCTTGCTTATTGATAGAGTGCATAGCATAGAAGATTTAGAGATTTTTGTTAGAATTTTTATATTTTTATTCGGGACTCGTATCATAGGCTAAAGTTGGACCTTAGTGACCTTGTTAAAAGTTAAGAAAAATGTGCAATCTATAAGTTCTACCTAAACTAACTCTTAAGAGTTAGATTATGAAATTAAGTCCTAAAGAAAGGTTTGGGCATATATTATAGGATCTTTGAGAGTTTTGGGACTAGGGGTAAAATGGTCATTTTACCTTAGGAGGGCATTTTAGTAATTTTCTCTTGAAGGGATTGTACATCTTAGAAACTATAGACTTCTAAGAATATGAGATGTATTTTGATCCACTTGCCCTTATTACAGGCAATTGAGTCCCAACAGTTGCGGACCGAGTTGAGATAACGGGAATCGAGTTTTTATTCAGGTAAGTCGTTTGGGCTTACTTAGCTAGCTTTCAGATACGAGTGTGAATAATGATAGTGGTGTTTGAATGGTGTGTGTATTAGTGTATTTAATATTAATTATTGACCGACCTACATATCTGGCCTAAGAGTAACGGGCGATGGCATTCTGTTTAGTTAGCCCGAGGGCGCTGAGGGTTTCTTTAGGGACTAGTCCATACTCTGTTTGCGGGGACGCCACCGGCGGATGTGTGCCAAATCATCACCAGTTGGATAAGGCACGGAGGCGAGAAATCTTAAGATTCTCGTGCCACAACTTTAAAACGGAATAAAGTGAATCACCTAAGCTATCAGATAATACCCGAATTGTGTGTCAGCATGATGAGTGTTTATGTTACTCTGAGTGTGTTTCTACTATCCTTATTCTATTTATATTTGGATTGTTAGCTAACGGTTATTCTGTGTTGTAGTTTTTGTAGAGATAGACAGCTGCAGAGAGATTTGGAAAAGATGGTCAGTCGGGTCCACGTACTCATTAGATTGGGACGGGGGAGTCTTCCATACGGCATGCATGTTATATATATATATATATAGGTTTTGTAAGGCTGTCACATTTGTACATTCATACAATAAAAATATTATGTTTTGAAATTATTTTAAATACATTTGTGCCTTGTTGTAAGATTCTAGTAAAATTGTTGTCAAACCAAGGTCGGGACTGTAACACCCCGAATTCTCAGAACTCGGGACATTACTGGTTAGGACCTCACAATGGGTCCCGACCTCAATTTGACAACAATATTACTAGGATCTTGCAACAAGACACAAATAAGAAAAAACGAAATTCATAAAATGTATTTGTAAAAGGATGAGTGCAACAAAGTCTAACAGCCTATCGTACTTAAACAACGGAAAAGACTAACTATCTTAACAAAAGGGAAAGACAACAAAGCAACAACCCAAACCCCCACTCTAAGGAGTACGGAGACCCGGTTGACCACTATTTCCGGATCACTCAGCTGTTTTTCTAACCTGTAATATCTAAAAACACAACAAAACAACCATTAGCTAGCTATCTAAACATTAGAAGAATAATAATAGCACACACAGATAAAATAATAAACACTCATCATGCTTTCAAACAATCCATTTATTATCTTCATTTAAGTCATTCACTCTAATGATACTTATTTTGTGACACGAGGGATTCTCAAACCTCGCCCCCGCCCCGTGTACCCATCAGGAGTGGATCCGATGCATCTCATCGTGTACCTGTATGGTCTGGGTACAAAGAACCTCCCAGTCTCCTGACAGAGCTGGGCAGTGATGTCACGGCCCGTTATACATACATGTGGGCCTTAAAACATAATAACCACTGTCGTCCTAACAAGTTGTTATTTATTATAACACACATTGTACTCACACAAGCATTATCACCCGACTAATATCCAGAAACCAGCTAAGTAAGTCGCAAGGACTTACCTGAATCAAATCACAACTCTCTAAATCTCAACTCGGTATGCAACCGTAGGAACTCAAACGCCTGTCATACAAGGCACGTGGATCAACATTACATCCCATATTCCTAGAAGTTATAAACTTCTAAGATGTACAATCTCATGAAGAGCAATTACGAAAAAGTCTCTCGTAATGGAAAAGACTATTTTACCCCTGGTTCCAAAAATCCTAAGATTTTCCTATACTTATTTCCAACTCTCTTTTGGAGCCTATTTCCATACTCTAGTGTTTACATAAAAGTTTAGTACAAAAATACAGGAGTTATACAAAAATTCTAGATTTTCATTAAACGGTCATTAAGGTCCGATTTAAGTTAAGATCCAATACTTAGATTAAAAGATAAAAATTCGGAATAACATTTCTCAATCTTCTATGATATACCTACTAGATATATGTATCAAGATCTCTCTAAAATACTTAACCATAAGTCTCCCATGAGATTCTAAAGTTGGGGTAAAACTAACATTTCTATACTTAGTCATTTTTCTCCCTCTGTTGTAAAATCAGCCCAACTGTCCTACTTCAGGACCTCGTAAATCCTAATCCGACCGTTAACTTTCTCCCAAAATTTAACAGAGTAAACTACGTATTTCAATCTAAAACATATTAAAAATTCAACGGTGGATTCTCGATTTAAACTATAGAAATTAGATCCTAAAGTCAGCAGGTCGAAGCTGAAAGATAACGTGTGCAGAAGGTCCTAGGTTCGAGTCTTTCTTCCAGCAGTTCCTCCTATTTATCATGCTCAGCAGGTCCCCAGTTCGAACCCCATGAATTACAACTTATTCCAATTGAACTAAACAATCTAGGTCTACAACTCATGTAAACATTCTCCCCAAAACACGCAGACAAGAGTTGTTGTAGAATGGTTCGCAACAGAGGTTTAGGCCACCTACCGGGCTGCAGCAAGGAAGGAGGCACACTGTTGAGGCTTCAATCGGCACCACCACCTCCGGGGTCGCTGGTTCAGTCCGGTTGCACCGCTGTAGTGGCTATGAGTCCCGGCTCGAATTCGATTCCCTGCTGTGATCCCGATTAGGTTGATATAGCGATAGAAGCAGCACATACAAGGGGGAGAGATGGATCTGGTTTACCTTGTTGACAAACCACCGAGTCGCCGCTAGGATGGGGTGGTTAGCCACGGTGGTAGACGCACGAGAGCGGCAACAGCAGGCTTGCGTCGGCACTGATTCCGGTGGATTCGTAGAGGGATGTGTGTCTCTCAGGGTCTCCGACGAAGACGAGCGGCGTCCAACAGTGTGTCCGTCCCAGTGGTTGTGGCGGCTGACCGATGCAGACGAGGCAAATCCGGTCGTAGAGGGAGGTCGTCTGGTGTGTTGTCTTCGAGTCGGTTCCGGCGCAGAGCAGTTGGCCGCAGATATGGAGGTTGGACGTGTGAGAGGATACGCAGGAGGTAGAGCGTAGAGGTAATGCTGAGTGTTAGGTTAATTAGATTAGGTTAACGTAATAGATTAGGTTAATTATCAACAATTAGGGTAAGGTAGAGGCTGGGCCGGAAGTGTACTTTGGGCCGGGTCTGTTGGGCTTGCTCATCTAACTAAGTTGGGCTGATAATTAGATCATTATTCGCACGGAACCGCTCTTCGGTTTTATTTTAATTGTACGGAATTATTTCCGGTTACATACTTTATCATTTTATGTGAATCAAGATCACATAAAATGATAGAAATTAAATATTGTTTTCTTTTATTTAAAAGAATAAAAGTTGGCGGATCGGAATCCGGTTTGATCTGCTATTAGACGGAGTTAAAAAAAATTTTCGGTTATTACAGGGACCCATTGTGAGGTCCTAACTAGTAACTCCCCGAGTTCAAAGAATCCGGAGTGTTACAGCGACATACCCTCTCATTATTTGTCAGAATGCTACCCCACACAACCCGCCAAGCAAACACACGAACTCTCTCCGACACAACAAGTTTCCAAATTTTTTCAAACAGGTTGCAAATCGTCGTATTAGGCCATCTTTTCTGCTGGATTAGCGAGTAAGCGGAGGACGTGGAGAACTGCCCTGACTTAGTGGCAGCCCATCTAATACAATCCGTTTTACCCCACTCATCACAAAGAGTTGTCGATCCTAAGTTAAGCAGACTGGACGAGCCAAGCATGGTACTGAGATACGACCAGTCTCATCCCATGTTACTTAACCAAACATTTATAACCCTCATATCATCAACAGCACGTGAGAGCAGCCCAAAACAATGCACCGCCAATGACTCGCCTTCCAGCCAACGATCACTCCAAAAACGAACCCGTCTGCCATCCACCACGTTCCAAGAGATGTTTGGAGCAACGATCTCATTGTACACTCCCGCCAAGCCCTTCCAAACATGGGAGCTTCTGGCTTAGGAATAATTGAGCTAGGCCATTCCTCATAGCCCAACTTGTACTTGTGCGTAAGGACCTTAGCCCAAAGGTGAGACTTGTCAACAAACAATCTCCAACCCAGCTTACAAAATATAGCTTCATTAGCATCTTTAGCAAGCCGGATGCCCAACCCCCACAACTCTTGGGTATACAAACATGATCCCAATTAACGAGATGAATTTTTCCTCACACCCAAAGTGCTCCCCCACAGAAAATAACAAGATGAATTTGTACGTCTTACAGTCTCACTTAACGCATATAGACCCGCTCGGCTAGTTGGAGTAAACCATAAATCACCCATAAATTAATAAGCTAGCACTAATTAGTTGAAAAAATTTAATACCCATAAACAACTTATACTTCAACCACTACCAAACGAACGGACTAATAATCTCACGCGGGTCATAAAGCACATAAAAACCATTGAAATTTGATTTGATGTTCAAGTCATTGTACCAAAATAACGACAATGATATGATGATAGATATTAAGGGAGGTGGTGAATAGTGAAGGATCTAGTGACACATGTTTTGATCTAAGTAACAACATGTGAATGGATTGAATTGGTTGATGTATTATTAACTAATCACAATAGAACATGTATCTCGGTAAGAACGCAGTAGTGAATCAATGAAAATCATATTCAACTTTTACATTCTATCTCTTCTACCATTTACTATGGTATTAGAGCATTGAAGAAGAAGAAGAAGAAAAAGAAGCGAAAATTTATCTTGGTGGCAATGTCAACTCGCTCACAAACAATGAAAAACCACCACCACCCACAACCACATATCCATCTTCCTTAGACAATCAACCTTCAACGGCCTTCTACTCACCCCGTCCATTTCTCCTAACTTCTCCGTATCCTCTTCTTCCAATTTCATCACAACGAAGTTGTCCTCCTCAAACTTCCCTCTCCAGAACAAACAAACAAATATCCTCTTATCTTTGAGCTCTGAATCTTTATGACCGTGTTTTAATTGATTGTTTTAAACCTCAATCACCTCTAACCTCTCATAACTTCACTACTCGTGTCACCAATGACCACCTTAGCATGACCATCCTCACCTAATCCCTCACCGAACATGTCATCGTCCAAGTCCTTGACTACAACACATCCTTAGACGTCTAGTCTCACATTCAAGAACTGTTTGCCATCAGATCCAGTTGTCATATCGTCCAGCTTTGCCTTCAACTTACAATGCTCAAGAAAGGGTTTGATTTGATCACTTCCTTCTATCACAAAGCCAAAGTAATCGTCTCTTTCCTCACCCTTGTAGGTTAACACATCTCCAATCAAGAGTTCTATGTTTTTCTCATGGATAATCTTAGACCTTAATATGAGTCCATGGTCACGTCCCTTTCTACTCAGGCTACTATTGTAGTACTCCACTAAATAAGGTACATGAGTCCAAATTCTATAGACTTATACCGTGTAAATATTAGTTAGTTTGTACAACTATATATACAAATAGTAATGTGCGTTGCGAGTGATTATGAAAGTTTAGAAACATGCAGTATATTATTTTTCTATTATCATATACAGAATAACTTTACATTAAAATTTTTTTAAAAAAAAAGTAAGATAAGTTAGGACTATTTAAATATTTAGAAATAACTAGAAGGTTATTTATAGATTATAACTAATACATATATATAAGGTCAATTTAGATAAGTAGAATAAAGTGTAGTTTATATTAAGTTAATTTAAATAAGAGTTCTTTTCACAATTAACCAAATTGTGGGGTACTAGGATAAATGAAGTAGTAAAGACAAAATAGTAAGGATGAGTGGATTGTCTATGTGTTACCATATAAGGGTGTACAAACGATAAAAAGACACGTACCATATAGGATAAAATTTTACCTTCTCCCCCATGCAGTAGATTTTAAGGGCTATAAAAGCTAATGCTTGGGCTTTGAATTGGAAGAGCACAACCAATTAAACAAGGGAAAAGAACATATAATAAAGCAACGTTACAAGGTGAAGCAATGAAGATGAATTTCTACAGTTCGATCCGATTGTCGTTTAGGATCAAGCATGCATGTGGGTTATTGTTATTATAAATAACTAACGTATCTATTTAACCGATAATATATATATATACACACACACACTCTAGAAGTAATAGTTATAGGTATATAAATCGAGATATGTATAATTAAATACATATATATAATTTTGTACTAGACTAACGTATATTTTATTGATTCTGCGGTTACTTGATCGATCAAGTGATAGTGTACGAACGGATGAAAATGTGAAACGTATGTTATTGAAGTGTACAGACATTATGTGTAAATAATAATGGCCGCTTGGGAACATTATTAGAAATGTCTGTTGGGGCTTAGTGGACCCCGGGAATTAGGTTGTCTAATTTCGATCTCGCTAGAGGTAGGCAAATTTAGGAGTCATGGATTTACCAAGAGGTTCTCTAAGACTTGCCTTTCGGTTCATTAATGGATAAATCAGACCTGGTATGCACGGTGAAATTGCTAGCTTAACGATAACGCAATTAATTGTTTTTCTTTGTAAATCGGTTAAGGGTTGAATGTCTAGTAAGGTTGACACTATAGATAGTATTTTTATATGTTTTTAAATTATTCTAAAAATTAGGTTAATCCAGCTTGTCAGTTTATCACATAGATTGACTCATTTTTCTTTTTCTCTTTTGTGCTTTGATCTGGTTGTTTACCAATCAATTGGCAGGTTAAGGTGGGTAGGAGATGAAGTATTGGAAGCATACCGGGGTTACACTTGATCACCTTTCACCCTCCCTAGGAAGTTTATATACAACTAAACTTAAATCTATGTTTTAATATATGTAAGGATAGATGTGAGTTTAAGTTGATGCATAATAAATCCGTTATTATATAACTCATTGAAGTCTTATTAATCAGTCTGAGGTGGATTTCAGTAGTAATTAAGAAACCGCTGGCGTTGTAGCAGACCTAGTAAGATGTTAGACTAGGGTGTTACAACTTCGTTGTCCTCAACTCAAGTTTTATCACACTCAAGTTTTATCACCATGTGGCAAAGGTTGAGGTCGTGGACGAAGCTCCACTCCACCCTCCAATCCTGGTTGAAATTCCATCATTTTCAACAGAGGTTGTCCACAACTCCGGATAAACATATGCACGTCCCACATGTCAAGTTTGTGGAAAGCCCGATGACTCTACGCTCGCCATCTTCCACCGTTTCAACCTCTCTTATCATGCCTTTGTTTTACTTTCCTATCAACTGAACACAACGTGGTTTCCTGATACCGCTACTAGTCATCACTTTACACAATGATTATCCAATCTCCGTTTGGACAGTTGCCCGTACCTAAGAACAGAACAAGTATCCCTTGGAGACGGATCATCTTTTCCTACTTACAATCAAGGTTCTTCTTCTTTTAGCTCTTATTCTCGTGTCTTTCACTCTTGCTTTTTTATTGTAAAAGATTCTTGACACAAACTCAACTTCTTCAAGGCACCGTTGAGAACGAATTGTATGTCCTCTAGACCACTAATAAAGTTGCTACACCAACTTCCTCTAACCTTACTACTGTAACCCCCTCTCTTCAATTATGGCATCGGTATTTAGGGCATCCATTGGCCTCTATCCCAAACCGCCTATTGTAATAACCGAAATTTTTTTAAATTCCGTTAAACCCGAATTTAACCGAATTCCGATACGTCAATCTTAAATAAATGATTAAAACGAGTTTTAAGTTCTATCATTTTATGTGACCTTAAGTCACATAAAATGATGAAACTTTGTAACCGGAAATAATTTACGCACCTTAAAATAAAATAATAATAATTTATATAATACGGAATATAATTCCGTATTATATAAATTCCCGCACCTAACCAAAAATCCGGGGCGAGTAACGAGTTCCTATCCTCGTTCTAATGGGAGAGCAGGCCGGTTGGCCCACTATCAAGCCCAAACATCCTATCAGCCAGCCCATTTCTTTAATTTACCCTAATCTCCTCTTAACCCTAATCCTAACCTAATTACCCCTCTAACCACGCCTCTTGACCGTCTCTCTCTTCTGCGTATCTCCTCGTTTTCACCTGCTGAACGATCTCCCACCAGCGACGCCGTCACACAACAGCAACAACGCGCATCACCGAGCCACGCTGAGGTTGCAACCAGACCACCATCTTCCACGACGCCGAAGCCAGGGCAGCCGCAGGAGCCGCCTAGTCTCGCCGGACTGTTACACTGGTAAGTTTTCCTCCCCTGTCGAACCTCCTGCCCTTCTGCACGTCGTTGCTAACCCCCGCAAATACAGACCCCAACGAGATCGAGTTAAACCGAGGCTGCAGACACACGAACCAGGCGAGCGGAGAGGTCCTTCCGAGCACCAACCATCGCTGCACCTGTCTCCGTCGGAAGTCGTGAATAACCCAACCTCCTGGCACCCGATTGGCGTAGCACACCAGCACCGTTCCGCTTCGATCCAGGCCACACCGCTGCGGTAAGCACTGAACCTTCTCCTGTTGCAACTGTTACGTACCGATAGTGTAGATCGAACCCAAACTATAGTGCAGTAGAGGATTAAATTTAGAAATGAAGGGGTGAGGGATACCTGTACAATTTGTAGTCCATGATACTCGAACTGGAGACCTCTAAGTAGGATAAATAAGAACACCTGTTGTTAGAGAGAATCGAACCTAAGACCTTCTGCACACCTCTTGTTGGAGTTCCGACCTGCTGACTTCATGATATATTTTCTAGGGTTTAAACCGAGAATCCACCGTTGAATTTTTGATATGTCGTAGATGAATATTTATAGTTTAAAGTATTAAAATTTGAGAGGAAGTTAACGGTCGGATTAAGTTTTATAGAGTCCCAAAGTAGAGCACTTGAGCTGTTTTTAAACAGGAAAAATATTTGACTAAGTATAGATTTTGGCTTCTAGTTCAACCTTAGAGGTTATATGGAAATTATGGTTGTTTTTCTTGAGAAACTCTTGCCCCTATGATCGATAGGTATATTAGAGGAACTAGAGAGTGTTCCCGGAATCCTTAAACTTTTAATCTAAATCTTGGATCTTAACTCGAATCGAACTTAAAAATGATTGCTTTATGAAAATCTAGGATTTGTGTAACTCCTGTATTGTGTTACTAAATTCTTCCGTAGAACCGGAATATGAGTTTATGCTCTAAAAGTAGAGTTGGAAATTAATATTGGAAAAATAAGTTCTAAAAGAAATTAGTAAATTTCAAGAATAAGCTTTGAGAATGTTGACACTAAGGGTAAAATGGCATTTTACCGTAAGAGAGATTTTCTCCGTAATTCCTTCATATGAGGTTGGACATCTGGATGAGATTCTGATCCACATACCTTATTTAACAGGCGTTTGAGTTACCGCGAGTACGGATCGAATTGAGACTTGTTAGATTGTGATTTGACTCAGGTAAGTCCTTGCGACTTACTTAGCCAGTTTCTGGATATTAGTTGAGTGATAGTGGTTGTGTGTGCTATGTGCGTGATTTAATAATAACAACTTGCTAGGACGACCGTTATTATTATGTTTAAGGCCCAAGTGTATGTATAACGGGCCGTGACATCACTACCCAGCTCTGACAGGAGACTGGGAGGTTCTCTATACCCAGACCAGGCAGGTACAAGGTGAGATGCATCGGATCCATTCCTGATGGTTACACGGGGGCGGAGGCAAGGTTTGGGAATCCCTCGTGTCACAAAATAAGTATCATTAGCGTGAACGAGTAACTTAACTTAAGATAATAAATGGACTTATTTGAAAGCATGATGGGTGTTTATATTTTTATGTGTGTGTGTGCTATTATTATTCTTCTAATATTTAGATAACTAGCTAATGGTTTCTCTTGTTGTGTTTTTAGATTTACCGCAGGTTAGACCAGCAGCTGAGTGATCCGGAAGTAGTGGTCAGTCGGGTCTCCGTACTCCTTAGAGTGGGGGGTTGGGGTTGTGTTTGTCATTCTTTCTTTTGTTAAGATAGTTGTTCGTTTTCTCTTGTTTAAGTACTTAGGCTGCTAGACCGTGTTGCATTCATTACCTTAAAATTACTATTTTATGAATTTCGGTTTTCCTTATTTGTGTCTTGTTGCAAGATCCTAGTAATATTATTGTCAAACTGAGGTCGGGACCCATTGTGAGGTCCTAACCAGTAATGTCCCGAGTTCTGAGAATTCGGGGTGTTACAACATGGTATCAGAGCAGGTTGGCAACAATGGCACTTGAAATCTTCTGAAAGACCGAATAAGTTGTAAGTAGAACCCGAAAGGGGTCTGAGTTTTTTTTTTTTAAAAAAAAGGGAACTTTTAGTTTTCAAATGCATGCATAGTCTGGTTGGGAATAGAAAAGTACGGCTGACAACCACTACTACCGCAGATCTCAGTATGCTTAGTATGGACTTTGGGTTTTACTGTAGATAGACTTATTGGACTTATTAGCTAGTTATATTTATAGTTGTTATTCCTCGCAGATGGCACGTACTAGAGCTACGCTAGCTACTGGTCGAGGTAGAGGTCGTCCACCTCTCCCTCCAGCTGGACCAGGTGGGGGGATGAGACCCCTATAGTTAGAGGACGCAGCCGTGGAGGTAGACCTCCACTAGCACGAGGTCGGGGTCGAGCTCCTCGAGAGGATCCACCAGCAGTGATCATGCCAGATGCTGGAGTGGAGGAAGTGGCTGAGAGTGTAGGTCACGAGGTCAGGAATGAGACCGTTGCTAGGTTTGGAGCACAAAGAGCACGTTCGACGGAGTCAGGACGTGTTTCCATTGGAGCAACTGAGTACAAAGAGTACCGAGCATACGTTGAGCGTATGGAGGAGGCTGCTAGGATAGAGAGACTTACCCAGGTTCCACCAGTACCGGCTAGATCTTTTCAGGTGACACAGGGAGTGCCTCAGGTACCGGTTGTACCTGAGAGGAGAGTTGTGACTGAGAGAGCTCCTACTGGGTCTAGAGCACCGAGGCTGGATGAGTGGTTGAAGGCTTTCAACTCTCAGAAGGTCCCCTCATTTAGTGGAGAGATAGGACTGAAGGTGGAGCACTGGATTGGACAGGTAGAGACTGCATTAGAGGCGATACGTTGCCCAGAGGATCGACAGGTGGATTTGGTGCAGACATGCTTCACTGAGGATGCTCATTCCTGGTGGCGGACCATACGTAGTCGAGTCACCAGTTGGGAGCAGATGAGGAGCATTGTTAGAGACATATACTGCCCTATCTCGTTGAGGAGAGAGAGGTTTCAGGACTTCATTGAGGCAGGATTTGAGGACATTCCAATTGTTGCTGCCATCAAGAAGTTCCAGAAGGAACTGACACTGCTTGGACCAGCTGCACCTCCTGAGGAGCAACATGTGTATCTCTTTTCACGGAGGTTGAGAGAGAGCACTCGCTCCTATCTGGCAGGATTTCGCTGTGAGACTCTGTCAGACTATCAGGATAGGGCATATGCATATGAGAGAGACAGACCAGTTTCGAGGAGAGCTGCTCAGTTCGACAGGCCGGATAAGCGGCAGAGGACAGGATATGCTAGTGGTAGTACAGGAGTAGCTGTTTTTGGACGGGGACAGACTCAGGGGCGACATAGCCATACCACTACTGGTCAGACTTCAGCTGGTGGCTTACAGTGCCACAACTGCAGTGGCTATGGACACATCCGATCGAACTGCACGAAGCCGGCAGTGACCTGCTTCCAGTGCGGAAAGGTTGGACATAGAGCTGCATTCTGCCGCTAGGGCAAGGCTCCATCTCAACAGGGTTCTTCTCTTGCAGGCCTATCAGGGAGTGTACAGAGACCGCCACAGTATCGAGCTCCGAGTCAGCAACAGCAGTACCGAGCCCCTGGTCAGCAGTAGTCTTACAGGGCTCCAGGACACACATCATCATAGAGCTCTATGCAGGGATCAGGTCGGGGCAGAGGACGTGGTAGTGTAGCTGATACTAGAGGAGCTCAAGCACGAGTGTTTGAGTTGAGAGATGCTGATCAGCCAGATGCACCGACTGCCACAGGTACGATCCAGATCCATGACTTACCCGTACGAGTTTTATTTGATACGGGTGCTACACACTCCTTTATATCTGATGCATGCGTAGATAGGTTGTCCTTAGCTACTGTAGAGGGGATACCTTTTATGATAGGCTTACCTGATGGGAGTAAGGTAAGAGGGACTAGAGAGATTTATGGATGTCCTGTTCGCATAGGAGATCGAGACTGGCTAGTAGATTTTCTAGTTATACCCTTAGCTCATGAGGATGTGATTTTAGGGATAGATTGGATGAGGAGACACGGAGCAGTCTTAGACATTGGTAGGAGGACAGTGACCGTTGCCACTAAGGAGGGTCATAGAGTGATATTCCGAGGTTGGGACCTCGGAAAGTCCGGCACAGTTATTAGTGCAGTGAGAGTAGCGAGACTGATAGCACAGGGTTGCGAGGCCTTCTGGTGTTATGCCATGATGGAAAGCAAGAGCCTGACCATAGAGGAGATACCGGTTGCATGCGAGTTTGCAGAGGTATTCAGTGACGAACTGCCAGGACTACCCCCACAGAGGAGCGTTGATTTTAGCATTGACTTGGAGCCGGGCACGAGACCAATCTCGAAGGCTCCGTACCGTATGGCACCTATAGAGCTGCTTGAGCTGAAGAAGCAGTTAGAGAAGCTAGCAGAGAAGGGTTTCATACGCCCTAGTGTGTCTCCTTGGGGCGCGCCAGTACTATTTGTGAAGAAGAAGGACGGATCGATGAGGCTTTGCATAGACTACAAAGAGTTGAATAAAGTAACTATCAAGAACAAGTACCCACTGCCGCGCATAGATGACCTGTTGGACCAGTTGCATGGAGCGTTTGTGTTCTCGAGGATAGACTTGAGGTTAGGTTACCACCAGTTGAGGGTGAGAGATCAGGACATACCTAAGACAGCATTCCGGACTAGGTATGGTCATTATGAGTTCGTAGTGATGCCATTTGGGCTCACTAATGCACCAGCGGTGTTCATGGAGTTGATGAATGGGATATTCATTGACTTCTTAGACCAGTTTGTAGTGGTCTTCATTGACGACATCCTAGTTTACTCTAGGAGTCGAGAGGAGCATGCCGGACACTTGAGGACAGTATTGCAGATTCTACAGGATAGTCAGCTGTATGCTAAGCTATCCAAGTGTGAGTTTTGGATGTCAGAGGTTGCTTTCTTAGGTCACGTGGTGGCTGTTGAGGGTATTAAAGTCGATCCGGCGAAGATCGAGTCAGTATCTTCTTGGCAACCTCCTAAGAATGTCAAGGAGGTTCGCAGCTTTCTAGGTTTAGCAAGATACTACCGCCGGTTTGTGGAAGGGTTTTCCTTGATTGCCCGACCACTTACTTGTCTTCTGAGGAAGACTACTCGGTTTGTCTGGTATGAGCCGTGTCAGCAGAGTTTTGAGGAGTTGAAGAGGAGATTGACGTCCGCTCCAATTTTGGCACGGCCTGAGGGTACTGATGACTTTGTGGTATACAGTGATGCATCCAAGCTGGGCTTGGGGTGTGTTTTGATGAAGAGGGGTAAGGTCATAGCCTATGCGTCTCGACAATTGAAGACGTATGAGGAGAACTACCCCAAACATGATCTAGAGTTGGCTGCAGTAGTCCATGCTCTTAAGATCTGGCGTCACTATCTATATGGGGCGACATGTCAGATCTTCACAGACCATAAGAGTGAAGTATATATTCACTCAAAGAGAGTTGAATAACCGCCAGAGGCGGTGGTTAGAGTTGATCAAGGACTTCGACCTTGAGATTCTTTACCACCCCGGAAAGGCGAATGTAGTAGCCGAAGCTTTGAGCCGGAAGACGCCTAGGGAGAGGGCGATAGCCCGGTTGACAGTACAGCCACAATTGCAGAGGGACTTGGCTTGGTTGGAGATAGAGATTCAGTTTCCCGATACTGATAGTCAGTTGGCTACCATGGAGTTACTTCCTGATCTGTTGGATGAGATCCGACAGAAGTAGGAGACTTGCCCGACTTTGATCAGGATCCGAGACAGGATGTCTCGAGATGAGGCCCCACAGTTCACTATTGGCGCTGATGGATTGATGAGACGTCAGGATCGCGTTTGTGTGCCGTCAGACAATGAGTTGAGACAGAGGATACTAGGTGAGGCTCATGCTACCCCATACTCAGTACATCCTGGAGTGAGTAAGATGTACAAGGATGTGAGACGGTCCTTCTGGTGGGGTGGTTTGAAGCCCGATGTGACTCGGTATATAGCTCAGTGTGCGACCTGCCAGCAGGTCAAGATTGAGCATCGTAGGTCCGGAGGAGAGCTCCACCCACTTCCAGTACCACAGTGGAAGTGGGAGGATATATCTATGGATTTTGTCACAGGTTTGAGACTCAGTAGAGGATTTGATGCTATTTGGGTAGTGGTAGACCGCCTGACGAAGACCGCACGTTTCATTCCGATTAAGGAAACGTGGCCGGTGAGCCGTCTAGCTGAGGAGTTCACTAGACACATTGTGAGACTCCATAGGGTACCGAGGACTATCGTCTCTGACAGAGATGGACGTTTTACCTCGAGATTTTGGCAGCAGGTACATACCGCGTTGGGGACGAGTCTCCACTTTACCACTGCCTATCACCCACAGACAGACGGGCAGTCTGAGAGGACCATTCAGACCTTAGAGGACATGCTGCGGGCGTGTGTACTAGATTGGGGAAAGGTATGGCCAGATCATCTCCCACTGGTAGAGTTTTCATATAATAACAGCTGGCACGCGTCTATTGGGATGGCTCCCTATGAGGCTTTGTACGGGCGTAGATGTCGTACACCATTATGTTGGGATGAGCCCAAGATAGTTGATGGAGTAGTTCCGGATCAGATACAGGATGACATCGCTCTGATTGCCCTAGTCCGAGAGCGGATGTTTGCAGCTCAGAGTCGTCAGAAGTCCTACGCCGACAAAAGGCGTCGACCTTTGGAGTTTAGAGTGGGTGCTCAGGTGTGGCTGAGAGTGTCACCTACGAGAGGAGTCAGGCGTTTCGGCATTAAAGGGAAGTTGAGTCCCCGATATGTCGGACCTTTTGAGATCTTGGAGAGAGTTGGAGAGGTGGCCTACAGATTAGCATTACCGCCGAGATTAGAGGGTGTTCATCCGGTCTTTCATGTATCTCAGTTGAGAAAGTACATCCCGGATCCGAGACACGTCATCAGCCATGAGGATCTGACAGTTGAGCCCGATCACACCTTTATAGAGTACCTAGTAGCTGTCTTGGAGTGCAGTACTAGACGTCTGTGGTCCAAGGAGATACCTATGTTGCGGATCCAGTGGTCTAGGAGAGGAGCTGATGAGGCCACTTGGGAGACTGAGGAGAGTATTAGACGTAACTATCCCGAGTTCTTTGCGGGGTTAGAGGTTACTCCTGTATCGACGAGTTAGTACTTGGATGTTGTGTTGTTTGACCATTCATGTTTTTATATTGGATTGGGTGATGCTGCTTTATGTGATACTTGTCTGTTTTTGATGGTTGAGTAGTTGCATGGTAGAAAACGAAACTGGTTAGAAAAACTAAAATAAAAGGAAACGTGTGATTAAAGAAATGATTCTAAGTTTCGGGACGAAACTTATTTTAAGGGGGCACTGATGTAATAACCGAAATTTTTTTAAATTCCGTTAAACCCGAATTTAACCGAATTCCGATACGTCAATCTTAAATAAATGATTAAATAAATAATTAAAACGAGTTTTAAGTTCTATCATTTTATGTGACCTTAAGTCACATAAAATGATGAAACTTTGTAACCGGAAATAATTTACGCACCTTAAAATAAAATAATAATAATTTATATAATACGGAATATAATTCCGTATTATATAAATTCCCGCACCTAACTAGAAATCCGGGGCGAGTAACGAGTTCCTATCCTCGTTCAAATGGGAGAGTAGGCCGGTTGGCCCACTATCAAGCCCAAACATCCTATCAGCCAGCCCATTTCTTTAATTTACCCTAATCTCCTCTTAACCCTAATCCTAACCTAATTACCCCTCTAACCACGCCTCTTCACCGTCTCTCTCTTCTGCGTATCTCCTCGTTTTCACCTACTGAACGATCTCCCACCAGCGACGCCGTCACACAGCAGCAGCAACGCGCATCACCGAGCCACGCTGAGGTTGCAACCGGACCACCGTCTTCCCCGACGCCGAAGCCAGGGCAGCCGCAAGAGCCGCCTAGTCTCGCCGGACCGTTACACTGGTAAGTTTTCCTCCCCTGTCGAACCTCCTGCCCTTCTGCACGCCGTTGCTAACCCCCGCAAATACAGACCCCAACGAGATCGAGTTAAACCGAGGCTGCAAACACACGAACCAGGCGGGCGGAGAGGTCCTTCCGAGCACCAACCATCACTGCACCTGTCTCCGTCGGAAGTCGTGAATAACCCAACCTCCTGGCACCCGATTGGCGTAGCACACCAGCACCGTTCCGCTTCGATCCAGGCCACACCGCTGCCGTAAGCACTGAACCTTCTCCTGTTGCAACTGTTACGTACCGATAGTGTAGATCGAACCCAAACTATAGTGCAGTAGACGATTAAATTGAGAAATGAAGGGGTGAGGGATACCTGTACAATTTGTAGTCCATGATACTCGAACTGGAGACCTCTAAGTAGGATAAATAAGAACACCTATTGTTAGAGAGAATCGAACCTAAGACCTTCTGCACACCTCTTGTTGGAGTTCCGACCTGCTGACTTCATGATATATTTTCTAGGGTTTAAATCGAGAATCCACCGTCGAATTTTTGATATGTCGTAGATGAATATTTATATTTTAATTTATTAAAATTTGAGAGGAAGTTAACGGTCGGATTAAGTTTTATAGAGTCCCAAAGTAGAGCACTTGAGCTGTTTTTAAACAGGAAAAATATTTGACTAAGTATAGATTTTGGCTTCTAGTTCAACCTTAGAGGTTATATGGAAATTATGGTTGTTTTTCTTGAGAAACTCTTGCCCCTATGATCGATAGGTATATTAGAGGAACTAGAGAGTGTTCCCGGAATCCTTAAACTTTTAATCTAAATCTTGGATCTTAACTCGAATCGAACTTAAAAATGATTGCTTTATGAAAATCTAGGATTTGTGTAACTCCTGTATTGTGGTACTAAATTCTTCCGTAGAACCGGAATATGAGTTTAGGCTCTAAAAGTAGAGTTGGAAATTAATCATGGAAAAATAAGTTCTAAAAGAAATTAGTAGATTTCAAGAATAAGCTTTGAGAATGTTGACACTAAGGGTAAAATGGCATTTTACCGTAAGAGAGATTTTTTCCGTAATTCCTTCATATGAGGTTGGACATCTGGATGAGATTCTGATCCACATGCCTTATTTAACAGGCGTTTGAGTTACCGCGAGTACGGACCGAATTGAGACTTGTTAGATTGTGATTTGACTCAGGTAAGTCCTTGCGACTTACTTAGCCAGTTTCTGGATATTAGTTGAGTGATAATGGTTGTGTGTGCTATGTGCGTGATTTAATAATAATAACTTGCTAGGACGACCGTTATTATTATGTTTAAGGCCCAAGTGTATGTATAACGGGCCGTGACATCACTGCCCAGCTTTGACAGGAGACTGGGAGGTTCTCTATACCCAGACCAGGCAGGTACAAGGTGAGATGCATCGGATCCATTCCTGATGGTTACACGGGGGCGGAGGCGAGGTTTGGGAATCCCTCGTGTCCCAAAATAAGTGGACTTATTTGAAAGCATGATGGGTGTTTATATTTTTATGTGTGTGTGTGCTATTATTATTCTTCTAATATTTAGATAACTAGCTAATGGTTTCTCTTGTTGTGTTTTTAGATTTACCGCAGGTTAGACCAGCAGCTGAGTGATCCGGAAGTAGTGGTCAGCCGGGTCTCCGTACTCCTTAGAGTGGGGGGTTGGGGTTGTGTTTGTCATTCTTTCTTTTGTTAAGATAGTTGTTCGTTTTCTCTTGTTTAAGTACTTAGGCTGCTAGACCGTGTTGCATTCATTACCTTAAAATTACTATTTTATGAATTTCGGTTTTCCTTATTTGTGTCTTGTTGCAAGATCCTAGTAATATTATTGTCAAACTGAGGTCGGGACCCATTGTGAGGTCCTAACCAGTAATGTCCCGAGTTCTGAGAATTCGGGGTGTTACACCTATCTTCTCTAACATCGTCCATTCCAAAAAGCCCATTCACTCTCCTCAATGTGAGACATGTTTGCGGGCCAAGGCATATGCCTTACCTTACCCAACTATATATCCACATCAACAAATCCATTAGAACTCTTATTCATGGATGTATAGGGTCATCCCACACTTTATTAATGAAGGGTTATGCGTATTATTTATGTATTGTCGATGACTTCTCGAGATTCATTTGGCTCTTTTCGATTTCCACCAAATCCATGGTCACACCGATGATAACCAATTTTATTCCATTAATTGCAAACTTCCTCAACTTAAAAATTAAAGCCATCCAACCCGACGGGTGATCCGAATTTAAACCACTGCTCTCAAATTTCCATTCCGACATTCACACCAAAAAAATGGAAGGGTCGAGTCCCGTCATTGTCGCATTGTCAATACATGACTCACATTTCTCAAACAAGTCTCCCTACCTCTAAAGTTTTGGGAATATGCTTTTGAGACATCCACTTACCTCTTAATCTGGTTACCCACCTCCTCCTCAACCAAATTAACCATTTGAAAAAATCTTCTCCAAAGCACTAGAGCACAACTTACTCAAGGTTTTTAGGAGTCTCACCTTTATGAACCTTAGACCCTACAACTACCACAAACTCTCCTTCCGTTCCACTTCTACCATATTCGTTGGTTATAGCCTAGATCATTGTGGATATCTTTGTCTTGACTTGGCCACCGAAAGAATCTAAATATCTCAAGATGTTATCTTTCAAGAGTTATCATTTCCATATCCGTCACATAACATCACTACTTCTACTTTTCCTACAAGTGAGCTTATAACTCTCTTACCCAATTCCCTCCAAATTCTTTCCACTTGCCCAATTCTCTTGATGTGGGACCATCCTTGATAGCATCTACACCTACATTACATGGACCAGACACTAAGTTAGGAGCCGGAGGAACTCAAGTAAAGGTTGCTTACAAGTTGCAAACATGGGAGGAATCAATGGAATGGAAGATTGCCTGGCAGATGCTAAATCTCGGCCAACACTCGAGAATCTCGGCCGAGATTTCATCCGAGTTTTTATTCCTGACACGTGCTAGAAGATTCGGCCAAAGATCTTTTAAATTTGGCAACTATCTTTTATATTTTATTTCCTTAAATCTCTCAAACTATATTAAGGAAATTGTTAGTTTTTGGATCCTATCTTTAGGATTATTTTTGGATTATCTTTTGAAGATATCTTTCCTATATTATTTTTTAAATATATCTTTCCTAGTTTTCATAGAAGATCTTCGTTATAAATAGTCTTAGTTGGGGAGAATGTTAGGTAGCTTAGTTGTGATTATTGAATTCCACATTATTGTGACTTACTTGTGACTTCACTCACGGGGTTTGCATTTTATCATTTTTATTCAATCAAAGGGGGAGTTTTTGATTTAAAAGTTGTGAGTCTTTGCTAGGTTATTTTTGTGTGTTAATCTTTTGAAAGCTTGGTGCTACAAGTCAAATTGGTCCCTCCTTATGCTTGTCTTATTTAGAAGGTTTGTGTAAGGTTAAAGAAGGAAGGGTGAAAGGTAATTCTTTGTTAAGGGTTTTGATCCAATTTAGGTCAAGGTTCTTTGCAAGTCTTAACATAGTCTTTCCTTCCTATATTTATCATTTATCATTCCATATTACCATCTTCTCATCTTTTCATATCATCCATTATTCCGCATTCTAATTTACAAAAAATCTCGGCATGTTCTTGTCTAAATCTCGCCCGAGATTTTGCTTAATTCAACCTAAATTTTCTTCTATTGTTCAACTTCAGGACTTTCAATCTTGATTGGAAAATTGCGGCTTTGACCCCGCATTGAATTGGTATCAGAGCTAACTAACTGAATTCCGATAAACACCAAAGGTTTGATTTTTTATTTGAGTCTTCTTGGAGTCACATAAAAATCGAGTCTTTTGTGTTTGTCATCTCTTTTGAGATTATTTGAGCCTAACGTGCGTTGTCTTGTGTCTATTAGAAAAGAGAGAAAGCCTTAGCCAAACACAAGCCAACCAATACATTGAAACCCTTGGAAACCTTTCATGAGATTCCACTGCATAAACAATCTCAGTCTAAAAATTTGGCCGAGATTCTTGAAGATCACCCGAGTTTTTTGTAACCGCAAGATAGTGATTATTCTCGTCAAATCCAATCAAATCCAAAGTTATGTTTGTAAGATATCTTCAGGGAAAGATCAAACCAAGCTATAAAGGAAAGAAAGAGATATTTGGATATATTTTATTGAGATTTTATCTAATAGATGAAATCTTATCTTATCTTCAAAGGCAACCGAATATCGTTCCGGGGTGAGAACATATCAATTATCGAGCAACAGTATATACATCATATACCTTGGATTTCACGTGCATTCAACAACAAAAGTCATTTATTGACTTCACCTTCATATTATATCATCGATAATAACCTAAAGTTTCGGTGAGGTCATCCGGACAAGAGTTACTGCGATTCAAGAGTGTATATAACAAGAAGACAACCAAGAAGGAGCTTACCCCGAGCCCCAACTAGTGTACATTACCAAAACCTTTCCTTTTGACAAATCTAGGTTTGTTCATACCTAAATCTCGCCCGATATTTCCCTAAATAACCCGAGATTTGCTACTGTTGAGCCTTAACCCTAACCGGCTAACTCTCGATCCAGTTTTCTCAAATGCAAGGTACATAAAGCTCTCTTATTAATCTCTTATGTGCCTTTTTCTCGCCTCTCTTCTAATCTAAACACAATGAGTCAATTCTTTGAGTGTGTTAATTAGTATCTATACGTTTGATCATACTAGTTGTGTCATACTTGCAATTTTTTTCTATCTTGAACCATTGTGTGAAGAGGCCTACAGCAGGAATCCTTTCACTATCTTTCAACACAAGAACCTTTTTTCCAAACACAAGTTGACTACTCGAGGCATCCAAGGAAGTTTTAGTGGAAGCTAGTGCATCGATTGGAAAGGGAAAATTAATCCATCCAAGACAATTACATCAAATTAGCTTGTGATTCACAACAGAGTGTGAGTGCGAGAGAAGACAAGTAAGAAACCCTTGTTTTCACTAATATGACGCGTTTGTTATTACTTTATGTGATTGTGTAGGATGTATCATCCGGAATATCATTCCAGAGGAAAATCTCGGCCCCCAAAGCAAAATTTCACCCGAGATTTTGGCCGAGATATGCCCTAGTCAAGGTTTTACCAATATGTTTTTCAACGGAGATCAATGAATAAGGATAATGGATGTTCCCTTGTTCCATACCGGACCTCGAGCACTGAATCATTCCCAAGCATTCACCATGAGCCAGGTATGAGATATTCAAATCAACATTATAATATGCCTAAAGGTCCGCAATTCGATAACTTTCAAGAACTTGAGGATGAGAGGGACATGTGGAGGAACTATCCTAGACGATAGATTCCTAGTTTCAATGGAAGGAGCGGTCTGGACGTTTTTATGGAATGGGGGACTAGAGTTGAAAATTTTTGGTGTTACCATCAAATTAATGAGCAAAGGAAGGCCAAATTGTTGTGTTGGAGTTCCAAGGATACACCCTAGAGTGGTGGGATCATCTTGTCAGAACAAGAAGAAGCATGATAGACTTGGACATCAATTCATGGAGGAAAATGAGGGCAATCATGAGAGCAAAATTCTTGCCCCCACATTATGATAAGGAACTAAGGCAAAGCATGGAGAACCTAAAGCAAGGTTCTAGGAGTGTCGAAGAAGTTTACACAGCCATGCGTCTGCAATGGTGGAGGTAGACGTCATAGAGGATGAGGGAGCAATGATGGCTTGTTATTTACGTATTTTACATCCTATAATTCTGAATATACATGATTTATATTCTTATGATTCCATGACAGATCTGTTGTAGTTGGCCATAGAAATTGAAAGAAGAATCAAGGGAAGAAGGCCAACAACTAGATCCAACGTTTGAAATACAAGTTCATGGGAGCAACAGCAATCTCGGCCCCAAAATCTCGGCCCCGGTCAACCGAAATTTCACCCGAGATATTCACAAGTCGAGGAGTTTCCAACAAAGGAAGCTTCACCAATCATCCATCTCCGAAAACCTTCTACCAAGGATGATGATTCCTTAGAGAAGATCCAAAATTATTGGCCAAAAGTGTAAACAACTGAGCGTATTACAAGCCTGAATTCTTCATCCCCTAGAGGAGAAATCATCAATGGAGGTAATCCAAACAATAGAGGTTAGTGATTCTAAAACTCTTGTTCCTATGAGTGATCCTTTAGAGTTATTAGAATCTGATTTGATGACCAAAATCAATGATAATAAGCATGACGTATATATGAGTATGGAAAAACATTATCTTGAATGTAATGTGCATGACCCTAAATTGTTGCATTCATCTTTGGATTGTTCTTTAGTACAAAGTCCTAGTAATCTATCTACTGATGTACCTTTAATTTAATACACAAAACCTAAGTTTTATGTAGTGCATCCTCAAGTTGTGACATTGTTAGATTACCATAGAGATTATGTTATGCATAAGATTGTTTATGAAAGTTTAAGATGGCATAAAGTTTGTATGCTTTGCACTCCGTGACTTTGTTAACACATTACTTCTTTCAAACCTTAATCATGCACCGTTATCCAAGAGGAAGCGAGTGAGCTTTATTGTAGGATTGCAAGATGAGAATGTGAAGGAGGGCATTGTAAAGGTCATACATGAGGAATCATGCAAGGAGCTAGGAGAAGGAAAGCTCCAAGAAAACCTCCAGTTTTCATCATCTGAGGCGAATTATGGAGTCATAGTAGAAATCTTGGCCCCAAACAAGAAATATCACCCGAGATTTGAGGAGACCATCCAAGATTTGCCACTGTTGTACAATATGATGAAAATTTTAAAGCCCCGAGTCTTACGAAGCTCGAGAGATCTTCCAGGAGGGTCATGGAACTCAGAGTTTTTATCATCTGGGCATCTGAATCCGTTCATAGCAAAAAAACGTACATATTAAGAGGGAACGGATGAAGAAGAAGAAGTTGAAGACTTCACCCCATGAAGTTGGTCAAGTCCAAAAGCCGCCATATTTGAGTCATTATGTGCTTAGTGATCGAGTTCGAGTCATTTTCAAGAAGGGGAGTATGATGTGCGGCCATCTTTGATAGCATCTACACCTACATTACATGGGCCATTCACTAAGCGAGGAGCTGGTAGAACTCAAGTAAAGGTTGCTTACAAGTGCAAACATGGGAGGAATCGATGGAATGGAAGATTTCTTGGAAGATGCACAATCTGGGCCAACACTCAAGAATATCGGCCGAGATTTCATCCAATTTTTCGTTCTTGGCACATGCTAGAAGATCCGGTCAAAGATCTTTTAAAATTTGGCAACTATCTTTTAGGGTGATGTTCAGGTAAGGCACATTATTGCGGTAGGGCCGTGCGGCTGAACGTAGAGCTGACACGTGTCCCAAATTTTTTATTTTTTTTCCAGAAACGAGTGGAAGTAATAGTTCAAAACTTATTAATGAATAATTCATAACTTATAAAAGGATAGTTCATGAATTATAATAGAATAGTTCATAGTGCAAAATTTATAAAGGAGTGAAAGTAATAGTTCAAAACTTATTAAGGGATAGTTCATAACTTATAAAAGGATAGTTCATGAATTATAATAGAATAGTTCATAGTGAAAAATTTATAAAGGATAGTGCATAACTTATAAAATGATAGTTCATGAATTACAATTGAATAGTTCATAACATATAAACGATTAATTTATAAATAATTTGATATATTATATTAAAAAGTAATAGTTTATGAATTAATGGGAATAGTTCAAAGTTTATAAGAGAATAGTGCAGAAATTATAACATGGTAGTTCAAAAAAATTTTCATTCTTTTTTGAAAAAAAAATTCAATCGTTTCTGGGGAAAAAAATTTTTGGGGGCACGTGTCAACTCTACGTTCAGCCGCAAATAAAAAAAAATTTTGGATCGTGTCAACTCAATAGTTCAAAGTTTATGAACCGTACCTGAACATTGTCCCTATCTTTTATATTTTATTTCCTTAAAGCTCTCAAACTATCTTAAAAAAATTGTTAATTTTTGGATCCTAACTTTAGGATTATTTTTAGATTATCTTTTAAAGATATGTATCTTTCCTAGATTATCTTTTAAAGATATCTTTTCTAGTTTTAATAGGAGATCTCCCTTATAAATAGTCTTAGTTGGGGAGATTGTTAGGTAGCTTAATTGTGATTATTGAATTCCATATTATTGTGAGATACTTGTGACTTCGCTCAAGGGGTTTGCATTTTATCATTTCTATTCAATCAAAAGGAGAGTTTTTTTTATTGTAAGTTGTGAGTCTTTGCTAGGTTGTTCTTGTGTGTGTTAATCTTTTCAAGGTTGGTGCTACAAGTCAAATAGGTCCCTCCTTGTGCTTGTCTTATCTAAAAGACTTGTGTAAGGTCAAAGAATGAAGGGTGAAAGGTGATTCTTTGTTAAGGGTTTTGATCTAATTTAGGTCAAGGTTCTTTGCAAGTCTTAACATAGTCCTATCTTCCTATATTTATCATTTCATATTATCATATTATCATTTTCTCATCTTTCCATATCATCCATTATTCTACATTCTGCTTTACAAGAAATCTCGGTCTGTTCTTGTTTAAATCTCGCCCGAGATTTTGCTCAATTCAACCGAGATTTTGCTCAATTCAACCGAGATTTCCTTCTGTTGTTCGATTTGGGGACTTTCAATCTAGATCGGGAAACTGCGGCTTTAACCCCGCATCACCGCTCCAACACAAAGGGCCACTAACGCCGTCCCTCAAGGTGTCTCTTTTGAACCTGGTACCACATCTCCTTGACCTTCCACTTTTCGTTCCATTTCTCAGCCCAACAACTCACCTTTCCAAGCCATGGAAAAAAAACCCTTCACCGTCATCTGAATCGCCAGGCCCAATAAATTCCGCTCTTTCTTCAACTCCCCTCTCCAAGCCATGGATAAAGAACATTCACCATAATCTGAATCGTCAAGCCAATAGCTTCTACTCTTTCTCCAACTCACCCCATACATCCCATGACTACAAGAACTCGAATTCAATCTCTCAAACCCTTTGTACGAACTAATGACATTGTTCCATGGCCACCTCATCTTCATGCCTCTATCACCGCGATTCTAAATGACCATCTTCCTTCATTATTTCCTTCAAACACCAACAATGGAAGGATGTCATGAATACTGAATTCAAGGCCTTCCTTTCTACCAAAACCTGACTTTGGTACCTCCAAACACATCAAACAATGTCTTAGGAGTTAAGTGGATCTTTAAAACCAAACATCATGCCTCTGGTTTCATTGACATAAGGGAGGCCAGACTTGTAACAAAAGGCTTCCAACAACTTCATGGCATAGACTTCTTTGAAACCTTCAGTCCCGTTGTCAAACCTTCAACCATCTAATTACTCATCTCTTTAGATGTCATATGCAATTGGTCGGTGAATCAACTAGACATACAAAACGATTTTCTTCATGGTGACCTTGAAGAAGATGTGTTCATTCCTCTATGTTTCATACATCCTCAATTCCCTAATCCTATTTGCAAACTTCATATTTCCCTCTACGGCTTAAAGTAAGCTTTGACGACATGGTTTTTCTAGACCTTTTGATGTTCTTACTCACTTGGGTTTCTCTCTTTCCTCTCTTTTGGCAGTTCCTTGTTCATATACCGACAAAGCAAAGAATGTGTGTTAATTCTACTCTATGTCAATGATATATTTACAATCTTCTCAATTTTCAATCTCTCCACCTCCTTCTCCAATGCCTTGTCTTAATCATTCCTTGCTAAAGACCTTGGTAACCTCCCTTTCTTTCTAGGAATTGAAATCAAATGTAACAACCAAGGTTGCTTCCTTTCTCAATCAAAATACATTTATGATCTTCTTCTCCGAATCAATATGGTTAATCCTAAACCCACCTCCACACTTATGGCCTCCAACATTCTCTCCTCCATTATTGACTCTTCAGCCTTTGATGACTACATATCTATCGCAGCAATGGAGTGAGCCTTCAATATCTCTCGTTGACCAAACCCGACATATGCTTTGTTATGAACAAGGTTTGTCAGTTTATGCACAAACCACTTCTTGTCCACTAGTAAGTAGCCAGACTCATTCTACGGTACCTAAATGCCACTTCAAACCTTCATTTCCACATCTCTTCTACCACCACCAACACACTTTCAGCCTTATGTGACACGGATTGGGTAGGTGATCTCATTGGCAAGCGTTGCACCATGGCTTACCGCATCTATCATGGCTCTTATATTATCTTGTGGTCCTCTACGAAGAAAAACATTATTGCTTGATCATCTACATAAGCAAAATACTATGCCCTTGCTCTTGCAACATGTGAGACAATTTAGTTACAACCACCCATGAATAAACTAAAATTGTTTCTTTCCACACCACTCAAGGCACTCATCCTTTTGTTTAAATATCAGCGCTAGTGTTGGGTCCGGTTTGGAAAAAACCTCCAAACCGGCGGTTTACAAACCGGCCCAAACCGCCGGTCGGCAGTTTACACTTTTTTTTTAGTTTTTTTTTCGCCAAAGCCGTTGTTTTTAAGGAACGGCTCTCTTCACTCGCCAACGGCTATTTCATATAGCCGTTAGGTGGCCCCCATATCCCAACGTATCTTATAGCCGTTGGATGTATTTTTTTTATAAATAAATGTATATAAATGCTTTAAAAAACCCACTCTCGATTCCTATAAATTACCCTTCTTCCATTTTATCTCACACCAACATTCTCAACTCTCTCTACTACTACTCTCAACTCTCAATCTCTTATTCTCAATTTCTTGAATTCAGATCTTTTTCCTCTCAATCTGATGAAAAACCCGAGCGACAACACTTTTCCCGCTTTCTTTCCTAGCACCCAAGAAAGAGAAACCTAAATACCCGAAATGTCACAAGGTGAAAGGGCTTTTTGACAAGTTCCTTCACCCATTATGATTACAACAAACATTTTTACAAAGAATTACAAGAAGGGTGATTTGGTGAAGTGATATTGTCAAGTCTCGTGCAACTATTGCCCGAAGATGCACAAGTGGAGGGATAAGGATGGCTACAGGACATTGCAAATCCACATGCAAAAGGTCCATCCCGAGAAGCTAGGGATATCACGGGGACAATCTCAATTGTCCCATGTGTTTGCATCTTCTTCCTCTCAATCTCCTTTATTTATGTATAATCATAGTGAAGAAAGTTTAGGATTAGCTAACCTTATATGTTCTCATGCATTTCCATTTTCTTATGCGGTATATCAAGATGTATGAGAATATAACACTACATATCTTCAATCTTCTTTTAAACCAACTTCTCGCAAAACCGTTTCCAAATTGATTTCTAAATCTTCGAACAAAAGAAACAAAAAATTCTTACGAGTTTGTCATCTTTTTCGCATCAAGTTTCTATTTGTAGTAATATTTGGAGTACTTTATCACAAAAACAGTTTTACATGGGCGTTACTTTACATTTTATTGATAACGATATGAATTTGCATAAATTTGTTATTGCATTCTGTCATTTCAACGAAAGATATAATGCCACGAACATTGTAAACTTGATAAAAAAAATGGTATTATAAGAATATAATTTAAAAGGTCGAGTTTTTTCCTATTCTTTTGATAATGCATCCGCTAACACCGCCGCCGTAAACGATTTGGTAAAGGATGCGGGACAATATTTGCAAAGTCCTTTACTCACCAAAGATGTGCATGTCATATTTTAAACTTATGTGTTCAAGATGGACTTAAAATTTTATCTTCTATGTTAACGCACATCACCAATGTACTTGAACATATATGGCATTCAACCGATTTGGAAAAAAAAAGTAGGAGAACAACGTGTTTACAAAATAATGTTCATCCAATTGCCTTGTTAAAGGATATTGAAACTCGTTAGAACTCTACTTACAAACTAATTATACAAGCCATTCGTTACAAAGAGTTTTTACAAGTGTTTTCCGCACAAAACATTCTTTGGTCAATTTTAGATGATGAAACTATTTGGCAAACTTGTTTTGATAATTGTAATGTTTCAAAAGTTTTGAATGATTCAACTAATATGATGAGTTATATTTACACTCCCACTTTTTATAGCTTTTTAGAAATAGCCGAAAACGTTGTTGAGGCTTTACAAACCGGTTTTACTTCTCCAAACCTTGTAAGTGCTATAAATGACATGAAATTGAAATGGCTTAAATATTACATGGATATTCCCTTAGTTTATCTTATTTCCGCCTTTATTTTATCCTAGACTTAAAGTTGAAGGTATTAACAAATTGTTGGATGTTTATTATGATTGTTTGGGTTTAGGTTCTACAAACACTTCAACCATTATGACTATCGTTCGTATTGAAAATTTGCTTTGTTCCTTTGAATCAAGTGCTAGTTCTTCTACCGCTGAACTGACTCCTCCACCCTCTTCTTTTTCTTCTTCATCTTCTATTCTTTCAAAAGCTAAGCAAATTTTAGCTAAGAGAACAAAACACCACAACATTCATCCGCATGTGCGGAATTTCAAGATTATCTAACAACATATTTTAGTTTTGATAGTGAATCTTTTGAAATTTTGGATTGGTGGAAGGAGTTAGCCCCGAAGTATATCTCGCCTATATATACCTTATAAGGCCGAGATTTACAGTTTGATTATTTTGATTATTGATTTCCAGATTATTGTGAGATACTAGTTACTTCATTTATGAAGTTTGCATTTTATTCATTTCTATTCAATCAAAAAGAGAGTCTTTGATTGGTGTGTTAATCTTCTTAAAGATTTGTGTTACTAATCAAACTACTCCCTCCTTCTGCTTCTCTTAATTAGAAGGCTTGTGTAAGTTTGAAGAAGGAAGTAGGGCTGAGCATCGGTTTAAAACCGCAAACCGAACCAAACTGCAAACCGCAAACGCCGAAAACGTAAACCGCGAACCGAACCACAAAATTGCGGTTCGGTTTGCGGTTCAAACCGCACGGTTGTGGTTTTGCAGTTTGGTTGCGGTTTGGTTGCGGTTTTGCGGTCGGGGTTTTTTTGCGGTTTGCGGGTTTTATTTTCCGGTTTTGTGGTTTGACCGCAAACAGCAAAACAAAAACTTGCGAAGCGCAAACCGAACCGATTAAGTGTGGTTCGGTTGCGGTTCGGTTACGGTTCGGTAAACCGAACCGCAATCTGCTCAGCCCTAGAAGGAAGGGTTAAGATAATTCATTGTTGAGGGTTTTGATCCAATTGATCAAGGTTCTTTGCAAGTTTATATCTTGGTTTTATCTTCCTATATTTCCATCAATTTCATCCCATTTTCATCTTCTATAATCTTTCCATTTTCATCCATAATATTCACATTCTTGTTCTCTGAGTTTTTAATAATATCGGCCTTACCATTACCAAATCTCGCCCGAGAGTTGCCACCGAGATTCCCGTTGTCTTCGATTTCGTGGACTTCAATTTAGATTAGGAAACTACGGGATCAACCCCACATCAAAGTGGTATCAAAACTAATCGAATGAAGTTCAACTTAGCCATACACTACGGTTTGATTATTTTTATTTGAGTCTTCTTTGATTCATATAACAATCGAGTCTTTTCTTTGTTGCTATTTATTTGTGAGATAATTTAAGCCTAACATGCTTTGGCTTGTGTCTATTGGAGAAGAGAGAGATGTCATATCCAAACAAGTCAGCCGAACCCTAGAACGAAACCTTGTCGGCGCTTGTGAATTTTTGCCCGAGATCAATGTGTAACACCCCGAGATTTTTACTTTGACGGCAAGTTACATTATTTCTCTCAATCTAGTCGAGATTCACATAGATTTGAGTCAAATCAATTAATATCCAACTTCCACATCAAAGAAGAAAAGAGATTCGCAAGTTATCTTATTATTGAGATCTTATCTAGTAGGTCAGATCTTATCATATCTCTCAAATCCTGACTGAATATCTATCCCCAAATCTCGTCTTATATCCCCTTGCAGCAACCATATATCTCGACCTACCCATCCCATAAATCCACGAGAAAGCCAAGTACAAAAGTTCCATACTTAACCCCAAATTCCCTTTCATCAACTATATTGTAGCATTCAGGAAAGCCTTTCAAGAAAGAGTTGTTGCGATCCAATTGAGAATGGATCATCAGGGCAACAAGGGAGGAGTAAATCCCACAACATATTCAGTAATATTCGTCAACACTTGACGTTCGAGAAGCCTCGGCCCCAATCAAAAATCTTGCCCGAGATATTGACTGAGATTCCTTTTGACCGAAGAGGGCATCCAAAGAAGAAGCTTTATACCACCCTTGATCTAGTTGATAGCCGAAACACTCGTCTTTTGACCAATCTCGACTCCCAGTGACTATCTCGGCCGAGATTTTTGACCGAGATTACCTTATGTCGAGATTAAACCGACCCATTTATCTCTCTCTCTAATTAAATTAGTTCAATGTACGTTAAACTCTCGTCTTAGTCTCTTGCGTGTCTATTTCTTGCCTCTTTTTACTCTAAACACATTGAGTCTATATGTTTTGGCGTGTTAGTTAGTATTTATACTTTCTTTCGTACTAGTTGAGTCTACTTGCAATATTCTTTCTACTTTGTGTCAATTGTGTGAAGAGAATTCTAGCAGGGTTTCCTTAACTACCTTCAAACACAAGAACCTTCTTCCGAACCAAGTTGGTCACTTGATTCATCCAAGGAGTTTCTAGTTGAATCTAGTCATTGATTTTAAAGGAGTATTAAATTCACAAGTTTGTTGTAATAGAGTGTGTTTGTGAGAGTGAGAGAAAAAAAGTATCTTGAGATATCATAATAGAGTGTGAGAGTGAGAGAAAACAAGTAAGGTACCTTCGTTTTCACTAAATTCACAAGTTTGTTGTAACTTTGCGTGTTTGTGTATATGTCAAAGTAAAATAGCCCTGAAGGGTCACATAAAAGTGATTCCTTATGTCCGGAGGCCATATAAATGCTTAAGCAACTCATGACAACAGTCTCAACATTTGCTGAACGGATGGAGAAGCTAGAATCTCGTCCCACAGAAGAATCTTGGCCCCAAATTTTCGCCCTTGTCCAACCGAGTTTCCATCCATGATCTGCATTCAACATTGGCGAAAGTTCACACAATCCACTCTGCCTACAGCCCCCGATCCCGTCCTATAATATACGGATCTTACAATAAGGCACAGACGAATGAAAACCAAAACTCAATATAAAACAAAAGGTTTAAACAAAAGACTTGCAGCCGAGTTCAAAACAAAAGGGAAAACAACAACATAACATAAACCCCATCCCGTCCTATAATGTAAGGGAACCCCGGCTAACCACACCATCCGGATCACTCAGCAGCATCTTGAACTTGCGGAAAATCTACAACGACGGTATAAACCGTTAGCTAAAATTCTAGATATCAGCATAAACGTAAAGGCACAAACACACATAAGATAGAATAAACATATAGCATGCTCGCACTCAGCCGGATATTATCTTTCGTTAAGTTATCCATTACTAATTCAACTTATTTTGTCACATGAGAATCTCCCGAAACTCGCCTCCACTTCCGTCTACCAATAGGAATAGATCAGTACTATCCGTTACCTACGGGCCTGGGTTGTAAGAGCACATTCTAGTATCCTGAAGAACTAGACAAGTGGTCACCGTCCGGTTATCATACACTTGGGCCAATTAAGGTTATAAAGGGTAAATCCTATTCCGGTTATCCGTTATAACATGATAACAACACAACAAGCCAAAACGCTCAAACCAATACGCGGAATGAAGCTAAGTAAGTCCAAGGCACTTACCTTACTCGAAAGTAACTCAAAGCTCAACAAACAACTCAGAGAGGGCTCAGTTTCCCTCGGGAAAGGAGCAAGGAAAGCCTGTTCACACAAGCATCACGAATCAGGAACGAAACGGTTGCTAGAAGTCTATAACTTCTAGTCTCAATGATCTCTAAGAGATCTCCACAAGCTAAGGACTCAACCTTAGTCTTACAACACACTAAGAGACAACAACAACATCAAAGGCCAAGGAAGGGAACGAAGGAAGCAAGGAAGGAAGTAGCTCACCAAAGACGGGAAGCTACTACAGGAAAATCGCAGGGGCGGGTGGACAAACGCAGGGGCGGCTCGCCGCGGGGGCGGCACAGAAGAGGAGCGGGGGCGGGTTTCAACGCAGAAGCACTCTCGACTCCTTCGACAAAAAGGAACGCAATAAAGGCCAGAGCTTGCTCTTCTCAACACACAACCACGTCACAACTCAACCAAGAGAGCCTGCGAACATCAACTCATCAATAACGGAACCAACAACAAGGATCAAGACTCGATCTTGATCCTTGGAGAAGAAGAAAAGAAAGAACGAAGGGAAAAAGCGAAACAGAAGAGAAAGGCATGAAGCAACTACATGAATGTGATGAAGAAACCAGAAGGGATGAACTTACACGTTCAACAAGGTCAAAGGAAGCACGGTGATGACTGCAACTCTCAAGGGTTTGAAGAAACGTAAGCAAGGAACGGGAAAAAGAATAAAATACAGGAATATATAGGAAAGGGCTGAAAAGATAGAAGGAAGGACGCTTTAGGGTTAGGAACAAGATAAGGAAACCGGCCCATAAGATAGAAGATCGGATCTTCTATCTATGGAAAGAAGATAAAACGGATAAAAACAAATTGGGTGCGATCTACAGCGCATCCGCAGGGGCAGCCCATTGTCGCCGCGGGGGCAATGACAGACCTCAAGGCCACTGGGGCGGCCTTCTTCACCGCGGGGGCGGTGAAAATCAAAAATTGGGATCTTACATCAAATCCCCCTAAAAATAAGTTTCGTCCCGAAACTTGCAAAAACCCAACGATCACAACAACACACAAAAACATAACTGAACTCATATATTCCCACACGGGCATGTAACTCAAAATGTCACAACAGCGTACGCAACTCACAAAGGAAAAACTGAAACACACAACTACGCTAAAGGTGCGTCCAACACAGCCTAAAACTCCGGATAGTTCCTCTGGATATTATCCTCTGACTCCCAAGTTGCCTCATCAGCTCCTCGCATCGACCACTGAATCTTCATCATTGGTATGTCCTTCGAACGCAAGCGTCTCGTACTACGCTCTAAGACAGCCACAGGGTGCTCAACAATCGTGTGGTCTGGCTCGATCACTAGATCCTCGTGACTGACGGTGTGTCTCGGGTCCGGTATGTACTCTCGTAACTGAGACATATGGAAGACGGGGTGAACATCCTCGAGTCTAGGTGGCAAAGAAAGTTTGTATGCCGCCTATCTCACTCGCTCAAGAATCTCGAACGGTCCGACATATATGGGGCTCAGTTTCCCCTTGACGCCGAAACTTCTGACGCCTCGTGTCGGGGATACTCTCAACCAAACCTGAGCTCCAACTCTAAACTCCAAAGGTCTACGCCTCTTATCTGCATAAGACTTCTGTCGACTCTGTGCTGCTAACATCCGCTCTCGGATCACTACCACTTGAGCCATGTCATCTTGAATCTGCTCAGGTGCTACTCCACTAGCACTACTAGGATTGTCCCAACACAACAGTGATGACATCTCTATCCGTATAAAGCCTCATAAGGATCCATCCTGATCGATGCGTGCCAACTGTTATTATACGAAAACTCCACTAAGGGAAGGTGATCTGGCAACACCTGTCCCCAGTCTAACACATAGGCTCTTAACATGTCCTCCAGAGTATGGAGGGTCCGCTCGGACTGACCATCAGTCTGAGGATGATAAGTAGTCGTGAACTGCAGATTCGTACCTAGGGTGGCATGCACTTGCTGCCAGAACCTCGATGTGAACCGTCCATCTCTGTCAGAGACTATAGTCCTAGGTACTCCATGAAGTCTCACTATCTGTCTAGTGAACTCCTCTGCCAAACGACTTACCGGCCACGTTTCCTTCATAGGAATGAAACGTGCGGTCTTCGTCAGTCGATCTACTATCACCCAAATAGCATCAACACATCGACTCGGTCTCAAACCGGTCACAAAATTCATAAAGATGTCCTCCCACTTCCACTGAGGAACTGGAAGTGGGTGTAGCTCGCCTCCTGGTCGATGATGCTCGATCTTGACCTGTTGACATGTCGCGCACTGAGCTACATATCTCGTGACATCTGGTTTCAGACCTCCCCACCAGTAGGAGCATTTGATATCCTGATACATCTTACTCGTACCGGGGTGCATTTAGTAAGGTGAAGAATGAGCCTCTTGAAGGATCATCTGTCTCAACTCTCGATCTGAAGGCACACAAACATGCTCCTGGCGTCTCAAAACTCCATCAGCACCAACTGCAAACTACGACGCCTCTCCTCGAGACATCCGGTCTCGGATCTGGGTCAAAGCTGGACAACTCTCTTGTTTTGTCGGATTCCAGCCAACAGATCAGGTACAATCTCCAAAGTGGACAACTGGCATTCGGAATCCGGGAAGTGGATATCCATCTCCAGCCACGCCAAATCTCGCTGTAACTGTGGCTGAGCTGTCAGCATAGCGATAGCCATCTCCCGGGGAGTCTTCCTACTAAGGACATCAGCTACCACATAAGCCTTCGCCCGGTGGTATAAGATCTAAAGATCAAAATCCTTGATCAACTCCAACCATCTCCTTTGACGGTTATTCAATTCCCGTTGAGTGAATATATATTTCAGACTCTTATGGTCTGTGAAAATCTGACACGTCGCTCCGTACAGATAATGCCGCTAGATCTTCAAAGCGTGAACCACAACAGCCAACTCCAGATCATGGGTAAGGTAATTCTCCTCGTACGTCTTCAACAGTCGAGACGTGTAAGCAATCACCTTACCCCTCTGTATCAGAACACATCCCAAGCCCAGCTTGGATGCGTCGCTGTAAACTACAAAATCCTCGATGCCCTCTAGCTGAGCTAAGATAGGAGTAGAGGTCAACCTCTTCCTCAACCCATCGAAGCTCTACAGGCACGGCTCGGACCATACGAACCTTGTAGACTTCCTCAACAAGGAAGTAAGCGGTCGGGCAATAACTGAAAATTCCTCAACAAAACGCCGGTAGTTAGGGCTGAGCAGATTGCGGTTCGGTTCACAGAACCGCACTTAATCGGTTCGGTTCACCGAACCGCACTTAATCGGTTCGGTTCACCGAACCGCACTTAATCGGTTCGGTTTGCGGTCCACAAGTTTTTGTTTTGCGGTTTGGGGTTCAAACCGCAAAACCGTCAAAAAAACCGCAAACCGCAAACCGCAAAAAAAAACGCAAAAAAAACGCAAACCGCAAAAAATACAAAATCGCAAAAAAAACAGCAAAACCGCAACCAAACTGCAAAATGCGGTTCATTTGCGGTTCAAACCGTAACCGAACTACAACCGTGCGGTTCACGTTTTTTGGGATTGCGGTTTGCGGTTCGGTTCAGTTTGCGGTTTTCAACCAATACTCAGCCCTAACGGTAGTAACCCGCCAATCATAAGAAGCTGCATACTTCCTTGACGTTCTTAGGAGGCGGACAAGATGCTACTGACTCGATCTTTGCCGGATCAACCTTGATCCCTTCGGCTGAAACGATGTGACCAAGAAATGCTACCTCGGACATCCAAAACTCGCACTTAGAGAGTTTGGCGTAAAGCTCTTTGTCTTGTAAAACCTGAACAACGATCCTCAAGTGTCCTGCATGCTCCTCTCTACTACGAGAGTAAACCAGAATGTCGTCTATGAAGACAACTACAAACTGGTCAAGGAAGTCGATGAAGATGTTGTTCATCAACTCCATGAAAACTGCGGGCGCGTTCGTAATCCCGAATGGCATCAATACAAACTCGTAGTGTCCATATCTGGTCCGAAATACCGTCTTGGCTATATCCTGATCTCTCACCCTTAGCTGGTGATATCCAGATCTCATATCGATCCTCGAAAACACTGAAGCTCCATGCAACTGATCCAAAAGATCGTCGATACGGGGCAATGGGTACTTATTCTTGATCATCACCTTGTTAAGATCTTAGTAATCGATACATAACCTCATTGACCCGTCTTTTTTCCTAACGAAGAGAACTAGTGCGCTCCAAGAAGATACACTAGGGCGGATGAAGCCCTTCTCTGCTAACTCCTCGAGCTGCTTCTTCAACTGAAGCATCTCAATAGGCGTCATACGATAAGGAGTCATAGAGATTGGTATCATACCGGGCTCTAAGTCAATGCCAAAGTCTACACTCCTCTATGGAGGTAAACTTGATGGCTCTCCAAAGACGTCGGTAACTCGCAAGCTACCGGGATTTCCTCCAATGCCGGGCTCGTACTATCCTTCATGGCATAGCACCAGAAAGGCTTGCAACCCTGTCTGATAAGTCTCGTAGCTCGAACTGCACTAAAGATTGTACCGGTCTTCAAACTTCACAAGATCCCATCCTTTGAAGATCTCCATATGGCCTACATCTGTAGTTACCGTCACTGTCCTCTTGCCGATGTCCATAACTGCTCGATGTCGATCCATCCAACTCATACAAATGATGACTTCTTTAGGTACTAAGTACATGAAGAAGAAGTTAGCTGGCCAATCACGAACTCCCATCTAATAGGGCAATCGCAAACCTCTCAAGTACCTCGAATCTTACCCTCATCGGGTAATCCAATAAAGAAGGTTCTACCTTCTACGGTAACTAAGGCCAATCTATCTACACAAGCATCAAATATAAAAGAATGCGTAGCACCGGTATTGAAAAGAGCTCTGACATTGCCGCCCTTTGTCAATAACTCCGTGTCGTCTTCCGGGGACCAAAGCGTCTGGTCATCTGACCACGCTCGAATCCTGATGCTCCAACTTCAGCACTGACTGGTCGAATCTTCTGTCTCTTCTCAAGACCTCTTGCCTAATAAGCTCTCCTAGAATCTAGTCGATTCTTGAGCGTGCTTCTTATCGACTCCAAAGCTGAATCCATATGGTCTAGCCAAAGCTCGACTTCCAAACTTGCTCCATCTTAAACCTTGACGTCCTCAACTGAGCTCACGGGTACTGGCAGTGTAGGTGCAGGCCCTCTAGTCTTGATAGCTTCTTCAACTCTCTGCACGTAGTCACGAACTCACGATATGCAAATACTCCAATGGTCACTTGATCGGTCTCGTTTGACTATGCTCTCTGCACTCCGGTCCTAGCAACGGACCCATTCCCTGCTTGGAGAATAACGATCTCGGCAACTTCTTTGGTGAACGCCTCAACGGTAGGCGGATCAACAACTGGGGCTTGGCCCCGACCTCTAGCTAGTGGAGGTCCTTCTACACGTCCTCGTCCATGGACGACATGTGGAAGAGGTGATTGACCCCTTCCTTGCCTTATAGCAGATGTAGCTATAGTATGCGTCATCTGCTATAAGGATAGATATATAAGAATATAGATATAGATATAAGGCCACGCTACAGCTAAAGTAAAATCCAAGAAAAGCACATATAAAGGCCAGCACATAAGAAACTACACTGCTGAGATCCGTGGAGGTAGTGGTGGTCGCCCGTACATCTATCCCAGACCGACAAGTTGAAAAAGAAAACCCCCTTTTGAAGACGTTAGACACCTTGCGGGTTCTATTTATTTATCCATCCGACCTTTAGAAGATTACGAGTGCCATTGTTGCCAACCTAGAGCTCTAATACCATATTGTAACACCCCAAGTTCGGAGAACTTGAAGCGTTACGGGCTAGGACCTCACAATGGGTCCCGACCCTCAGCGTAGCAACGACAAACGGATCTTACAACAAGGCACAAACGAATGAAAACCAAAACTCAATATAAAACCAAAGGTTTAAACAAAAGGAAGCTTAAAAGATTCGCATCCGAGTTCAAAACAAAAGGGAAAGCAACAACATAACATAAACCCGATCCCGTCCTATAATGTACGGGAACCCCGGATGACCACATCATCCGGATCACTCAGCAGCATCCTGAACCTGCGGAACATCTACAACGACGGTATAAACCGTTAGCTTACATTCTAGATATCAGCATGAACGTAAAGGCACAAACACACATAAGATAGAATAAACATATAGCATGCTCGCACTCAACCGGTTATTATCTTCGTTAAGTTATCCATTACTAATTCAACTTCTTTTGTCACACGAGAATCTCCCAAAACTCGCCTCCGCTTCCGTCTACCAATAGGAATAAATCAGTACTATCCGTTACCTACGGACCTGGGTTGCAAGAACACATTCTAGTCTCTTGAAGAACTAGACAAGTGGTCACCGTCCGGTTATCATACACTTGGGCCAATTAAGGTTATAAAGGGTGAATCCTATTCCGGTTATCCGTTATAACATGATAACAACACAATAAGCCAAAACACTCAAACCAATACGCGGAATGAAGCTAAGTAAGTCCAAGGGACTTACCTTACTCGAAAGTAACTCAAAGCTCAACAAACAACTCAGAGAGGGCTCAGTTTCCCTCGGGAAAGGAGCAAGGAAAGCCTGTTCACACAAGCATCACGAATCAGGAACGAAACGGTTGCTAGAAGTCTATAACTTCTAGTCTCAATGATCTCTAAGAGATCTCCACAAGCTAAGGACTCAACCTTAGTCTTACAACACACTAAGAGACAACAACAACATCAAAGGCCAAGGAAGGGAACGAAGGGAGCAAGGAAGGAAGTAGCTCACCAAAGACGGGAAGCTACTACAGGAAAACGCAGGGACGGTTGGACAAGGGTGGCACAACAGAGGCGCGGGGGCGGTTTTCAGTGCATAAGAACTGTCGACTCCTTCGACAGCAAGGAACGCAGTAAAGGCCAGAGCTTGCTCTTCTCAGCACACAACCACGTCACAACTCAACCAAGGGAGCCTGCGAACATCAACTCATCAACAACGGAACCAACAACAAGGATCAAGACTCAATCTTGATCCTTGGAGAAGAAGAAAAGGAAGAACGAAGGGAAAAAGCAAAACAGAAGAGAAAGGCATGAAGCAACTACATGAACGTGATGAAGAAACCAGAAGGGATGAACTTACACATTCAGCAAGGTCAAAGGAAGCAAGGTGACGGCTGCAGCTCTCAAGGGTTTGAAGAAACGTAAGCAAGGAATGGGAAAAAAGAAGAAAAGACAGGAATATATAGGAAAGGGCTGGAAAGATAGAAGGAAGGAAATTTTAGGGTTAGGAACATGATAAGAAAACCGGCCCATAAGACAAAAGATCGGATCTTCTATCTATGGAAAGAAGATAAAACGGACAAAAACATATCGGGTGCGATCTGCAGCGCATCCGCAGGGACGGATCGCCTTAGCCGCAGGGGCGGCCATTGTCACCGCGGGGCGGTGACAGACCTCAAGGCCGCCCCAGCGGCCTTCTTCACCGCGGGGGCGGTGAAGGTCCAAAACTAGGATCTTACAAAAATCGCTTTCCCTTAGCGACCACAACTTTGTCCGCGCTTATCCTTGAGGATTAATTGAGGACTGAGGCGGTGTCGTTGAAGAACTTGATTGTGACGAACTACTAACTATGGTTAGACGATGGGTCGTGACCTTGAGAGTAGTAAATACAATTCCACGGCAAAAGGTTTTGTTGCTCTGAGTTGTACACAAATTGATCTAGCCACTCCCCTAAAAATTTTCATGACAACTGGTGTAGTAGTCTGATTTCTTAGATTTTACTTCTTGGGATGAACTACCATCAGTCGCAAAGAAGTATTCAAGTAATAAATTAAAAAATCGGTTTTTAATTGGATTTTGTCAATAGTGAAAATGGATTGACGTTTTAATTTACTTTGGTAAGTATACTAACCGAAGTCAAATGATTGTTAACAGTAAAATTAAAAAGTTAAAGAAGCAAAATGTTGAAAGTTCAAGGGTACCAAGAGGATTTTTAACATGTGTATATGAGAAGGAAATGACCATACCTAATCGGGTAGCCTCAGTTCTCGGGTTATAACGGGTCGGTTTATTTAGTTTTGGTAGTGGTGTCAAACGGGTTCGGGTTCGGCGTAGTCATAACAAGCTCGGGTTGAAACGGGTTGGGTCAAGACAATCTCTTTTTTATCGGTTTACTTCGGATCGGGTCGGTTTGGGTCGGGTATCAATTGTGCGGATTATTACGGGTTATTGGATAGCCTCACTTCTTGAATCCTAAGTTTATAACAGGTCGGTTTAGTTTGGCTCTCGGGTCATCCAGGTTGGGTTACTTCCATTTTTAATGGCTACGGTAGATGTGCCGATCAGGACACATCAATCGGCTTGGAGTCGGGTTGTTTATGTTCAGGTTGGGTCAAAACCGGATAGGGTTGCCCAACATCTTGATTTTGGTCAATTTATGTTCGGGTGTGTGTAATTTACTCTAAAATTTATATGAAGATAATAATTTGATAAAAGAGAAAACAAAAGTTATGTTGTTGTAGTGGTGCGTACTTTATTTAAAAAATGTAATAATAGGTCAAAAACATGCGTAATATATAATAATAACAATAATACAACAATGATTCGTTTGATCAAAATATATAACCAGGTGGTGACGTAGGAAGAAGAAAGGAAAAGAAAAATAAAAAGGAAAAGAAAAAGAAAGAAAGAAAATTGACAAAAAAAAGGAAAAATAAAATGAAATAAAACTCGATAAGAATCTTCGGAACCGATCGGAAATTTTTTTCAAACTTTTCCGTACGATAAATACGGATGTGTATATATATATATATATATATATATATATATATATATATATATATATATATATATATATATATATATATATATATATATATATATATATATATATATACTCGTAAAGTATCTTTTACGATATAAAATACTCTTGAAAAATATTTACGATATTAAAACAATAATAAAAATACAAAAAAAATATTTATATAAAACGTACCTTATATTAGGGGCGTTTCATTTTGAACTAACAATATTGTAATAAAAATATTCTAATAACCATAACTAGAAATATATGAACTTTATAATATTAGTTCAAGATTTGGGTAGCATTAATTTGAACATTGTGTACGTGTTAGCTCCACGTTGTGTTTTATTAGTTCAAACACGTACAAGTAAAAAAAATGCATAAAAACAAAATTATTAAATCAACAAAATAATACATGAACTAAATACAAAAAATATCAGAACTGATAGTATAAAATTTTGAGTGAATCTGTACAACATACTAAAACAGAACCTACTAAAGCCATATGTCAACCACTGAGGTATGTCACGTAGGACTTTTCAATATATCCACAGATATGCCACAAGTTATTTGCTAATTTTCCATTTTTCTTTTATAAAGTAAGTTTTAAAAACATTAATAAACAATCATCAATGCCACATCATCTTTTAAACATGTCATGTAAGAATGTGTTTGACTAATTTACAAATTGTTACAATATACCTATCAAATCTTTAAAATAAAAAACATTATAAGATATCGATAACAAACCAAATCTTTAAAATTTTAACAAATGAGATTTTGAAATCTTCTTCACATTTTTGAAACTCTGTTTTTATAAAAAAAAAAATTAAAAATAATATAGCCACATTTTAAAATTTTATTTCATTTTCTTATCCTTATTTTTAATTTTTGATATTTAATCTGATAACTCCACCTTGATTATGAATTGTCTATGTGGATGATGGAAGACTTAACATTTATGAGCGGTTTTATAAACTAACAAATATCGATTGTATTACTAGATTGTATATTTTGGTTTGTGTTTGTTAAATGTGTGCAGGCCTTGAAAAACATTTCAAGGGACAAACGCGGAAGCCTTGAAATGAGTTACAAATATGAAGATTCGGCTGAAGGGTTTAAAATATGAGGTTCAAAGATCTCAACAACCAAAGATCTTCAAACGGATTTGAAGAGAAGATCTCGGCCAACCAACAAGAATATCTTCAAGAGAAGATCTCGGCTACAACAACAAAATCTCGTAAAGATCTTAACCAAAAACACAAGAAGATAAGAATAGATCTTCCACCGAATTCCACGCAAGAAAATCTCGATCAAAGGGAAATCTTCAACGGCACTTCCAAGAGAGAAGATATAGGATCTTCAACAAACAAAGATCTTCAACGACACTTTCAACGACAAGAGAAGATCACGAAGAAGAAGATTCCCAACGTGTGTCAAAGAGAAGAAGTAGATGAAGAAGATAGAAGATCTTACAACGGCTACTTCATCTCAACCAAGCACCGTTATCCATGGAGAAAGAAGACCAGTACAACGGCTATCTTAAAACAGCTAAAAGAGTTCTTCATAGAAGATTATAAATGAAGATGCCGATTGAAGAGAACAACAACAAGATTACACGGAAACATCCAATTCTTCAAGCGATCTAAACATCTTCATTCGTTCCAAAAGTTTTTCTTTCTCTTAGCTTAGAAAAGTTTGCGAGAGCTTCATTGGCATACCTAGAGAGTATTATACTCAAGTGTGAGATTACTTTGCGAAGTAACTAGGCTATAATTGCTAGGTTAGAGTTGACTAGATCGTAGCATTGAGGCTACAGTGAGGGAAGAAGGGGATTTCTTCTAGGTTGTATCTAGGACTCTCTGAAGCAGATAATAGATAGTTAGATCCTAGGGTAAAGAAACCCTAGGACGGAGACGTAGGTTGTTAGAGCTGAACTTCGTAAACATATCACCGTGTCGATCTTTTAATTCTGCATTCCTATCGCGTATATTGTGACTAACGTTGCTTTGCAGGTTTTGAAGTCAAGGCCTTGAAATCACTTTCAAAGCCTTGAAAACCAGTTTTGTCACGAGACGCACATATCGACTTCAAGTCCTTGAAATCAATTTCAAAGCCTTGATATAAGATATTGCAAAAAGTTCTCATACTCTATTCAACCCCCCTTCTGGAGTATTTATATCCTTATTATTCACTTATGCGGTTCTTCATAATTTTTAAGTTAATTATTGAAATTATATCCAATCATAAAAAAATGACTAAGCTTGGATGAAATGGTATTTTCTTAGTGTTACATATTTTGTATAGACTAATATCCAATACACAAGGTATAAATTAAAAATATAATACTTTTTGGGTGAATTAGGTTAGTAGCTATTTTGAGTTTTTAGTTAAGTAGGCCAATTACATTTTGTTATTAGGTTAATGTACCCCATAAAATTTTTACCGTTCAAATACACTTCCTAACTGGTTATCTCTCACCTTCTTCTCTCTCATCTCTTCATCCACCTACAACAAATCAATTTCCACACATACGCTTGTTGAAGGCTCCGACCGAATGAGGACGAAGAGCTTGTCTTCCCGCTTGTTGAAGGCTCCGACCGAAGGCAAAAGATACGCCGGCGTAGATGATCCCACTAAAGGCTCCGACGTGGTTTGTTGAAAGTTGAAGACGAACGACACGGTGAAGGATGTTGAAGAGGGAAGATTGAAGGCTCCGACGTGGTTTCCAATTCCTCTTCCTCTGCGTGTTTATGCTAGATCAAGATTTGGTGTATCGACTAACGAAGACTACCTACACGGACCTGAAAATGCTCATGTCTGGTGTGGTTTCTAATGTTGCAAGCAATATTTCAGGGCTTGCTCTTGATTCCCAATTGAAGGTTAGCACTTACCTCAATTAGTTTTGATTATCATATTCACAACTTAACCCTAATTTTGTCACCATTTGTTCCATTTCTTTGTGCAGACGGTATGCATCTTCCACTATCGGTTTGTTCCATTTCTTCTATTCGCTCGGCAACGCTTTTGTTCTCTGCCGTCACCGTCTTTTCATCGCCATTATTGTTACATTGCTTAACGCCTGAAAATGTCTTCGATAAACAGCTGCAAAAAATTGGAGCGGCAAACATATTCCATAATTGGTGTGTTGAAACCCCAAAACCCAACCCCAACTTTCATTATAAACCACAAAACCGTAATTTAAAGACCATCCAAAAATAATACAGCATAAACCCAATACAAAATAAACCCCCTAACTGAAGACACCGGTCCCCAAGTCTGCTGAGGAAATTCTGGGTTCGATCACGTCGAGTTCAAAAACAGTAGGAATTTAGCGAGCTTATCTTGGAGATCTTTCATAGATGCGAGCCAAATCAGCGAATCAAATTGACATCCCTAGGACCAAAACCCTATCCGAGATTCCCTACGATGTCTATCGAAAGACAATCGATCCGCTCTTCTCTACTCAGCGGCGGATTCTTCCTCCAACCTGACACTTGTTGGGATCGCTGCGCCGACCTCGACTTCCATGTCCTTCCCAAGGCCAAGTTCGGCATCCCTAGGGAGTCACTTTCCTACCTAGAAAAAAATGGTCGCGTTTTGTCATCTAGTCAAGGGCTAGTACTGCTCCACAAGATTGCTCATCACGCCAATGAATTCTTGATATTCAATCCGGTTACTCGGACCTGCGTCCAGATTCCGATCCCCAAGCAATCCATTGTAAACCGCGGAATGCTCCTTGAATGTCATCCAAGAAACCTTCAACATTATACGATTACGATTCCTGTACGTGTCGATGACGAAAACCGTTCTTGGGGTGGAAGCGCTCACCTAGCCGTGTATCGGAACGGAAAGTGGGATGAAGAGCTCTGTGACATGGAGCGCGACCTAAAACCCGGACAACTCCGCCTGGATACTCCGGTGGGGGTCTTCGGAGGACACAGCGGAGGTCTTGTGGTATACTATCTATATGATGGGTACGTTTATTTCATCTAAAATGCATCTTTTTGCCTGCATCGCATCTTGTAATAGCATCTTTTTATGTCATATTTGCAGTTTGCCAAACGCTTTAGAGAGGCCGGTTTACTTGGAGTCGTACTTGGTGGCCTACGATGTCGAGAAGAAGCAGCTTTGTAAAACAACAAAACTACCGGAAGGAGCGTGGATTGGTGATGATTTTGATCATACAAAGTTGCACATCTTCAAGTGGGGAAGGGGGGCGGCTATCGGTCTTGTGAGGACCGAGTCGAGAATGTTTAAGGTGTGGGTGTTGGAGTGCATGAGTAATTCATGGAGAAAGGTGATGTTCAAGACGACTTCGTCTATGGGAGTGCCGGAGGAGGACGGAGATGTCAAGGGCTGCTGCATTGTTAAGGTGTGGGTGTTGGAGTGCATGAGTAATTCATGGAGAAAGGTGATGTTCAAGACGACTTCGTCTATGGGAGTGCCGGAGGAGGACGGAGATGTTAAGGTGTGGGTGTTGGAGTGCATGAGTAATTCATGGAGAAAGGTGATGTTCAAGACGACTTCGTCTATGGGAGTGCCGGAGGAGGACGGAGATGTCAAGGGCTGCTGCATTGTTAACGGGACAAGTTTGGTGTTTGCTACTGAGATCCGGATCTACGAGTACAACATGGAGGCTCAAAGACTGGAGGTTGTGGCAAAGCATCGGTATCCGCAGTATACAAAGATGGTGTTCACCCCCTACACTAACACTCTTTGACCACTTTGTGGAGAGGTAGGTAGCATACTTACGTTTTGATTCAAGATTTACTGCTTTTCAGCAACTGTACCAAACCTACATGGAACCATAGAACATGCAAAACATTCAAAGTGCCAAACTACAAATATGTTTACATCCAACTTTAAACTGTTTCTCATATCATGGAGCTTTAGTTTCAAGAATATGCAAAACAAAGGAACTAAAACAGCCAAAATTGCCGGACAACTCGGATACTTTGATCTTTCAAGTCACTATATGAAACACTGTCCATAATTGTAATCTGTAGAGATCCTGCCCGTATAAGTCCATCAAAGGACATTAACCAACTCGACATCGAAAACCAACCAAGCGTTGGGAGGTATAGGTCCAGCACCCTTGGTCCCGTACCTGCAGATCATACAGATTTTCGGGTTTAACTCGTCCACCATCTTAGATGAATCAAACTGCATACAACATGACCCCTAAAACGAATCAAGGGTAAGTGACTTACCCCATTGATGGTGGAATTGTCAGTTTTCGCTTATCCCCAACCCGCATACCTACAATGTTCATTGTGTGTCACATGTAATAATATAGAAACCATGAACCAAAGCAATGAAAATCGTGCAAGCATCAAATGTTTTACCTTCCACTCCTACATCCCATCCCTTAATAACCTGCCCTATACCTGCAAAGATAAAAACCAATATATTAATCTCTAGATCAAGTCAAAAATCTTAAAATAAGTGAATTTTCAAAATTTTATTCACCTAGGATGAACTTGAAAGGTGCTTTGCCTATATTAGAGTCAAATATCTTGCCGTTCTTCTGTAGCTTTCCAATATAACGAACAGTCACCTGACACATATAACATTACACTCCAAACTTTCCATTGAAAACATAGACAAAAAGGAAACACAGCCTGCGCCTGCGTATTTATGTTCTTACTTTTTTCCCAGCAGACGCTCTTTTTCCATCTGGTTTTCCCATTTCCACTTCCTCAACAACTAATCCATTCGCAAAGGTTCTTGCCTTGCCAGGCTTCGACTTAGATTTCTTTGTCTCACTCTTTGTTGCGGAAACACCCTCAACTGCTTTAGTAGTAGCCTCTTCTCTCTGTTGAGCCTCGGATCCCTCCTCCTTCCCCTTCTTTTTCTTCTTCTTTTTCTTCTTTTCCTCAGATGCATCTCCACCAACAGCTTGCTCACTGGAAAACATTTAACACACTTTACTTAAACCAACCATACACGACAAAAACAAATATATAAAAACATATATCGTGTCAAGACAGCATTTTCACGGCCCTCACAAGTGTGATTGTGAAACTCGGACTTTACAGCTATAAAAATATTGATGAAAGCAAAGATATTTCCAAAATGCACACGGGTACTGTCAAACCAAAGATGAGAAAAATGTTGCAGAATGTTGTAAGTCATTGCAAGACTATGGCCATACGAAGATCCATATATGCTATAAAATACCTAAACTTGCAAGGATGAGATTATACAAACTCACCCATCTTGGGTTCCATTTGCTTCCTGGGCAGTTTCAGTTTTCTTTTCATCTCCTTTGTTGTTTTTCTTCTTTTTCTTCTTCTTCAGGCTTTCTTCTGGAACATCACTGGGATTCAAAGACTCATCCTGTGGGACACCACTATAGGAACAAAAACATACAATAAAAAAAAATTGTAAGCAAGAAAAGGAAGCATGCCAATAAAAATTCAATACATGAAAGTTGAAACACAACTGAATTATGTGCAAATATCATGCATGATTAATATTCAGCAAAAAATTCTCTGTAACTCTGACCTCTGCCTTTGAGGCTCTTCACCAGCTGTAGCTTCATCAATCTTTCTTTTCAAGTTTATCACTTGAGCATCATCATTTTTAGTTTCATTCTTTTTGTTCTTGTTCTTGTTTTTGCCTCCCTCATAAGAAGTCTTGGATGCCTTTCTTTCTGTGTTCTCCTCAAGTTTCTGAACAATGGATTCTTCCTTTTCACGAGAAGACGAAATTGGAAAACCATCTTCATCTTCACTTTCCAGTACCGCAACACCAGTGGTACCCTTTACTACAATTTCTTGCCCACTAACATCAGACTTAGATGCTTGATTCTTCTTAACTGGCTTCTTTGTTTTGCCGTTTTCTTTTGCAAGCTTTTCATCATCCACAATCTCCTCAATAACAACTGACAAAGGTCAATAAAACATAAAATTGCTGAAATTTGCACATGTTGGAGGGAAATAAATAAATAATTGTGAGCAGAAAAAATTATTGACAAAGGAAGTAGACACTCGAACTCTATAGCTATAGTCAGTTCTGAAATTCTATAGTTGCAACTAAAAGTTTGAGAGGGAACAATGAAAAGAATCAAACTAGCTAGTGATGTTGATGAAGCAATATACAAGTAATTTTCGCAATGTACTCATCACATCACATGCATAACATACCACCTATACCTAAAGAAGCATAGATGTTATTTGTAATAAGTCAAACCTCCACTATTTCGAACAGGGGACGGAGGATACATATCCATATCTCCGTCATTGATGAAATCAAAATCTTCTTCGGAGTCATCATCGCTGTAGTCACTGGACTCATCTGATTCAGTCTCAGCAATATCTTCCCCATATAAGTCACTACAAGTATAATTAAGGAAGAAACTAGAAACCAATAAAATCGAAAATCAATCCAGAAGAAAAGAACAATTGCATTCACTAATCAACATTTAGATTACCAATCATATGCAAAGATTTCACAAGAAAAATACCAATGTCACTGAAAAGGATACCATTCTTGATCATTGTCACAGTCCATGCAGCCACCCTGTACGAATCCAGATAGGTGAATACTTGTTGGGCCAATGACAGAGAACTTGACTTCCTCTTCCTCCTCGAATTCAAGATTTAATGGACATGACTCTGTTTTGTCGGGCAACAAAACACACAAGTATACAGGACTCTTTTCTCCAACTTCACATTGCAAGATACTCTTCTTTGAAGCTGAACCCGCTCCCAAAGTAGCCTGATCAAGTTCAACAGTATTAAATACTAACATCAAGGTAGTCTACAATTCCAAAATGACAACACATGTAAATGCTTAAATCTTATAGCATAAGCTCAACCTTCAATGGGTAAATGGTAAGTTTAAACAAAGAAACAGCCATTTGGGGTTTCTTTGCTTTGTGAGGTTAACGAATTATAATATACAGAAATTTAAATTATAAAACCTTGAAATTTGGGGCAAATGGTAAGTGTAAACAAGAAACAGCCATTTGGAGTTTCCTGGCTTTGTGAAATCAACAGATTATAATATACAAATTACAAAACCCCGAAAGCTTATGATTATGATTTGGGAGGAAAAAAACAGTAATATCTAAGTTAAGTATACCTGGGTTAAAACTAGCTTTCCGTGCACATCGGCATACTTCAGCGTTTGGGGTATCTTGGGCTTCACCTCGATTCCTGAAACCAAAAACAAACATGAAGGCGAGAAGAAACTGAATGCGGGCAAACGATGACAACCAAAAATGATAGTGTATTAGTGTGTGGTGATTAGTGGAAGACTGTAGGAAAATACTAACCCCAGAAGGCCATTTTTGGATCTCTCGATTGTTCAAGGATGGTGAAGAGAAGGAGAGACGGAAATTTTGAAAATAAGAAACGACGTCAACAACCCAGCCAGCAATGCGACTGCCTGCTTGCTTCTGCTCTAAAACCCTAAATATTGAGCAAAGCAGGCAGTCTGAGCATTCCGAATTGTTTAGGCGTTTGATTCGGGGATTTGTTTCGCGAATTTCGGCCGGTTTCATCTAGTTGGTGGCTCCGTGGCTTTGTTTGGGCCTTACACTCCTGGTTTGGGCCTTTTGGGGTGCAATGATCAGACCAATTTACATTGGTCGATATAAATTTTCAATTTAAGTGATTTGTTTGGGCCTTACACTCCTGGTTTTAGTTCCTTTGTTTTGCATATTCTTGAAACTAAAGCTCCATGATATGAGAAACAGTTTAAAGTTTGATGTAAACATATTTGTAGTTTGGCACTTTGAATGTTTTGCATGTTCTATGGTTCCTTGTAGGTTTGGTACAGTTGCTGAAAAGCAGTAAATCTTGAATCAAAACGTAAGTATGCTACCTACCTCTCCACAAAGTGGTCAAAGAGTGTTAGTGTAGGGGGTGAACACCATCTTTGTATACTGCGGATACCGATGCTTTGCCACAACCTCCAGTCTTTGAGCCTCCATGTTGTACTCGTAGATCCGGATCTCAGTAGCAAACACCAAACTTGTCCCGTTAACAATGCAGCAGCCCTTGACATCTCCGTCCTCCTCCGGCACTCCCATAGACGAAGTCGTCTTGAACATCACCTTTCTCCATGAATTACTCAAGCACTCCAACACCCACACCTTAAACATTCTCGACTCGGTCCTCACAAGACCGATAGCCGCCCCCCTTCCCCACTTGAAGATCTGCAACTTTGTATGATCAAAATCATCACCAATCCACGCTCCTTCCGGTAGTTTTGTTGTTTTACAAAGCTGCTTCTTCTCGACATCGTAGGCCACCAAGTACGACTCCATGTAAACCGGCCTCTTTAAAGCGTTTGGCAAACTGTAAATATGACATAAAAAGATGCTATTGCAAGATGCGATGCAGGCATAAAGATGCATTTTGGATGAAATAAGCGTACCCATCATATAGATAGTATACCACAAGACCTCCGCTGTGTCCTCCGAAGACCCCCACCGGAGTATCCAGACGGAGTTGTCCGAGTTTTAGGTCGCGCTCCATGTCACAGAGCTCTTCATCCCACTTTCCGTTCCGATACACGGCTAAGTGAGCGCTTCCACCCCAAGAACGGTTTTCGTCATCGACACGTACAGGAATCGTAATCGTATAATGTTGAAGGTTTCTTGGATGACATTCAAGGAGCATTCCGCGGTTTACAATGGATTGCTTGGGGATCGGAATCTGGACGCAGGTCCGAGCAACCGGATTGAATATCAAGAATTCATTGGCGTGATGAGCAATCTTGTGGAGCAGTACTAGCCCTTGACTAGATGACAAAACGCGACCATTTTTTTCTAGGTAGGAAAGTGACTCTCTAGGGATGCCGAACTTGGCCTTGGGAAGGACATGGAAGTCGAGGTCGGCGCAGCGATCCCAACAAGTGTCAGGTTGGAGGAAGAATCCGCCGCTGAGTAGAGAAGAGCGGATCGATTGTCTTTCGATAGACATCGTAGGGAATCTCGGATAGGGTTTTGGTCCTAGGGATGTCAATTTGATTCGCTGATTTGGCTGGCATCTATGAAAGATCTCCAAGATAAGCTCGCTAAATTCCTACTGTTTTTGAACTCGACGTGATCGAACCCAGAATTCCTCAACAGACTTGGGGACCGGTGTGTTCAGTTAGGTCGCAAGATAGACACATATCATAAAAGCCTCCCACCAAAACATGAAATATGTATGAAAAACATTAAAAAATATAATTAGTTGTATAAAATTATAAGTATATCTATATACATATATTAAAGCAGAATCACTTCGTCCCACATGTCATATTCTCACGAACTTCATGCCACATGTCATTTTTTCGTGCATTTTAATTTTATGATTATACTAATTTATAAATAAGTAAAAAAATCATTAATGTAGATAATAGATATATTGTTTCCATTTTATTCTTACCGCGATCTTTAATATCTTCTTACGATATTCTTCTTATTATTTTTTGAAAATTTTCCCACTTTTAGTTATAAAATGATTAGATAATTTATTATTCTAACTTTAACATATAATTATATATATTTTTATATTAATTAAGAAATATTCACTAACTTAACAAATGTATAAATTTTTTGTAATATAATTATTATTTTCTTTGTTTTTTTAAGAATATTATTTAAAACTATCTAAGATAATTTTGTAATTGAACTTTTTAAATGTTCCTCTATATTATCATTTATATTTTAATTTTTGAAATTTAATCTATTTCTTCTAATTTTTTATTGTCCTTTATCATCTTCATAAATAGTCTATTAACATTAACTTTAACTAAGATATGTAATATTGTATAAATTAGTGTATTTTTGTTTATCTAAAATTAAATAAATTTAATACTAAATTTTTTATTATTTTTTAGGTTAATTAATTAAAACCATTATGTTGCATAGATTTTTTAATAAAAAATTTTACAAAAATTATTTATTAATAAGTTTTCAAAATTATACCCGTGCCTTGGCACGGGAACTATCACTAGTTTTTTATAAAAGTTGAATGAAAGGTAGCAAATCAACTCACCCTTATTATAGTGTTTCCTTCTTTCAGAAGCAAGTATATCATCCGATAACAAATTGCATGTTTCTGTCCATACAAAAAATGGTCTAGACATACTTCTTGATAGCAATAACATGACAAACATTTTCCTTAGGAAGCACGTTGTTCCCCACTGGCTTGCTTCTCTTATGCCATCTACGTATTCGGTTTCATCCTCTAGAAGCCCTAGAGCGTACATTCTTTGAATGTTGGGTAAGCCTTACCATCGACAGTGCGTATATCTTCGAAGCAAGTTGCACCTTTGACATGGTTTAACAAAATTCGCAAGCAGTATCTTTCTACTTCACCTGGACTAACATAGTAAATTCTTCCAACTGTCATTAGCTCAACTAATTTGCAATTTTTGCGTACCTTTCTTTCGGACCAGTTTTTATTTGGCTTCTTCCAAACATATTTGGATGGAAAATCCGAATATGTCAAATTCCTAGGATTTGGATATTTCTTGTTCGTTTCCATCCAAGCTAAAAACATAGAGGTTTTAGATTTATCCTTGTTGATCAATGCCTCTATATGGTCGTCTTCGTCATAGACGACGTTTTGCTCATTCGGAAGGTGAAAACTCAACCTCACCACAAAAGGAAACCGATAATGAATACCAAACTTAAACACACGCCATGATGCTTCACTTGCTGATATATATATATCGGCAGTTCTCGTAGTCATTTATCTCATTTCTGGCCTTGTCTTGTCCATTAGTTGAATTTTCATCATCAATAACAACTGATACACGATCATTTCCCTTATTGATATACTTGAACAAATACTTGATTGATTCAGATTGATTACACCACTCAACAATTATATGAGCATTATATTTGAGAAGAAGATACGGGTTATGAGGAACTAAAACCTGTTGTCTAGATCAAAACCACCTTTCTTCACAGACTTTCCATCCATTCTTCTTCTGTAATGTGGGAAACCATCTTCAACAATGAGTGTGTCATTGTTAAATTTCATAGGGAAATACTTGCTGCACTTTGAGCCTTTCATACAATCGCATTTTGGATTCATGGTTTCACAAGATCCGTGCATCATAAACTGGATCACAACTTCATGTAATTTAGGTTGACTAACTTCATCTGAAATTTCTGCACAAATAATACAATCAATGTCCTCTGCGGTTTTACATTTGTTGTCATGATGAAGAAAGACAAGGATGTGAGCATGCGGAAGTCCCCTCTTCTGGAATTCAATAGTATATATGACTGCATAATTAGTAATTAGATTAGTGTAGGAAGAAATAATTAAAAAATTATAACTAAATAAATGTGAACAACAAAAAAATTAGACAATTAATATATTACATAAACATACCGGACACAACTCTACCGAAAATGTGGTTGATTTTGATGTCATGAATCATTTCATCCAACTTCATTTTAAAAACACGACTGATAATATCAGGTCGATCTTCTTGTTGAAGGCCCCTTTTTTTAACATATCTGACAATTTCATGCCATTTAGAGTTACGGGTGAAAGTAATGAATAGATGTGGATAACCAAGACTTTTGCATATTGCCATTGCATCCACCAATTGTAAATGTAGAAGGTAAAACCATTTTCTTACTATTGGAAGACCCTTGAGTATTGTCACGACCATCTACATCAATCAAATTACTATATAGGTCATATCTTAACTTAGATTGGTTGTTTCTCAAGTAGTTTAGCCTTTGAGACTCTATCATGGTAAACATATCAACAACAAATTGTGGAACAATATCCTTGATAGTAAGAGAGTTTGCGCTTCTCCTTTCATATCTTGCACTCGAAACGATGCAAACTCACGCAAACTCAAACGAACCCTTTTCCTCGGATTACCATTCTTATCATCTCTTAGCAAAATATCAGTTTTGTAGCCATCTTCACCATAGGGAAATAAGAGTGGATATTGAAGAGCGAGGAATGAGGGGTGTAACTCAGTAATCTTGTACAAATTTCCGTCATGCTTCTCTAATACAATATCTCGAGGATTCATCGTACTTTCTTGGTCACCAACTAATATTGCGGCTACTTCTAACGTTGTAGGAAGATTGTATCTTCTAGCATCAGTTTCTCTTGTGCTTTTAATGTTATTTTCAAATCTGAATTTGGATTAGCTTTCAACTGATCTTTAGCAATTCGGAAAACTTTTGCAAGGGGATTGTTTTGGTCAATCATGACTTTCAAATCTGAACCTAAGGATCGATAAGAATTTCCTATTTTACTACAAAGCATTATAATTAGAATAATGGTTTCATTTATAATATGTTGTATTCATAAAATAAATAGACTTTTTTCTACAATAGTCATATATACAAAGTTAAAACATTTTAACATACCTGAATGGTCTGATTCGATTTGATTCTTCGTCACCAGTGTCAATGATATACATTTGGCAATAAGCTGGTTGACACCCTTCCAATGGTAACAAACTACCAATCAAATGATTATTCTGTCCTTGAATGTGAAAAGCAGATGGCCCTCAACCTTCTTGAACATTACAAACTTTACCATAATTGAAGTAAAAGCTAACATCATGTTGTAAATTCTGATGTGCTTTTTAAAGTGGACTGATTTTAGATCATTGTTCGATAACAATGAAGGCAACAAAGTAGGAGATTCTTTTAGAAGAGGCAATTCTACTTTTCCTTGCATACGACACAAGGAAAATTTAGGAATCTTTTATTTTCTTCTGTTGTTAAATCTCTCACCATACCACATGAATGCACCACATGAATGGCACTCGAATGTGGGATCTCCAAAATCCAAGTATTCTAAAAAATATTTTTAGAAAAAATACTTTCAAAGTTAGAAAATGAATATATGTAAAATAAGACAAAAATAATAAACCTACAATAAATTAATAAAATAGGAATTTTTGTACCATTGAAGGATGGAGTAAGATTTTCGTTGTAGATTGGTTCTGTAATCTGATCTTCATCAACATCATCTTTGAAAATACAAAAAAAATGTTTAGGGACATTAATGTAATTGATACTATTTAATATAAAATTAAAAGTGTTAAAAGAAAAGTGTTAAAAAATTACCATCATTGTCATTATCTTCACACACATCATCTGCATGCTCGTAATTATATTCAACCCAACCTATATAATCATTATGTTGTAAGGAAAATCAATTTGTGTGATTGATATGCTATATATTTGGAAGATAAAGAAAAAGACAATTTATAAACAATTTACTCACTGTTGTAGTTGTTGGGGAAGGTAGTAACACCAGATGATCGAGTAAGTTGAGGATTGTTCATAGATGATGTATAATTAGAATACTGTGAACAAAGTGGTCGAACAATTGTTCTGTTAATAGGATGAGACGTGCTTGCTTGTTGAGAATTTTGAGTAAATCCATGACAATGAGAGGAGCAAAGAATACGATTTTGATCTACAGATTAAATAAACTAATTAGCAATATAATAAACTAATGGACTTCTCGTACAACTTCATACTAACAAAAGTTTTTTTTTAAAAAGAAACATAAACTAATCCGTGGTATCTAACATTGTTAAAAAAATTGATTAATATCTTTGTGAAAGTAATATTACCACTTAGATTTGAGACTGGTGCAGGAACATGTTGTGAGGGTGATGGAGAGATACCTTGGTAAACGGTTTGTTATATAGAGATAATATTTAGGAAAATAAAGAGTAAAACAACCTTACAGAATGTTATATATGTAGAGTCTATGAACATCACCATTTGTAATGTCTAAAAAGGGTGTTTTGTGTGCAGTTTGGTTGTTTGATGATCATGAAAGTCAAGATTAATAATGTGTATATTAGATACAGTTGTATTGAAAATAAGAGGAAAACAGAATATTACCAAATTTTTGGAGTTGTGTTGCTGTAAAACAACCTTACAGAATGTTATATATGTAGAGTCTATGAACATCACCATTTGTAATGTCTGAAAAGGGTGTTCTGTGTGCAGTTTGGTTGTTTGATGATCATGAAAGTCAAGATTAATAATGTGTATATTAGATACAGTTGTATTGAAAATAAGAGGAAAACAGAATATTACCAAATTTTTGGAGTTGTGTTGCTGTCAAACTTATCTCTCATAATCATTTTTCTATTCATTCGATTCAATTTTGGATTTGTAAACATCTTGTTCCCACCTACAGAGATTGAGTTTAGTAATTGTAACAACATATTGACTGATAAAGTACAAAACACAATGATTTTCTTTCAAAATAAATTGGTTACTTACTCCGGTTATGAAATTATTTCTACAAGAACCAAGCATCCATGGATTTCTCTTTAAAACACAACCACTAAAAAATGAAAAGGAATTCAAGAAAGGTGTTTTTGTGAAACAATATAGATGACTAATGTGCCTGTAAGTCCAACAAAACAGAGAAAGTAAAGTTTTAGAAATAAACGCATAAAGTAATGATAAAGAACAACTTAACTGATTAATTTTTAAGGAGTGCCTTACTTCTTCGATGTTTTAATGATTCATTTATTACATGAGACTGCATCTCAATATAGTTTATAAGAGACGGTGGAATATACTGCAATAGTATACATAATTTTATAAATTATTTTTTATCTTGATATGAAGAAGATTTGGACAACTATACAGATCATGGATTAATATTGTTAAGATATTGGTTAATAGAATCTAGAATTATATATATATATATATATATATATATATATATATATATATATATATATATATATATATATATATATATATATATATATATACGTATGTATGTATGTATATGTATGTATGTATATACACACGTATTGCTATAGTGCCATTTATCCATTAAAATATCAATTTAACATATTATCTATATTTAATTTGATAATTATTTTAAGTAAGTTAGTAATATAAATTGATGCCATTTATATGAAATGATAAATATTTTTCATTCCTTTATATTTAAATGTATAGGTTTGATCATAATGTGTTTCAAAAATATATGATTAAAATATTATTTAAATTGATATGAAATAGTGGATGACTTTATTATATGTTTTTCTTCTGAATTTCCTTGCATATATACTGTAGGATGAAAATATTTGATTTTTCACCTAAACTAGTTTATATCCCGCACCTTGTGCGGGATATAAACTTAAATAGTCAGGCTTTGACACAACACAAAAATAGGATAACACGTCAAGTTTATATCCCGCACCATGTGCCATCTTGAATTACAAATTGATAATTAATATGTCGATCAACGCCCAACTCTATATACTTGTAAGAAAGGTTGATATACTTTACACCTCACAATGCATGCCAACTTAAATAATTTGAGTGTAATATCCGGAATTTTTATTCCGTTTATTTCCGTAACGAATCGGATTTCGATCAGTTGATCCATATCCGTCTACTTAGTTAGACACATTGTTTCAAAATTCATCATTTTATGTAGCTTCCCTTCACATAAAATGATAGGATCCTTGTTTCAAAAATTTATCATTTTATGTAGCTTCCCTTCACATGGATCCGTCTACTTAGTTAGACACATTGTTTCAAAATTCACCATTTTATGTAGCTTCCCTTCACATAAAATGATAGGATCCTTGTTTCAAAAATTTATCATTTTATGTAGCTTCCCTTCACATAAAATGATAGGATCCTTATAACCAATCCTAAATTATAACATGATCCGTATCCGTCTATTCCGTGCACTCGTTAGTCGGGATCTCGTTTCCGGACTGCAGCTAGCACCGGGCTGCTGCTCCCTTGCGCCAGCTCCAGCCCAGCATGCCAGCAGCTTCAGCCAGCGCCAGCCCACCCCAACAACGTGTGCTGCTGCTTTACCTTCTTCAGCCAGCGCCTAGTCCAGCCTAGCATGCCAGCGCAGCTTCAGCCAGCGCCAGCCCAGCCCAGCCCAGCAGCGTGTGCTGCTACTTTACCTTCTTCAGCCATCTTCAGCCCATCTGCTGCCTTACCTCTTCAGCCCAGCGCGCAGCCCAGGAGCACGCCAGCCCACCTGCAATACCACGTTCAATTTCTGAACGTTACAAAGGAATGTAACAGCCCAGATTTGCGTGATCTCCTTCCATTTTTAGCCGCTTGCAATCTGTCCAGATTCACGCAAGCTACACCATCCCTCCGTTTCTCTATCGAGTCAAAGAACCTCCGCATCCTACTAGTGAGTCATTCCTTCACGCGAACCACACCAGCCTTCTGCACACGTTCAGCCCTCCAACGACGCAGAGGCCGACGCTGAGCCTTGGAGCCGTAGCAGTGCACCCTACCCCTTCCTCCCTTCTGCACAACAGGTACACGGAACTGGTAGAGCTTAACCTCCTTATTCTGCTAATCTGTGCTACGTGGTTCTGCATTTCTAATCCGAAGCTTTTCAGCGCAGCAAGGCTCTTCCGAGTAGAAAGCACAACATCTTCGATCGGATTCCTTCTGTGGATAGGCAACGACCTTACTGCTGACGGGTGAAACTCTTTCCCTTCTTCTTCTACTGTTTCCCCATCTATCTGCACTCTCACACCTTCCTTCTTTGTGCCGGACTGATTCCCCACTAATGTAGCAGCGAGACAAACTAGAGGCTTCCTTGGGACAACAGTGAAACCGAGCCAAGCCTAATCCCAGTCCGGTAAGAAATCCACTTCCTGTTGCTCCTGTTTATGACATAGGTGCAACTTATGTATATGTACATTGTGACCTCCATGGAATTAGAACCTAGAATGTGTAAATTGGAATATATAGATTAATGTGTTCGGTGAGAGTCGAACTAGAGACCTATAGGAAGGTTGGACTGCTGTAAAAAAATGAGCAATAGAAATAAGAGTGAAATGCCCTTGTTTAATCTCAGTTTGTAAGTTAGAAATGGGTAATGTTGTAGATCAATGTTAGAGAGTTAGGTTGAAGATCCACCGTTGAAATTTTAATAGGTAATAGCTGGATATACGTAGTTTAGTATTTTAAAATTTGAGAAGAAATGAACGGTCGGATTAGAAGTTATAAGCTTCCGAAGTTGGGTAGTTAAGCAGTTTTTGTAAACGTTGTTTTTTTTGGTTAAGTATAGAAATTGTAAGTGTAGTAGCCAACTTTGAGAATTTTTATAAAAATGATGGATGAACAGTTTTGAGAAATTCTTGCTCCTAAGGATAGATGGAACATCATAGATGATCTAGAAAAAGATTTCGGAATTTTTATAAGCTTCTATGAATTTTATATTTGAAACCGAAGTTGGACCTTTATGATCTTTCGGAAAATAGGAAAATAAGAAAAGTGCCAGTTTGTAAACAAACTAAACTTTAGGAGTTAGAATAGGACTTTAGAGTCTCAAATAGGAGTTTAGACATGAATTTCGGAAAATTTGGAAGTTTCGGGACTAAGGGTAAAATGGTCATTTTACCATAAATTAGTACTGTAATTACTTATGTCCTATTACGATCTTTTATCTTAGAAGTCTTAGACTTCTAATTACGTTGGAGTGTGCTAATGCAGTTATCTCCTTTGGCAGGCAACTGAGTTGCTACAGTTTACAAAGCGAGTTTGGTTTACAGAGAATCGAGATTTATAACAAGTAAGTCCTTTGGGCTTACTTAGCTGACTTTTGAATATGAGCATGAATGATGATAGTGGTGTGTGATTGAAATGTTTAGAGTTATAGGTTGTGACAGATAATTACCGACCTATACTTGGCCTAAGAGTAACGGGCGGTGGCATTCTACTCAGTTAGCTTGAGGGCGCTGGGGGTTTCTTTTGGGACTAGTCCATACTCGGTTTGTAGTGATGCTACCGGCGGAGGTCAGGTAGACCTACACCCAGTTGGATAAGGAACGGAGGCGAGAACTGTTAAGAGTTCTCGTGCCACAACTGTAAAATTGAATAAGATGAATCACCTAAGTAATAGATAATAAACGATTGTGTGCCAGCATGATGTTTGTTTATATTATTCTGCGTGTGTTTGTGCTGTTATTATTCTACTTATATTTGGATAGTTAGCTAACAGTTGTTATGTTGTGTAGACGTACCACAGGTTAGAGCAGATGCTAAGTGATCCGGATGGTAGTGGTCAGCCGGGGTGTCGTACTTTTAGGACATGTTGCAGTTTCTTTATTTGTGGGATTTCCAGTTGGACCTTGGTTCTTTTCTTTCTATCCGTACTTTGTCATCTTATTTTTCCGGCTGTTGGTTGTTCTGGTCCCTTTCATACATTGTTAAGACTTAATTTATGATTTCCGGTTTTTCCTTATCTGTGCCTTGTTGTAAGATCTTGTTAAGTTGTTGTCAAACTAAGGTCGGGACCCACTGTGCGGTCCTAACCAGTAACTCCCCAAGTTGTAAAATTTGGGGCGTTACAACATGGTATCAGAGCTCTAGGTTGGCAACAATGGCACTTGAAATCTTCTAAAAAGGTCATATAAGTAAATAAACAGAACCCGAAAGGGGTATGAGTTTTCCAAAGAAGATTTTGGTTTTAAAATGCATGCATAGTCGGGTTGGGATAGAAAGTACGGACGACCACCACTACCTCCGCGGATCTCGGTATTCTTAGTATTATTATTATAGACTTTTACTGTTTATGATAGATTAGTTAGATTATAACTGTAGTTGTTACCGTTCGTGCAGATGGCACGTACTAGGGCTACACCAGCGACTGGCCGAGGTAGGGGTCGTCCCCCCCTTCCCCCAGTCCGACAAGATCGAGTTGATAGCACCCCTGCTGTTAGAGGGCGTGGTCGTGGGGGTAGACCTCCACTAGGGAGAGGTCGAGGACGAGTTCCTCGAGAGGATCCACCTGCAGCAAGCATACCAGAGGCTGCTGTGGAAGAGGTAGCTGAGAGTGTAGGCCCCGAGGTTGGGCATGAGACCGCCGCTAGGTCTGGAGCGCAGGGAGCACGTTTGACTGAGTCAGGACGTGTTTCTATTGGAGCATCTGAGTATGGAGAGTACAGAGCATACGTCGAGCGTATGGAGGAGGCTTCCAGAGTTGAGAGGCTTACCCAAGTACCACCGGTGGTACCGGCTAGGTCAGCTCAGGTGACACAGGGAGTGTCTCAGGTGCCGGCTGTACCTGAGAGGAGAGCTAATGCTGATAGAGCGCCTGCTGGGTCTAGAGCACCGAGACCGGATGAGTGGTTGAAGGCTTTCAACTCTCAGAAGGTTCCCTCATTCAGTGGAGAAATAGGGCTAGAGGTGGAGCACTGGATAGGGAAGATAGAGACTGCTTTAGAGGCGATACGTTGCCCCGAGGATCGACAGGTGGATTTGGTGCAGACCTGTTTCACAGATGATGCTCATTCATGGTGGCGTACCATTCGTAGCCGAGTCACCAGTTGGGAGCAGATGAGGAACATTGTTAGGGACAGGTACTGTCCTGTCTCGCTGAGGAGGGAGAGATTCCAGGATTTCATTGAGGCGGGATTTGAGGATATCCCGATTGCTGCAGCCATAAAGAAGTTTCAGAAAGAGTTGACGTTACTTGGACCAGCTGCACCTCCAGAAGAGCAGCATGTTTACCTTTTCTCCAGGAGATTAAGAGAGAGTACCCGATCATATCTGGCTGGATTCCGCTGTGAGACTTTGTCTGACTATCTGGATAGGGCCTCTACTTACGAGAGAGATAGGCCAGCTTCGAGGAAAGCAGTTCAGTCTAGTGGGCCGGATAAGCGGCAAAGGACAGGACATGCTGGTAGCAGTGCAGCAGTAGCAGGTTATGGTCGAGGACAGACTCAGGGGAGGTCCAGCTACCACCCTACAGTCCAAACTCCCAGTAGAGATCGACAGTGCTTTAACTGTGGTAGCCGCGATCACATTAAGACAGATTGCCAAAGACCACCTACAACTTGCTTCACGTGTGGGAAGCCGGGACATAGAGCTACTTTCTACCGTCAGGGTAGGGCCCCTTCACAGCAGGGATCTTCTCCTGCGGGTGCTGAGAAGAGTGTACAAAGACCTCCTCAGTACCGAGCACCGAGTCAGCAACAGCAACAGTATCGGGCTCCAGGACATCCTACTTCATACAGTACGGCACAGGGATCAGGTCGTGGCAGGGGACGTGGTAGTACCACTGACACCAGAGGAGGACCATCGAGAGTGTTCGAGCTGAGGAGCACCGAGCAGCCTACAGCACCTGCGACCACAGGTACTATTTGGATCCATGACTTACCTGTGCGAGTTTTATTTGATACGGGTGCTACACACTCCTTTATATCAGATGCATGCGTAGATAGGTTGTCCTTAGCTATAGTAGAGGGTGTACCTTTTGTGGTTGGGTTACCAGATGGGGGTAAGGCTAGAGGATTCCGAGAGATTTATGACTGCCCTATTCATCTAGGAGGCCGGATTTGGTTAGTAAATTTTCTAGTCATGCCCTTAGCACATGAGGACGTGATATTGGGGATAGATTGGATGACTAGACATGGAGCAGTCTTAGATATTGGTAGGAGAACTGTGACTGTCGCCACTGAGGAGGGTCATAGAGTGATATTCCGAGGTTGGGACCTCGGAAAGTCCGGCACAGTTATCAGCGCAGTGAGAGCAGCCAGATTGATAGCACAGGGTTGCGAGGCCTTCTGGTGTTATGCCATGAAGGAGCGCAAGAGCCTGACAATAGAGGAGATACCAGTTGCATGCGAGTTTGCAGAGGTATTCAGTGACGACTTACCAGGGCTACCTCCATAGAGGAGTGTTGATTTTAGCATTGAGTTAGAGCCGGGCACGAGACCGATCTCGAAGGCCCCGTACCGCATGGCCCCGATAGAGCTGCTTGAGCTGAAGAAGCAGTTAGAGGAGTTAGTAGAGAAGGGCTTCATACGCCCTAGTGTTTCTCCCTGGGGCGCACCAGTATTATTTGTGAGGAAGAAAGATGGATCGATGAGGCTGTGTATTGACTACCGGGAGTTGAACAAGGTCACCATCAAGAATAAGTATCCACTGCCTCGCATAGATGATCTGCTGGACCAGCTGCATGGAGCGTCAGTGTTCTCGAGGATAGACTTGAGATCGGGTTATCACCAGCTGAGAGTGAGAGACCAGGACATACCTAAGACGGCATTCCGGACTAGGTATGGCCACTATGAGTTTGTAGTGATGCCATTCGGGCTCACTAATGCGCCAGCAGTATTTATGGAGTTGATGAATGGGATTTTCATCGACTTCTTAGACCAGTTTGTAGTGGTCTTCATTGACGACATTCTAGTTTACTCTAGAAGTCGAGAGGAGCATGCCGGACACTTGAGGACAGTATTACAGATTCTACAGGATAGTCAGCTATATGCTAAGCTATCCAAGTGCGAGTTCTGGATGTCAGAGGTGGCTTTCCTAGGCCATGTAGTGACTGCTGAGGGGATTAAGGTCGATCCGGCAAAGATTGAGTCAGTGTCTTCTTGGCAACCTTCGAAGAATGTTAAGGAGGTTCGCAACTTCCTTGGATTGGCAAGTTATTACCGCCGGTTTGTGGAAGGGTTTTCCCTGATCGTCCGACCACTTACTTGTCTCCTGAGGAAGACTACTCGGTTCGTCTGGTCTGAGCCGTGTCAGCAGAGTTTTGAGGAGCTGAAGAGGAGATTGACGTCTGCTCCAATCTTAGCATAGCCAGAGGGTACAGAGGATTTTGTAGTGTACAGTGACGCATCCAAGCTGGGCTTGGGGTGTGTCTTGATGCAGAGGGGTAAGGTCATAGCGTATGCGTCTCGACAGTTGAAGACGTATGAGGAGAACTACCCCACCCATGACCTGGAGTTAGCTGCAGTATTACATGCCCTTAAGATTTGGCGTCATTATCTCTATGGGGCGACTTGTCAGATCTTCACAGACCATAAGAGTCTGAAGTACATATTCACTCAGCGGGAGTTGAATAACCGCCAGAGGCGGTGGCTAGAGTTGATCAAGGATTTCGACCTTGAGATTCTCTACCACCCCGGGAAGGCGAATGTAGTTGCTGACGCTTTGAGTCGGAAGACGCCTCGGGAGAAGGCGATAGCCCGATTGACATTACAACCATGGTTACAGAGAGACTTAGCTTGGTTGGAGGTAGATATCCAGTTTCCCGATATAGCTCATTAGTTAGCCACCTTAGAGTTACTTCCTGATCTGTTGGGTGAGATCCGACAGAAGTAGGAGACCTGTCCTACTTTGACCCGGATCCGAGACCGGATGTCACGAGATGAGGCACCTCAGTTCACTATTGGTGCCGATGGAGTGATGAGATGGCAAGACCGTATCTGTGTGCCATCAGACAGTGAGTTGAGACACATGATACTAGGTGAGGCTCATGCTACCCCTTACTCCGTACATCCAGGAGCGAGTAAGATGTATAAGGACGTGAGACGTTCCTTCTGGTGGGGCGGTTTGAAGCCTGATGTGGCCCGATATGTAGCCCAGTGTGCGACCTCTCAACAGGTCAAGATTGAGCATCGTAGGTCTGGAGGAGAGCTCCACCCACTTCTAGTACCACATTGGAAGTGGGAGGATATATCTATGGATTTTGTTACAGGGTTGAGGCTCAGCAGAGGTTTTGATGCCATTTGGGTAGTGGTAGACCGTCTGACGAAGACCGCACGTTTCATTCCGATTAGGGAAACGTGGCCGGTAAGTCGTCTAGCTGAGGAGTTCACCAGACACATTGTGAGACTCCATGGAGTACCGAGGACTATCGTCTCCGACAGGGATGGACGTTTTACCTCGAGATTTTGGCAGCAGGTACATACTGCTCTCGGGACGAGTCTCCACTTTACCACTGCCTATCACCCACAGACAGACGGTCAGTCTGAGAGGACCATTCAAACCTTAGAGGACATGTTGCGGGCATGTGTACTAGATTGGGGACAGGTATGGCCAAATCATCTCCCACTGGTAGAGTTCTCATATAATAACAGCTGGCACGCGTCATTGGGATGGCACCTTATGAGGCTTTGTACGGGCGGAGATGTCGTACACCGTTGTGCTGGGATGAGCCTAACAAGGCTGATGGAGTAGTACCAGACCATATACAGGATGACATCGCCCGGATTGCCTTAGTCCGGGAGCGGATGTTAGCAGCTCAGAGTCGTCAGAAGTCCTACGCCGACAAAAGGCGTCGACCTTTGGAGTTTAGAGTAGGTGCACAGGTGTGAGGATTTCAACTGAGAGAGTACATACCGGATCCCAAACACGTCATCAGTCATGATGATCTGATAGTCGAGCCAGACCACACTTTTGTGGAGTACCCAGTAGCCATCCTAGAGCGTGTACTAGGCGTCTGCGTTCTAAGGAGATACCGATGTTGAGGATCCAGTAGTCTAGACGAGGAGCTGATGAGGCTACCTGGGAGACAGAGGAGAGTATTAGACGTAACTATCCTGAGTTCTTTGCGGAGTTAGCCGCCACCCCAGTATCGACGGGTTAGTACTGAGACGATACTTTATATGATTTCTGTGATTATATGTTTAAGTGATTGTTTATGTTTATGTGCTTAATAGCGTGAGTAGTTTGCATGCTAGGAAAAAGTGAAATAAATTGAAGTGAGACTAGAATATAACTCTTGAGGGGAAATTGTTTGGGTAGATACCTTATTCTAAGTTTCGGGACGAAACTTATTTTTAAGGGGGTACTGATGTAATATCCGGAATTTTTATTCCGTTTATTTCCGTAACAAATCGGATTTCGATCAGTTGATCCATATCCGTCTACTTAGTTAGACACATTGTTTCAAAATTCATAATTTTATGTAGCTTCCCTTCACATAAAATGATAGGATCCTTGTTTCAAAAATTTATCATTTTATGTAGCTTCCCTTCACATGGATCCGTCTACTTAGTTAGACACATTGTTTCAAAATTCATCATTTTATGTAGCTTCCCTTCACATAAAATGATAGGATCCTTGTTTCAAAAATTTATCATTTTATGTATCTTCCCTTCACATAAAATGATAGGATCCTTATAACCAATCCTAAACTATAACATGATCCGTATCCATCTATTCCGTGCACTCGTTAGTCGGGATCTCGTTTCCGGACTGCAGCTAGCACCGGGCTGCTGCTCTCTTGCGCCAGCTCCAGCCCAGCATGCCAGCGCAGCTTCAGCCAGCGCCAACCCAGCCCAGCAGCGTGTGCTGCTGCTTTACCTTCTTTAGCCAGCGCCCAGTCCAGCCCAGCATGCCAGCGCAGCTTCAGCCAGCGCCAGACCAGCCCAGCCCAGCAACGTGTGCTGCTGCTTTACCTTCTTCAGCCATCTTCAGCCCATCTGCTGCCTTACCTCTTCAGCCCAGCGCGCAGCCCAGGAGCACGCCAGCCCACCTGCAATACCACGTTCAATTTCTGAACGTTACAAAGGAATGTAACAGCCCAGATTTGCGTGATCTCCTTCCATTTTTAGCCGCTTGCAATCTGTCCAGATTCACGCAAGCTACACCATCCCTCCGTTTCTGTATCGAGTCAAAGAACCTCCGCATCCTACCAGTGAGTCATTCATTCACGCGAACCACACCAGCCTTCTGCACACGTTCAACCCTCCAACGACGCAGAGGCCAACGCTGAGCCTTGGAGCCGTAGCAGTGCAACCTACCCCTTCCTCCCTTCTGCACAGCAGGTACACGGAACTGGTAGAGCTTAACCTCCTTATTCTGCTAATTTGTGCTTCGTAGTTCTGCATTTCTAATCCGAAGCTTTTCAGCGCAGCAAGGCTCTTCCGAGTAGAAAGCACAACATCTTCGATCGGATTCCTTCTGTGGATAGGCAACGACCTTACTGCTGACGGGTGAAACTCTTTCCCTTCTTCTTCTACTGTTTCCCCATCTATCTACACTCTCACACCTTCCTTCTTTGTGCCGGACTGATTCCCCACTAATGTAGCAGCGAGACAAACTAGAGGCTTCCTTGGGACAGCAGTGAAACCGAGCCAAGCCTAATCCCAGTCCGGTAAGAAATCCACTTCATGTTGCTCTTGTTTATGACTTAGGTGCAACTTATGTATATGTACATTGTGACCTCCATGGAATTAGAACCTAGAATGTGTAAATTGGAATATATAAATTAATGTGTTCGGTGAGAGTCGAACTGGAGACCTATAGGAAGGTTGGACTGCTGTAAAAAAATGAGCAATAGAAATAAGAGTGAAATGCCCTTGTTTAATCTCAGTTTGTAAGTTAGAAATTGGTACTGTTGTAGATCAATGTTAGAGAGTTAGGTTGAAGATCCACCGTTGAAATTTTAATAGGTAATAGCTAGATATACGTAGTTTAGTATTTTAAATTTGAGAAGAAATGAACGGTCGGATTAGAAGTTATAAGCTTCCGAAGTTGGGTAGTTAAGCAGTTTTTGTAAACGTTGTTTTTTTGGTTAAGTATAGAAATTGTAAGTGTAGTAGCCAACTTTGAGAATTTTTATAAAAATGATGGATGAACAGTTTTGAGAAATTCTTGCTCCTAAGGATAGATGGAACATCATAGATGATCTAGAGAAAGATTTCGGAATTTTTATAAGCTTCTACGAATTTTATATTTGAAACCGAAGTTGGACCTTTATGATCTTTCGGAAAATAGGAAAATAAGAAAAGTGCCAGTTTGTAAACAAACTAAACTTTAGGAGTTAGAATAGGACTTTAGAGTCTCAAATAGGAGTTTAGACATGAATTTCGAAAAATTTGGAAGTTTCGGGACTAAGGGTAAAATGGTCATTTTACCATAAATTAGTACTGTAATTACTTATGTCCTATTACGATCTTTTATCTTAGAAGTCTTAGACTTCTAATTACGTTGGAGTGTGCTAATGCACTTATCTCCTTTGGCAGGCAACTGAGTTGCTACAGTTTACAAAGCGAGTTTGGTTTACAAATAATCGAGATTTATAACAAGTAAGTCCTTTGGGCTTACTTAGCTGACTTCTGAATATGAGCATGAATGATGATAGTGGTGTGTGATTGAAATGTTTAGAGTTATAGGTTGTGACAGATAATTACCGACCTATACTTGGCCTAAGAGTAACGGGCGGTGGCATTCTGCTCAGTTAGCTTGAGGGTGCTGGGGGTTTCTTTAGGGACTAGTCCATACTCGGTTTGTAGTGATGCTACCGGCGGAGGTCAGCTAGACCTACACCCAGTTGGATAAGGAACGGAGGCGAGAACTGTTAAGAGTTCTCGTGCCACAACTGTAAAATTGAATAAGATGAATTACCAAAGTAATAGATAATAAACGATTGTGTGCCAGCATGATGTTTGTTTATATTATTCTGCGTGTGTTTGTGCTGTTATTATTCTACTTATATTTGGATAGTTAGCTAACAGTTGTTATGTTGTGTAGACGTACCACAGGTTAGAGCAGATGCTGAGTGATCCGGATGATAGTGGTCAGCCGGGGTGTCGTACTTTTAGGACATGTTGCAGTTTCTTTATTTGTGGGATTTCCAGTTGGACCTTGGTTCTTTTCTTTCTATCCGTACTTTGTCATCTTATTTTTCCGGCTGTTGGTTGTTCTGGTCCCTTTCATACATTGTTAAGACTTAATTTATGATTTCCGGTTTTTCCTTATCTGTGCTTTGTTGTAAGATCTTGTTAAGTTGTTGTCAAACTAAGGTCGGGACCCACTGTGCGGTCCTAACCAGTAAATCCCCAAGTTGTAAAATTTGGGGTGTTACATTGAGGACCTGTAGCATACAAAAATTATATACCCTAAATAAATAGGTATTGATAACTATTTGTAATAAAAATGAAATACCTAGAAATGTTAGTGTTGTCACTACAAATTAAAAGAATGAATACATAAACAAAATAGTAGATCATTAGGAAGATCCCAAAACAGTCAGGCTTTGACACAACACAAAAATATGATAAAATTAAATATGATATGTTTAATGTTAACCTTTAAAACAAAATTTTAAAATTCTGAAAATATTGTGAATAAATATTTTATATAAATTCTGAAAATATTGTAATAAAATTTTATTTAAATACATCTTAACGTTTATAAAAAGTGTTTTATGAATAAATATTTTATATAAATTCTAAAAATATTGTAATACGATAAAATATTTTTCGGATATGTTTCCTATTACGTTGAAATAAAAATTAAAAAAAATGGATTCTTTAATAAATAATACTGATCGATTTAAAACAAACGAATCTATATTCAGATAAGATCTTTTTTGAAAATATTTTATTTCCGAATATATTCTTCGGAAATCTTTGTATACGGATCTGATTGAAAACAAAGAAGAAGTTGCTTTAATTAGTATTTTTTAAAATATTTTGATTTATACACAAACTAATTTATACTCCACACCTTGTGCGGGTATATTTATATATTTGATATGTTTTGAATAAAATGATATCATTTGATATGTTTTGACTAAAATGACACCAACTTTTTTACGTGTGAACTAATAATATATTTATAAAAAAATATCAAATTAAACATTTCTTTTAATGTATCACTAACAAATATTTTTTAAAGAAAAAGAAAAAAAATTGAACTTACAAAATTTTACCTTTAGATTTTATGGCATTGTGAAAAGTAATTGTAAAAAAAACATAAACAAAATATAGTATTTTTAAAAATATATTTGATCAATTTTTTTTAAAGAAATCGACATTTGAAAAAAATCAAATCTCATCAAAATTTTGTTGAAAAATAATTTTGTTGAAAAAAAAACAAATATTAAAGATAAAAATAAATATCTTTTATGCAAAAATACTTTACAGATCTTTTAATTTATCACTAACATGTAACACCCCAAATTCTCGGAACTCGGGGAGCTACTGGTTAAGACCTCACAATGGGTCCCGACCTTGGTTTAACAACAACTTTACTAGGATCTTACAACAAGGCACAAATGTATTTAAAACAATTTCTAAAACATAATATTTTTAATGGTATGAACGTACACATGTGACAGCCTTACAACCATATATAAAGATACATAACATGCATGACGTATGGAAGACTCCCCCGTCCCCATCTAATGAGTACGTGGACCCGGCTGACCATCCGTTCCGGATCTCTCTGCAACTGTCTATCTCTACAGGTCTATAACACGGATAAACCGTTAGCTAACAATCCAAAGATAAGCAGAATAAGGATAGCACAAACACACTCGAGATAACATAAAACAATCATCATGCTGGCACACAAACCGGTTATTATCTGTTCATTAAGTGAGTCATCTTATTCCATTTTACAGTTGTGGCACGAGAAATCTTAAGAGTTCTCGCCTCCGTTCCTTATCCAACTGGGTGTAGGTCTAGCTTACCTCCGCCGGTAGCATCACTACAAACCGAGTGTGGACTAGTCCCTAAAGAAACCTCCAGCGCCCTCAGGCTAACTGAGCAGAATGTCACCGCCCGTTACTCTTAGGCCAAAGTATAGGTCGGTAGATAATTATTACTAAAATATAAATATAAACATCTTATTCACACACCACTATCATTATCCACGCTCATATCTGGAAGTCAGCTAAGTAAGCCCAAAGGACTTACCTGAGTCAAGTCGCAACTCTCTTAATCTCAACTCGGTATGTAACCGTAAGAACTCAATTGCCTGTTATACAAGACAAGGGAATCAATAATGTATCCCACTTTCTTAGAAGTCTCCAACTTCTAAGATATAAAAATCGATCAACAAGAGATTACCAAAATACCCTTATACAGGTAAATGACCATTTTACCCCTGGTCCCGAAACTTCTAAAAATTTCATAATTTATGTTTAAACTCTTATTTGAGACTAACTAACCATATTCTATTCCCTAGGATGATTTTAGGTAACAACTAGAAAAACCACCCATTTTCTATTTCTCGAAAAGTCACTAAAGTCCAACTACAGCTTCAAATATAAAATTCGAATCATCTTATAAAAATTCCGAAGTAATTCCCTAGGTCATCTATGATATCCTATCTACTTATAGGAGAAAGAATTTCTTAAAGCTGTTAAAGCATCGCTTCTTTCAAAAATTTTTAAAGTTTGGTACAACACTTAACAAGCAGCACATTGTCCTAACTTTGAAAAATCATAACTCCTAAACTACTCGCTGTATTTATCCCAAATTTTGATATGTTCTACTATTAAATCTTATGTCTAATATATCCAAAATTCAGACGCAAAGGAGATCAAAATCCTATTTAAAACTATCTCACAAAACCGAATTTCAGCACAACAGAAAAACTGCTTACGACTCCATCTTTGAAAAATCATAAATCTCAAACCACTCGCTGGATCCTCTCAAATTTTAATATGTTCTACAATAATATGTCAACCATATCATATCCAAAATTCAAGTCCAACGGAGATCAAGAGCTTATTCAAAACCATCTCACAAAACAGCATCACTTGCTGTTTTCCCCAACACTCAGCACATATATAAAAACGTCAACTTTGAAACACAATAACTCTCAAACCGTAACTCCGATTCTTCCCAAATTTTAATATGATCTACAACCAGATGTCAAATATATCATATCAAAAATTCAAGCCTAACAGAGATCAAAAGCCTATTCAAAACTATCTCACAAAACAGCATCCCATGCTGTTTTTCTCAACTCAGCACATTTATAAAACTGAACTTTGAAACCCCATATCTCTCAAACCATAACATGGATTCCTCTGAAATTTTAGTATGATTTACTTTGAAATACTATCTATAATATATCCGAAAACCAGCCAAAAAGGAGGTGTCTAACATACCCAAATTTGGACTCGAAAATGCTTGCTTGTCACTTCATGAAAACTCGGAAACAGCATGACTCTTCACTGCTCCTCTATGGCTGTTCTGGGTAGCTTTAGGAGACATAAAAGGCACTCATTAGGCATGAATTACGTGGACGGAGGTGCATGGAAGAGAAGGGTATCAACCTTACCCGATTCTAAGGCTCGAGGGGGAGGAAGTAGATGGCACTAGGTGGTTGTCGAGTTGGATGTTGCACATAACAGGAGAGGCTTATTGTCCGTATTTCTCCAGATTGAATGCACCAAGAGCGGGAAAGCTGGGCCACTGTCTCCAGGAAGCACACCCCGGTAGAGCTGGGCGCACCTGCGGCGTGAAGGTTGGGCGTGATCTCTATGTATCGACTGCTGCTGGTTCGTGTTAAGTGATTGCAACGGAGGAGAGATGGTGGCTCGACACAGGGACGTCAAACCTCGCTGGTTGTTGACGCTGGAGACTCATTGGTTGCTAGACACAAAGGTTTCCGTCCTCTTCAACTCAACGCCAGGGTTGCTGTCTGAAGCTCTTTGGAACGCAGTGAAGGAGGTCCGAGATTAGCATACCTGGTTGCAATAGAGGCAAGGAGGGCGTGTCCCAGGAAGAGAGGAGGTCAACGCATCTGTTGACGACGGAGGAAGGAGGGGGAGTGCGGCGTGAAAGGGGGATCGTTGCTGCGTTTGTTCTGGGCGATCAAAGAGGAAAGAGAGGCGTGATATCCGGAACCGCTCATGGGATATGGAAAGTCTGGAGATGTTACACAGTGTGGGGCTGATCTGGACGCTGATGGAGGCTAAAGTTGGGCTCGTTACTGCTGGGCTTCGTGGGCTGCTCAAATCCATCAGCAAAGGAGATGCAAAGGGCTGGACAAGTGAATCAAATAAGAATCACAATGGGCTGAAAACAAGGTAAGAATAAGAGTGGGCTGATGTTGTCAAGTTCTTGTCAAAACTCGTCATTGTCTTTGCCAAGCCCATGCATGGCCTTGTCATGATCTCGTCTTGGTCTCGTCAAAGGGGTGTCATGACTTTGTCAAGGACATGTCATGATAAAACTAGGGTTTGATAGATTAGGGTTTGATATAAAATTCTATCATTTTACGTGAAGTGAGGTTACATAAAATGATGAAATTTTGAGATAGTGTACTACTAGGTAGATAGAGGAAATCAACGGATTAAACTCCGGTTTGCTATGGAATTAAATGAAATGAAAATTTCCGGATGTTACATCAGTGCCCCCTTAAAATAAGTTTCGTCCCAAAACTTAAAAGAAGACTCGTAACATTAGAGGTCATACAAAAGAACTAAAGCGCCGGAAAGAGGTCACAACGGTCGAGTTCTAATTTGTTTCCGAAATAGCCGAAAGAAATATTTCCGGGTATTACATCAATCCCCCCTTAGAATAAGTTTCGCCCCGAAACTTAAAGTACGCCAGTCAGAAGGTCAACTCTCAAGGTACGAATCTAATGTATCAACTTGTTATCGCACAAGAGTCATCGTTTCCACCTATAAGTATCCCGCATATCAAGGTCATCAATAACACACATCCTGACTAAGCACTCAAGCATGAAATAAACAAGCAGTCAGACAACATAACACAGATATAGGGTCAAGCCCTAGCTCGTCATTCCCTAGATTACAACTATCTTCACAAAGGTCTCTGAAAGGTTATGTCTCATACTATTCATAGTATTCTTGGTAACCTCGTCGGCTTTTTATAAAACCACTAACTCTGAAATCTTTCCATGTACAGACCTCACCAGTGCCTACTACCACGTTCTAGTGTGGTAACTAGATATCTCACCGGTATCATCCGGCTTCATTGCCCGATTCTCTAAGCCGATGTCCTAACTTTTGTCTGGTAAGTATACCTCTAACTGAATCCGTAGAAAACTAGGGTTACACTCTCCAATAGGGTGAGGATTACCAGTCCATCAATCACTTATAAACCACTTTACAGCCTCAAGTGGTCACATTTTGCAACTCACCTCCAGGTCCTTTGATGACCGTACAGAAAATAACCTAGTCAACTTTCTTCCCTTCGTTATGTTTACTTGACTACACACTCAGGCCAAAGGTCTTGGACCTCCGCCAGCACTTCACCAAGTGCTTAATGCTCTTTGTATCACGACTCACTTGTCTTTTAATATGACTCAATCATCTTATTCCTCAGGTAAGGAATCATCCCTTTACCTTTTTTTTTCCGGTCTAGTAGTGGAGACACAATCTAGTGGTCATCATATGTATTCACTTGGCATTATTATAATATTTATGGATATCTAATATATTGTTAGCTCAACCTTAGGCTTCTCACGTATTTTTCAAGGTCTTGAGTGACATACAATATGTCCGGAATGACGATATTAGATACAAGGTGATCTCACATCACCGTTATTTAATCACACCACTCAATAGTTGTTAGCACTGCACTGTGTCCTATAATATCCCTCTTACTCAAAGCGCAACTCGACTCCGTTCCGAGATAAAATTCTTCTTATACTCCACTCTTGAGATTATGGTTTCTATAGGTACGAGTACTGGTCTGTAAGTACACCCCCGTCGCTTCTTTTTCTTATATGTCTTTCGATTCAACTTGATAGTTACTCACCTTGAGCTTGTTAGTGCAGGCACTACACAACACCTTTATTACTTCGTTACTTCCTTTCTCATTACATCAAGAAACTAGTTCTAAAGTACCATGCTAGGAATTAAATTCCAATTTTACTGATCTGCCAACATGTGACTAGGTCGGCATGCTTCAGTTGGATCTATAATGGGGTACCACTTTCTTTCTATACTTCTACGTGCACATACTTTCTCGTCTATCTAGTTGGTGATACAATTCCTCTACAAAATTTCTTGTCATTCCACGTAGCCTATTTCACGTTCCTTCTAAACGAAATACATTTCACAAATTATCATCGTCTTAAACTCGACACGTCATTTTCAGTACTCTAGAGTTTCTTGTTCCGTGGGTTAGGACTCATCACGCTTTTGCTGCGCTACTTTGATAATTATGTTGTCACCCATTAATTAGAAGAACATTTTCTGTGTGTCCACAATGATTGACTCTAGATCTCTCCCTCTCAATTACATCATAAGTCCTATCCGGGTGAAATACCAAGTACCTTCCTTACTTGCCTTAAGGAACTAAGATAATGATTGTAAGACGACCTCTCCCGTTAAATTTTGGAATTCTTCTAACACGGATCCAAACTCTCTGACTCATCCGGAGTTTGATCTTAACCAGCCAATAAGAAATCTCTAACACAATTCTCTTCATGCCTTTAATTAATCAAAGAAGGTTGTCATTACCTACTTGAGGAAATCCTCCAAGGCATCGGTAAGGCTAATTCATAAATCCACAGTCACGAATATATTTCCTTAATGGAAGCTCCCTCTTCTCATGCTCTACTGGCATAAAATTTGGTAAGCATCAACTACTCGGTTAATCCCTTCCCTTTCGTTAGTTCGTTCTATCCTTCCCACTTCTATTTCCTTAGGCCAACTCTCTTTATCAAGTCCCCTATGTCATTCTCACATGTTCCTTCATTAGCGTTATTTATAAAATTTCTCCGTCGAACTCTATTGATTCTGCTACCGGCCTCCTACCCCTTTTGATACTAGCATCGTGATTCCTCACCACTTCTTATCTCTCTGACGAGGTCAAAACTTCTCTATACTTGTGGGGTTCTATCTTCTTTCTTACTCTCAATTGTAGGTCTTCTTTCCGTGCATCTCTTTTCCTCAGATATCGTAGAAGGATCATCATCCTTCCTTGTATGAAATGATACTCGCACTCTGTCTTGGCTGACATAGAATCTTATCAAAAGTGTATACTTCTTACTCCTCTAGTTCTCCTTTTAAACTCCGTCTGTACTAGTTGTGATATGTACCTTTTTCCTAGCCAGTAGGTAGTAATTCACTTACACCATTCCCTTGGTCCCAAATAACACAAGGAGTCATTCCTGTCCGCTTAATCTTTCTTCTTAAGTTCTTAATTAAAGTGACTGACTCGACTCACTCCATGTTATTTATTAGGTTACTAGTACGTTTACCAATTTAACTTCACATTTGTCGCCGTTGATCTCTTGAAGTTTGATACACATGGTGAAATCTATCTCCTCTAATTTCTTGGTTAACACTCCTTCAGCTCTTCCCAAGTCTGCACTTCTCTTGTTCTCTTATGGAATCACTATACTCTTCCGAGTCTAGTCCTAACATTCATCTGTCGTCAAAGAGTTTATTAAGTCTTCCACGATAACTTGTAAGCATGTCTTCGCAATTCTTCTTACTTTGCGTATCGTCCGTTTGTGGTTTTCTGATATGACCGTTGATGTTGGTAACTTAGATCTTTATGTGACTGAGAAGTTCTTGTGAACTCTTTAGTCCACCAAAAATCTCTTTTCCCCATTCTTCCCTTTTTATCTGGTGTTGTGTCGTAATGTCACTTTTATAGAAATTCGTTGTCTTAATTTCAGGCTTCTACTGTATTTGATACTTACGTCATGATTTCTTGTAATTCTTGCATCTCTGAGTAATTTATACCGTCCTTATGATGATGAAATTTATTTCACGTCTTTAAACTCATTTGTCAATGTTGTCTTTGTACTCCTTAAATTCTCACATCTGGTCAACACCCAATCTTCTTTGTACTCTCAAGCCTATGCTTGCATATGGCGGCGTCCGTCTTGATTGTAACGTCCTTTACTCCTTCATTCTTGGTTGTACCCCGTTCTATATGATCCTTGTTTTTCCCTTATTATCTCCATTCTACGCTCTTGTCGTCTCTTGCATTGTTCTTCTAATTCATCTCTATCTAGGCTGACTCAGAAACTTCTTTCTCATCCAGTTGTACTGGTAGTAAAAGTTATCTCAATATCTTTACTGCTTTGCCCCCCCCCCCGTTCTTCGGATGATTTATAAGGTCGCCAGGACGTCCACCAGAGTATCATACTCCATCCTGGTCTGAATCCCTTATCTCGTGTGGAAACTCTTCAAATTTGTTACCGATTTATCCTGAGGCGCTAATCGCTTCATGATATCACAACTAAAGAATACAAGATATCATTTAGGATACTAACATGCTACACATATACATATATATAATCATACCTTAAAACATATCGATATAACTCTAAATACTAACATCTATCATTCCAAGTTGCAGAGATCCACGGAGAACGATGATGGTCCGACGTACTACTAACCCAGCAACCCGACTATGCACTTGTATAAAAACATAAATCCGTTTTGAAAATCTTAGACCCCTTTCGGGTTCTAGTTATTTTATACATTCGGTCTTTAAGAAGATTTCAAGTGCCATTGTTGCCAACCTGGCTCTGATACCATGTTGTAACACCCCAAATTCTCGGAACTCGGGGAGCTACTGGTTAGGACCTCACAATGGGTCCCGACCTTGGTTTAACAACAACTTTACTAGGATCTTACAACAAGGCACAAATGTATTTAAAACAATTTCTAAAACATAATATTTTTAATGGTATGAACGTACACATGTGACAGCCTTACAACCATATATAAAGATACATAACATGCATGACGTATGGAAGACTCCCCCGTCCCCATCTAATGAGTACGTGGACCCGGCTGACCATCCGTTCCGGATCTCTCTGCAACTGTCTATCTCTACAGGTCTACAACACGGATAAACCGTTAGCTAACAATCCAAAGATAAGCAGAATAAGGATAGCACAAACACACTCGAGATAACATAAAACAATCATCATGCTGGCACACAAACTGGTTATTATCTGATTATTAAGTGAGTCACCTTATTCCATTTTACAGTTGTGGCACGAGAAATCTTAAGAGTTCTCGCCTCCGTTCCTTATCCAACTGGGTGTAGGTCTAGCTTACCTCCGCCGGTAGCATCACTACAAACCGAGTGTGGACTAGTCCCTAAAGAAACCCCCAGCGCCCTCAGGCTAACTGAGCAGAATGCCACCGCCCGTTACTCTTAAGCCAAAGTATAGGTCGGTAGATAATTATTACTAAAATATAAATATAAACATCTTATTCACACACCACTATCATTATCCACACTCATATCTGGAAGTCAGCTAAGTAAGCCCAAAGGACTTACCTGAGTCAAGTCGCAACTCTCTTAATCTCAACTCGGTATGTAACCGTAAGAACTCAATTGCCTGTTATACAAGACAAGGGAATCAATAATGTATCCCACTTTCTTAGAAGTCTCCAACTTCTAAGATATAAAAATCGATCAACAAGAGATTACCAAAATACCCATATACAGGTAAATGACCATTTTACCCCTGGTCCCGAAACTTCTAAAAATTTCATAATTTATGTTTAAACTCTTATTTGAGACTAACTAACCATATTCTATTCCCTAGGATGATTTTAGGTAACAACCACCCATTTTCTATTTCTCGAAAAGTCACTAAAGTCCAACTACAGCTTCAAATATAAAATTCGAATCATCTTATAAAAATTCAGAAGTAATTCCCTAGGTCATCTATGATATCCTATCTACTCATAGGAGAAAGAATTTCTTAAATCTGTTAAACCATCGACTCTACAAAAATTTCTAAAGTTTGGTACAACACTTAACAAGCAGCACATTGTCCTAACTTTGAAAAATCATAACTCCTAAACTACTCGCTGTATTTATCCCAAATTTTGATATGTTCTACTATTAAATCTTATGTCTAATATATCCAAAATTCAGACGTAAAGGAGATCAAAATCCTATTTAAAACTATCTCACAAAACCGAATTTCAGCACAACAGAAAAACTGCTTACGACTCCATCTTTGAAAAATCATAAATCTCAAACCACTCGCTGAATTCCTCTCAAATTTTAATATGTTCTACAATAATATGTCAACCATATAATATCCAAAATTCAAGTCCAACGGAGATCAAGAGCTTATTCAAAACCATCTCACAAAATAGCATCACTTGCTGTTTTCCCCAACACTCAGCACATATATAAAAACGTCAACTTTGAAACACAATAACTCTCAAACCGTAACTCCGATTATTCCCAAATTTTAATATGATCTACAACCAGATGTCAAATATATCATATCAAAAATTCAAGCCTAACAGAGATCAAAAGCCTATTCAAAACTATCTCACAAAACAGCATCCCATGCTGTTTTTCTCAACTCAGCACATTTATAAAACTGAACTTTGAAACCCCATATCTCTCAAACCATAACATGGATTCCTCTGAAATTTTAGTATGATTTACTTTGAAATACCATCTATAACATATCCGAAAACCAGCCAAAAAGGAGGTGTCTAACATACCCAAATTTGGACTCGAAAATGCCTGCTTGTCACTTCATGAAAACTCGGAAACAGCATGACTCTTCACTGCTCCTCTATGGCTGTTCTGGGTAGCTTTAGGAGACATAAAAGGCACTCATTAGGCATGAATTACGTGGACGGAGGTGCATGGAAGAGAAGGGTATCAACCTTACCCGATTCTAAGGCTCGAGGGGGAGGAAGTAGATGGCACTAGGTGGGTGTCGAGTTGGATGTTGCACATAACAGGAGAGGCTTATTGTCCGTATTTTCTCCAGATTGAATGCACCAAGAGCGGGAAAGCTGGGCCACTGTCTCCAGGAAGCACACCCCGGTAGAGCTGGGCGCACCTGCGGCGTGAAGGTTGGGCGTGATCTCTATGTATCGACTGCTGCTGGTTCGTGTTAAGTGATTGCAACGGAGGAGAGATGGTGGCTCGACACAGGGACGTCAAACCTCGCTGGTTGTTGACGTTGGAGACTCATTGGTTGCTAGATACAAAGGTTTCCGTCCTCTTCAACTCAACGCCAGGGTTGCTGTCTAGAGCTCTTTGGAACGCAGTGAAGGAGGTCCGAGATTAGCATACCTGGTTACAATAGAGGCAAGGAGGGCGTGTCCCAGGAAGAGAGGAGGTCGACGCATCTATTGACGACGGAGGAAGGAGGGGAGTGCGGCGTGAAAGAGGGATCGTTGCTGCGTTTGTTCTGGGCGATCGAAGAGGAAAGAGAGGCGTGATATCCGGAACCGCTCATGGGATTTGGAAAGTCTGGAGACGTTACACAGTGTGGGGCTGATCTGGACGCTGATGGAGGCTAAAGTTGGGCTCGTTACTGCTGGGCTTCGTGGGCTGCTCAAATCCATCAGCAAAGGAGATGCAAAGGGCTGGACAAGTGAATCAAATAAGAATCACAATGGGATGAAAACAAGGTAAGAATAAGAGTGGGCTGATGTTGTCAAGTTCTTGTCAAAACTCGTCATTGTCTTGCCAAGCCCATGCATGACCTTGTCATGATCTCGTCTTGGTCTCGTCAAAGGGGTGTCATGACTTTGTCAAGGACATGTCATGATAAAACTAGGGTTTGATAGATTAGGGTTTGATATAAAATTCTATCATTTTACGTGAAGTGAGGTTACATAAAATGATGAAATTTTGAGATAGTGTACTACTAGATAGATAGAGGAAATCAACGGATTAAACTCCGGTTTGATATGGAATTAAATGAAATGAAAATTTCCGGATGTTACATAACAAATTTTTTGTGAAGAAAAAGATAAAAAGGAGTTTAACTTTTGTAGAAAATATTTGTAAAAATATTAACAGAAACAAAATATAAATATTAAAAAACGTATTTAGTCGAAAAAGATATTTTTTGGCTTAACATTTATTATAAAAGAATTGTCCCACAAAATAGATTCGTTGAAACGAACGTGAATTGGTTCCTATAAAATTTTTAATTTAATAATAAAAGATTTTTTGTCTTAAAAAATAGTTTAAAAAATAAAGATTTATTCCCTTTATTAGTGAATATCTAATTAAAAATTGTTTAAAGATTTTAAATTAAACAAATCAGTTATAATTTTTTTTATATTGAAAAATAAAAGTTTGTTAGGAGTAAAGATTTTTCAAAACAAATCGGTTACAAAAAAAAATTATTTGGACTTATAAAGAAAAGATTTAATGGCGTTAATTGTAGGAGCTCTATTTAAAAAATACTACCTCCACAGCGCCACGTCAACGTCAATGTATATTGATTTAATTGTGTATATAAATATAGATTAAAAAAATATTATCCGTAACAATAGACTGGATGGGAAAAAATTTGTTAAGTAAAATACACAGACAATTTGTTAAAAATATTTAAAAACGTATTTTTTAAATATAAGAAAATCCGATCAGTTTTGGAAAAGAAATTAAAATTCGATCAGTTTTGAAATCAAAATCAAAATCGAATCACTTATTGATAAGAACTTAAAAACAATAAAAAAAAAATTAGAGAAGGACAAAATCCGACAAATTTTTTAAACAGTACCGAAAATACATTTAATAATATGGTATTTAGTTTAAAATTTGAGTACACCAGATTTTGATTTATTTTGGAAAAGCACGTATCTATGAATATTACGGTACAATTAAGAATAAAAACAAAATCAAAATCGGATTTAATTTTTTTTTTTTTTTGCTTTGGATGAATACTACGGATATTAATTTATCATTAACCAAACCGCATAAAAAAATTGACGGAAAAGATTTCAAATTATTTAAAAAATAATAATGTCTGTAATAAACTCAAAAGGAAAAAAAACGTTTTGCAGTAATTGAAATTTGCATTACTAGAATATTCAAGCATGGAAGTACTCGTAATTTGCAAAAATCGAACTAAATATGAAAAAATAATAGAAGTTGAAAAATGACGAAATTAATAGAAGTGGAAACAAAATTTTGTAGTACTCGTAATTTGCAGAAATCAAACTAAATTATATACAGGCATGGAAGAGCTCAAGTATATATAAGATAAGGAATGATGTGTAATTATGCCAAGTTGAGAATCAAATTAAATTATATAGAAACAAAGTAAACCAAGCGCGTACCCACGAAGTGACCGGAAATTATGATACTGAACAACGAAATAAGAAAGCCTACAATTCTTGAAATGCATAAAGAAGGACAATGCAAATTATTAAAAGGATGAAAATGACAAAGCAATATCGATATGCATTTATATAGAAACGGGTTATATGATTGAGAATAGTAGCAAAATACCTCTTTGAGAACGAATCAATTAGGACGATAATAGGTTAAAAGAAGAATAGCAAAGCAGCGGATACAATTTTACGTTATGGAGTAGAATATTTATTGAATAGAAATCAAAACGTAGGAAGTTTGTTGTGGAATATTTAAGGATATGATAAGAACGTAAAAAAGGAGATTTGAGAAGGTTTTTTTTAAATTGATTAATTATTATTCTAAATAATAAAAAAATTAAAAATTAAAGGACGTTTGGCTCCCACGTTGATAAGTTTTCAGTAAAGGCTAGAATATATAATTTATTAATTGATTAAAAAGTTAGAGAATCTCCAACAATATAAAAATTACGTACAATCTTTGGTGGTTATGTTGATAAGAATAGATTTTTTTGTTATAATATAAAATTTATTAATTGATTAAAATTTTGGAGAATCTCCAACAAAAAAAGTTACGTACAATTTTTGGCGGTTATGTTGATAAGAATAGATTTTTGGCTATAATATATAATTTATTAATTGATTAAAATGTTGGAGAATCTCCAACAAAAAAAATTGCGTACAATCTTTGAATAAAAGGTTATTAGTTTAGTAAAAAAAGATTTTATGGCTTAAAAAATAAAGATTTATTTGTCAAAAAATTGCGGGAACTCCATTTGATTACTGCTTCCGCAACGCGCCTCGTCATCCCAACATGTACTCTCTTTTAGTATGTATAATAGATTATTTCGAAAATCTCTTTATAAAAATCAGAATCGAAATAGGAAAATATAAATTCGATTTTTTTTTTTTGCCAACCAACCTTGATCTTTAAATACATAATCAAAACAGAAAATATTTATAATTAAATCAAATCATTTTAAACTTTTAAATATGAAAATAAGATTAAAAATCAGAATCGATTGCAAAAGTAGATACAAATAAATCGAAGATAGAAAAAATGTAGAAAAAACTTCAAATCAGAAAATCGATTGCAAAAGTAGACACATATAAATCTAAAATAGGAGAAATATAGAAGAATTAAAAATAAACATTTTTAGTTTATATACTGCTTTCAAAAAACACTATTATCAAACTTACAAAGCTCCGTTTCTCCTACTTTTTTCATTCGTCTTACTATTTCTCATTCTTGATTATGAAAAACACTAATGAAAAACACACTAATAATATAAGTTTGTAGTTTATATATTGCTTTGCTTTAAAAATACGAACTCAGATTAAAAATCTGAAAACACTGTTATAAACACCTCGGTCAAAAACCATGAACCTAAAATCTTGATAACTAAAAAGGCGACAATTAGAAATAGACTAATTCATCACTATTTATAATCATAAATTAATCGAAATAGAATTAATAATCGGAAACTGGAAGATTAATGAGAAAGTAAGCAAGAATAATGAGAAAGCTAATCTGTAGTGCCGAAAGAATTGATTGGTTTAGTTATGTGACTGAAAACCTATGAGAATAAGTATATATAGATGATGAGAAAATCTTTGAAAGCTATTGGATAAGTTTAGTGTAAAATTTAGTTAGAATAAAATCCAAAATTTAAAAAAGATAAACGTTTAATAAAAAAATCTACCTACACAATAATCTTCCAACAAAAGATATGGTAGTTAACAAAAAAAAGTTTATAAAAAAAAGACTTCAAATGGTTCGGGTAGATAAACATTAATATTTAGATTTGACAGTTAACAATAGATAAATTTTAACAAAAATTAATTTTAACAACAATTTAAAAAAAGAATTTAAATCGTATGGTAGATATCTTTTAGGAGTCTTACGTATAAACAAATAAGGTAGGATTTTTTTTATATTTAAAATTAAATTTTTTAGGAGTAAAAGATGTTTTGGAAACAGATCAGTTACAAAAAAAAATTTTGTTTGGACTTATAAACAAAAGCTTTAATGACGTTAATTGTACGAGCTCGATTTTAAAAATACTACCTTCACAGCGCGCCACGTCAGGCTCCATGTATACTGTTTTAGTAGAGTATCTAGATTTTTTAACTAAATTTAAGTTCAACGTGTATTTGATATTTTTAAATAAACTAGTTTACATCCCGTGCCATGCACGGGTATTTGTTAAGAAAATATTTGAAATTGCGTATACTATGATATAAATAAAATAATATGTTTTATATTTGGTGTGAAAGAGAATGATTTTCGACGCATCTAAACACGCTTGTATTAATAGAATATGATATAAGTATTTGTTACTCGTTCCCAACCCCTTACATCACAAGAAAAAAAATTTCACTATTCTATCAAGCAATACATTTACTCGACCAACAAAAATTTAATAGCATAATAAGCCAACAAAACAAATTAGGAAAAGAAAATATTAACAAAATTTACTAAGCATACTTTATTGTATTTTATTAATCATTAAAATTACGAAGGTAATATAAGATCATTAAAATATTTATTCCTACAAAATATTGACGTGTTAACTAAAATAAATTTTTTTAATTTAAATCAATCACAAGCAAGCGAGCTTAACGTATATTGTTTGAGCAACCACCACAAAAATAGAAAATACTCGATTAAAAATGCTAGAGTTTTAAATCATTTAGAATAACATCTTTATGAAGCATATCTCATTCAAACCATTTTCTTTTACTCCACGTTCAATTATACACATTTTAGACTTTAAAATTAAAAGAATTAAAGTATCATCAACAATTTAGAAATTACATTAAAAAAGTAATTCACAAAATTTTAACTTTCTAGGTGTTTTTTTAGTGTCTTATACAAAACTTGTTAAAACGTTGTTTTATATTTTAAATTTCAAAATTTTGAGGTTAAGTTTAATATTATTGACATAGTAATCATTAAAATTAAAATCGATCAATTACTTTTTTATAAAATAAAATAAGTATGTAGAAAATAAGACAATGGAACATATCTTATTCGTAGAGAGAATTGTAACCTCATCCTTACTCACTCAATTGAGAACAACCAATTTCTCCAAGTCGATCTATATTTACATAAAAAATGAGCAATTGAATGAAGAACAAATACTCAAATCCATCATTTTCAACTTTGAAAATGCAAATGGAATAAGTAGGCTTGAATAATGGAAAACTTGCAAGTTCATCTATATTTATATACGCATATTTTAATTAATTTTGTTACTTTCTCTCCATCATATCTTTGTAAAATATTAACTAAATAGTTCGAATAACCGAATAGTTTGAATCTTGAAATTATCCGTATCTTAATAATAGAAGATCTTATTTAGATAAAAATAATCACAAATAAAAAAATTATCTAATTATTTTATAACGGAAAGATTTTGATTGTTGAACTGCACATGGAGTCATCAAATCCATATATTCAAGTTTTTAAAGTTAACAAAAAATCAATTTGGATAAATCCAAATTTTACATTTAATTTTTAAAAAAATATCGTATTAGATAATATAAAATTGTTAAATCTAAAAATATTTAGTTGAGTAGAACAATCTAAATTTTTTAATCGTATTTTTTAATTAATTTAAAATTGTATTTTTTAATTAATTTAAAAATTGACTATCTAATTCTTCTAACAGACGTAGTTCATTTGAAAAATATAAAAAAAAATAAAACAAATAGCACCGTAAAAATAAATCTAAAATGATTTGTTAAGTGTGATTGTTTAAAATTGAAGGCAAAAAAATCTGTAAAAGTTTAAAAACTATTTTTATAAAAATATTTTTATAAATTGATTGTTGATTCGGAAATTATAGCACATGAAATTTAATCGGTTGAGATCCATAGAAATATAGTTACATAATATTGTATAATAATTATTTAGTAATTCTTTTTTGAATTTTTAAGAATGAGAATTTAGTAATTCTTTTTCGATTTTTTAGGAATGATAATCTAGTTAATATTTGACAAAAAAACGTGAGGTGACATCCCTCGTTGATTTAATAGTGTATAATAATTATTTACTCTTTTCACATTAAAAAAAAATACACATTCTATCATTATTTTTATACAAATTTTTAAAAATACATATTCTACCTATAGTTTTTCTACTATATAATTTTTTTCTCTAATACCAAATATTGATAATATTAATAACCGGAGTAGAGCAATAATAGTTGTGAATATGAGTATAATTTTTTATTTATATATGTATTTGTTCATTTAATGTTGAGTGAAACATTGTCACAACATTAATAAAGATGGTCAAATCATTAGAAAACAAATGTAACTTCAATTTTTTTTATTTTAATAATATGATTTAAGTGTATGAAACTTTATAATCATCTATTTACCAGTTACCACATCCTGTATATCACAAAATCAACCGGCAAATTTTCCAAACTCCACAAATGAAACCCATATGTATATATATATATATAGCACATGTCAGTCAAGAATTTCCCGGATGCTTGCAAACTCCACAAATGAAACTGCAGATCACATTCAAGATTTTACCAAAATACAAACACCCAACAAAAACACTGCAAATCAATGTCTTATGGTAAATTACTAAGTTTCACAAATACCCACATCATAATTTCACATGAAATGAAACCCTTATATATATATAAAAGAAGAAATCTTCCCCATTACAAAACCCTTGATTCGATCTCAACCCATCGGCGGAGGTGGCGGCGGTAAGGCGGCAATGGAGGATTTTCCCGGATGCTTGCGTTTCTTCTTCTCATAGCTAATCCCACGAGCTTTAGACTGCAAATCCCTAACTTCACTTAGATAGAGGCGGACAACACGGCCCCAAACGGGTTATTCTCGGGCTTACATCCGTTCTCTTTGAAAGCAGCTCGGAGGCGGCCGATAAGAGCGTCGAGATTACCCCAAGCTTGACGGAGAGGACACGGGCAGGGTCCGGGTGGGTTAGGGTGGCCGTCAAAAGCTGCAAACTGGTCCAAGTAACGAAGAAATTCAAGGACATGGGCTCCACTGGTTGGATTTGAAGAAGTGGGTATTTGTGATTGATTATGGACAAAAAAAAACGAACAATTAATTAAAGATGAACAATCAAATTCAAGCAATATATATTTTGAACAATAATAGCACAACAATAATAAAAGAGAAGGAGGGTGTGAAATTGAATGTAAAGAAGAAGTATATATAGGGAATAATTTAGGTCTAGTCAAAGAAGCTTCTTTAAGAAGATTAACAAATTCAAATTAGTAAGATAAGATCGAACTATCAAATTTTAAATGTGATTTAACAAATTTATTAAGATATTCAATTAAGATTTGATCTTAAATGTTGAAAATATTAATTTTTGAAATTACGTTAGAATAGAATTTCTCCCACACGTTTTAAGATTTGATTTGATTTACTTAACTAACATTAGTGTTTATTAATTTTTTATTAAAATATTTTTCGGAAAAAATTGATTAGCGTAAATTTTGGCCAACAAAAGATTTCGGCAGTTAACAAAAATTTGTAACAATATTTTTATTATAAAATTATAATAAAAATAATTAATAATAATAACAATTTACTAATTACTTTAAAGATTAATTAAAATGGCATTTTAGTAAATATTTCACAAAAAATCCTATGTGGCATTACTCGTTGAACGACACGTGGCGGTAGTGTCCTTAGTTTTAGTAAGTAATATAGATTTGCATCTTAATCTAACTTGTTTTCTCTAATTAACCTACTTGCTCCCCTACTAAGCTGATGAGACATCCAACACTACTTATGTATGTTGGATTTTCAATTGATGACAAGATAGACCGACTGATAGTCCAAACCATGGGAGATCCGGAGCTGAGTAGGTGAATCACTTTCTGTTTCTGTGATTTGATGATATGGAGTCCATCTATGTTATCATTTCTTTTCTTTTTTTTTGTTATGGTTATACTATACTTGAGAAGTACTCTTAGATATTGAACCATCCGTTTAAAATATATGGATAATATATGGAATCATCAAAGTTGAAACCGTCAGCTGTTGAGTTATTGGTGATTACGCCAATTACATCTGTGTATTAAACATAACACATTAATTATGATATATACATTCAAAAAGTAAGGAAATAAGCATGAAATAACTGGTTAACTTACCAACTATGAAATGTTCGGCAATTGACTTGTGTATAATTTCACAAAAATAATGTAAATCCAATCCAAGAATAGGAATGTCAGTAGAACCATTATATTTCGATACAATAGAGTTGTGTTGAAATTCAATAGAAAACTTATGGTATCCAATTCTATAGTATTAACTTGGCCTAACCATCCATTATATTAGTGTTTTTAAGACGTAAAATAAAATTTCCGAGTATATTTATATTTTGTTTTACTTTCGGAAAGGGTAGGAAAGTCGTTCCGATTCGAGAATCCGGTACCGAATGTTTGAAATCGAGCTCATCCATTATATTAGTTCTTTTCTTTTTATTTACGTTGTTTTTCCTTTTTCCTCTTTCTATTATCTCTTTTTTTTTCTATCTTCACTGGCTGGTGAGCAGCCACACGCTCTGACCTATTCCCCAACCCGACCTTTGACTCCCCGGACCCCTCGGCCTCACTCCCGACCTCTCGACCTCCCCGCTTTCTGTCCCCAATGACACCACCCAGCTCACCCTTCACGCAGTCCATTCTCCCATCACCCCATCCCCTACTTTTTGCATCGGTTGGCAGTGGCGGCCGCAGGATTTCTAAGGGGGGGGGGGGGGGGGGGGG
>BSUD01000003.1:127189491-127236326 GCA_033239045.1 Fagopyrum esculentum | reverse complement strand
ATATCACTCAAAATAAAAAAGGGGATCTTATACTATCAAATGAAAAAAAATCTTTTGAATTAGAGAATCAAGAAGAAAAAAAAACCATAGGTCAAAGAGATCTTGCATCAGATGCCCAAAACCGAGGGAACCCCCAATCTGTTCTCTCAAACCGACAAAAATTTATGGAAGAACTTTATACGAAATCAGATATGAAAATGGGTAGAACGAAAAATCAACCCAAAAGTATTTGGACTTGGGAAATAGACTTAGATGCGTTCATGAAAAGATCTTTTTCATTGCAATTGAAATGGCTGCTGAGTCCTTTGACTATGGAATTATTCAATTATGCGCTGGCCGTACTTGAATGGGAAAAGGAAAGCAGAATGACAACAAAGTTTGGTTTCGGCTTTATTAAGAAGGAGGAGTTAACTTTGGATCCAATGCTAATCTTCACTCAGTCCATTCTCCCATCACTCCATCCCCTACTTTTTGCATCGCTTGGGAACCCCTGAGAAGCTGCAACACCGTCTGGAACCACCGGAGAGGAGGGCTGCACCACCTGTGAACCGCCGGGACGAAGGGAAGCCGTCTCCACGCTGCCGCCACGATCGACCGGAGCCACCCACAAGTGCAGCCACCAGCCGCTACCCCTAATTTCGCCCCTGCTCTCTTTGTTCTATCTTGTCACGAGTGGGGCGCCTCTGGCCGGAGATTGGGGCTGCCTGGCTGCCGCAGATCCGCCGCCGCCGTCGCCGCTGAAGCCCGCCGAGAAACGCCAGCCACCTCCACCTCCATTTTTTGTCCCCTGCTGCATGAGTCTAATGTTGAAGGAGAAGGGTTATGTTATTGCATTTTTGACCCAGAAATTGTGGATATTGCACATGTGCCCCTTTTCCTTAATTATTCCAGTTTGACACCCCCCTTTGAGATTCCGTTGTGACTGCCCTTGCTGATTGTTGTTATTGCAGTTTTGACCTTTTTTCTAGAAATGTGCAGTTTTGCCCTTGAAGTATATATTAGAGTTTTGACCCCAAAGTTATTTCGGAAAATTGCGGGAATTCGAGAATTTCATAGTTGCCCGGAAAGTGGTTTTGGTTTTTTAAACCGTGTTTATAAATAGTGTAATCGCCCGGGCAAAAAGCTTTGCGAGTTTTAACTAGTTTTGAAAACGGGTTCTCCTTTAAGTTTTATTTGTTAAACTTTCCGTTCAAATTTAGCGCTTGAGCTAAATTTATCTAACTTTGATGTATAGGTCCGGAAGCGCCGTTAAGTCCACCGAAATACGTTCTCGACATCTATAAACCGTGCTCTACCTTGGACCTTGTGTGAGTACCTTCTCCGTCTTTTAGTTCGATAGCGGTAGTATATCATATTAGGTGAATCTAGCATAATGTAGAGCAAATGCCATGTAGTGGCCTTGACCTTAGGGTTAAGTATAGTTTACGAACTGTTGTGTGTATCGGCAAGTTTTCTTAGATGGTTAAGGATGTAGGATCTAGCGTGCTAAGTTATGACCTTACGAGTTTGAGAATATAGAAGTACGAGAGTTGTTATCTCGTCTGTTAGTTGATGATAGTATGCCACGTTGTGATCAGGCATTGATCGTTTCCCGCAAGAAGCCTAGAGGATTGATTCGTGTACCTTGAGTGAGGTAAGTCCTCGGACTAACTTAGCTAGCTTTCGCATATTGGTTGATACGTATGGGTGGCGTGTGTTTATAATTGTTGTAATAACTATTAACTGGATTAGGATGTGGACTTGTATATTATTTTTAAACCTGGCCCAAGTGTATGATAACGGGCGGTGACCGCTTGTCCAGTCCAAAATGGGGCGACTGGGAGGCGCCTTGCGACTAATCCATCGGGTGATGCTGATAGGCGTCAAGTACAAACCCGGCATGGTGAAAGGGGACAAGGGCAAGGGAATCTTGTGTCACACCATAAGTGAATTAGTAAGGGAATAACGTTAAATAAAGATAATAACCGGACTTGGCGTATTTGAGTATGTTTGTGTGTTTTTAATTTGTTATATGTGTTTGTGCCTCATCGTTCTTCTAATATTTGGATTTCTAGCTAACGGTTTCAAACCGGTTGTTGTAGATGCCTTGCAGGATAGGGATGCCGCCGAGTGAGGCGGAGGAGTGGACAGTCGGGGTCTCCTTACATTATAGGACGGGGATGGTTATGTGTTGATGTTGTTTTGGATTATGTTGTACCTTATGGATTTATATTTTAGGAGTTATGTCGTTTTGAGGACTTGGCTGAGTTTCCAAGTTGTATCTTTCTTTTCAAGATTGTTTACATTGCATTAAAATGATTTTGGTATTTGCCTTTAAGTGTGCCATGTTGGAGAGATCCGGTGAAATTGTTGTCAAGCTAAGGGTCAGAACCCATTGTGTGGTCTCCGCCCGTAGCATCCCGAGTCCCGCGGATTCGGGGTGTTACAAAGTGGTATCAGAGCCCTAGGTTGACAACAATGACACTCACAATCTTCTAATGGTCAAATGAGGAATAAACAGAATCCACACGAGTTCTGACTTTTCGTTTTTAAAATCATATGCATGAGTCGGGTTTGGGATAGAATGTACGGGACCACCACTCCTTCCGTGGACCTCGGTGACGTAGTTTATTGGATTATTGAAATATGTATATATATGTATATGTGGACTTGTTGTACCTTAGCTAAGTGCTTGGACTATATCTAGATATGTGGACTATAGTTATGTTTGTGGACTTTGTATGATTATAGTTGCTTTTCTAGTCTTGATGTGCTTCTGGTAGTATGAACATAGGACTTATATATATAGTTATATATACATATACATATGGTATGCTCAGTATCATATTGGTAATAGTGGACCTTATAGTTAAGATGCTGGGAACCTATCATCGCCCTTAGACAAATGCCTTTTTGGGCTTAGGATAGTGTACATTCGAAAACGAGTATGCTCAAGTACCGAGTTGAGCACCACGTTCTGGCAAAACCCGGGCGATTCATCGGACTCCTTTGGAGGACGTCAAAGCAACCATGAGAGACGTGAGTGGATGCTAACTAAGATTAGATTATTAAGAAGGTGCACTTGTAGGACATGATGTAAGAGCAATTGCGCATTTAAAAATGGGACATATGCCACAAAATGGCCCAAGAAGTTATAGTTATCCTATAGAAGAGGAGGAATTGCGGAGTGTATTCTGAGGTAGCGGAGTTTAAGGCAGACCAACTTGAGGGTGTGGCCTTCACGACAATGGTAACATGGAGGGTGAAGAGTATCCATGGTTGACGGGAGTTCGAGAAGAACGACATTTTTAAAGTTATAAGATGGCACGAGTTGTGCAAGAGGTATATAGAAGTTTTAAATTGAGAACCTCCGTTGTCGGACTGAAGTTGCAAAAGAAGGAGAAGTATAAATTCTACACCTACTTGAAGAAAAGATGTCTTTGGTCAAAGCTTATATAGAATACGAAGAGCTCTTCTCATATGTTGGGATGTCATGGGAAACAAATAAGATAAGGTCAATTGTTTTGAAGCACAATTAAGTCTTGTAGTTTGGACCCTTACAGTTGCACATAAGTGAGAAAGCTTAGAAAATTTTAATTATCATCATTCCTTCAAAAAAAAAAAAGTCGGAAGACTCGAGCAAGTCTCTCGAGTTTAGAAGATGAAGGATCTTTCAAAAAGGGAGATCAACATTGTAGCTACAGGTGGAGCAATATACGTGTTTGAAGGACATCACCACAACAGATCGGGGTAGATCATTAGTACCATGACAACCTACCAAGTACTAAGATAAGATTGTGTTGTTGACGAGAGGAGAAAAGACGGAACGCGAGATATCACGATGTACAGAACTTAAGAATGAATATTTTGCCACTAAGGACGAGCTTGAATCAACTCTGACGTCCAAGGAGCCAAAAACAATGACCTTGGGAAGAAGCGTGAGTGGTGGAAGCAATCGAAGAAAACCGATTACAAGATCTTGTTGATAAAGGTTCTGTAGAACCAATGCATTGAAGAGAAAACACCGAACGTTATCTTGAACTTTTGTTTTGAAGAACACCAGTTGCGAAAAGAAAGGAGTCGTATAACAAGTCGACTCGGGATGAAAACCCTCGAAAGATGTGGAAGAGGGTACATGTTTTCTAGGATGTGTTGGTCATTACCAAATTTATGGAGAGATTCTCCAAGTGACACCATCCATGGAACCGACTCCGGATGGCAGCAAAGTTGGAGCGAGACGGAATGGTCAATGGAGTTGTTGACTGGTAAGAAGGGATTCATCGGTGCAATTATTACGAAATTTCCTCGAGGAAAGGTGAGCTTGAAGTGTACAAGTGATTTTCCAAGATGAGGCCTTGATTGGGTATTGAGGAACGATGTAAAAAAAATAAATAAAAATTAGCATATGTGTCTCGATTAGTAGAAGCGGTGTAAAGTAAAGTACTTCCTTCATTACTTGGAACTTGCAACAAGAATTGAGGAAACGTAACATCAAAGTTCGGTTTGACAAGAACCAAAGCCAACGGTGTAAATTGGAAGTTCGATCTTCCTTGTTAGAGACTATCAAAGAGAAACATAATGAGAAATGCTGCATTGAAAAGGACCCGAGTGGGAAGTTGAGATTCCGATATATCAGACCTTTTTGAAATCTTAGCGCGAGTTTGGAAAGTGGTTTACTGATTTGCGTGATCGCCGAGAGTAGAGGGTGTTCACCCGGGGTTCATGTGCATCAGTCGAGGGGGTACATACAGGGCTCGAGACATGTAGTCCGTTGTGATGATCTAGTCGAAACGAGGAGCCGATGAGGCTAACTAGAAGACGTATGATAGTATCTTTGGTCGACTTTTACGCATGTTTAGCGACATATATAGGACGTCGGGTTAGTCCCAAGATCTTTCATTGGTTGGGCTTACATGATTTGTGACATGATATGATGTGTGTGTTCTTATGAGTATGTCTTCCGAGTCTTGTTGTGTTTATGCGAGTAGACTTTGGATTAGAGGGCCGTAGTCACCACGTTATAGGGTTCCGAACGGTTATCGAGACGAGTTTGTTTGAGAGTTTCGCGTTTAGCAAGTTTCGGGACGAAACTTGTTTTTAGGGGGATTTGATGTAATGCCCAGTTTCGATATTGTTTTCTTGCAAACTTCTATGGATATTTTGTTAGTAAATTCTTTTTATTTTTTTTATGTAAAGTGTTTTTAAGACGTAAAAATAAAATTTTCGAGTATATTTATATTTTGTTTTACTTTCGGAAAGGGTAGGAAAGTCGTTCCGATTCGAGAATCCGGTACCGAATGTTTAAAATCGAGCTCATCCATTATATTTGTTATTTACTTTTTATTTACGTTGTTTTTCCTTTTTCCTCTTTCTATTGTCTCTTTTTTTTTTTCTATCTTCACTAGATGGTGAGCAGCCACACGCTCTGACCTATTCCCCAACCCGACCTTTGACTCCCCGGACCCCTCGGTCACTCCCGACCTCTCGACCTCCCCGCTTTCTATCCCCAATGACACCACCCAGCTCACCCTTCACGCAGTCCATTCTCCCATCACCCCATCCCCTACTTTTTGCATCGCTTGGGAACCCCTGAGAAGCTGCAGCACCGTCTGGAACCACCGGAGAGGAGGGTTGCGCTACCTGTGAACCGCCGGGACGAAGGGAAGCCGTCTCCACGCTGCCGCCTCGATCGACCGGAGCCACCCACAAGTGCAGCCATCAGCCGCTACCCCTAATTTCGCCCCTGCTCTCTTTGTTCTATCTTGTCACGAATGGGGCGCCTCTGGCCGGAGATTGGGGCTGCCTGGCTGCCGCAGATCCGCCGCCGTCGCCGCTGAAGCCCGACGAGAAACGCCAGCCGCCTCCACCTCCATTTTTTGTCCCCTGCTGCGTGAGTCCAATGTTAAAGGAGAAGGGTTATGTTATTGCATTTTTGACCCAGAAATTGTGGATATTGCAGATGTGCCCCTTTTCCTTAATTATTCCTGTTTGACACCCCTCTTTTAGATTCCGCTATGACCGCCCTTGCTGATTGTTGTTATTGCAGTTTTGACCTTTTTTTTCTAGAAATGTGCAGTTTTGCCCTTGAAGTATATATTAGAGTTTTGACCCCAAAGTTATTTCGAAAAATTGAGGGAATTCGAGAATTTTTTAGTTGCCCGGAAAGTGGTTTTGGTTTTTTAAACCGTGTTTATAAATTGTGTAATCGTCCGGGAAAAAATTTTGCGAGTTTTAACTAGTTTTGAAAACGGGTTCTCCTTTAAGTTTTATTTGTTAAGCTTTCCGTTCAAATTTAGCGCTTGAGCTAAATTTATCTAGATTTGATGTATAGGTCCGGAAGCGCCGTTAAGTCCACCGAAATACGTTCTCGACATCTGTAAACCGTGCTCTACCTTGGACCTTGTGTGAGTACCTTCTCCGTCTTTTAGTTCGATAGCGGTAGTTTATCATATTAGGTGCATCTAGCATAATGTAGAGCAAATGCCATGTAGTGGCCTTGACCTTAGGGTTAAGTATAGTTTACAAATTGTTGTGTGTATCGGCAAGTTTTCTTAGATGGTTAAGGATGTAGGATCTAGCGTGCTAAGTTATGACCTTACGAGTTTGAGAATATAGAAGTACGAGAGTTGTTATCTCGTCGGTTAGTTGATGATAGTATGCCACGTTGTGATCAGGCATTGATCGTTTCCCGCAAGAAGCCTAGAGGATTGATTCGTGTACCTTGAGTGAGGTAAGTCCTCGGACTTACTTAGCTAGCTTTTGCATATTGGTTGATACGTATGGGTGGTGTGTGTTTATAATTGTTGTAATAACTATTAACCGGATTAGGATATGGACTTGTATATTATTTTTAAACCTGGCTTAAGTGTATGATAACGGGCGGTGACCGCTTGTCCTGTCCAAAATGGGGCGACTAGTCCATCGGGTGATGCTGATAGGCGTCAAGTACAAACCCGGCATGGTGAAAGGGGACAAGGGCAAGGGAATCTTGTGTCACACCATAAGTGAATTAGTAAGGGAATAACGTTAAATAAAGATAATAACCGGACTTGGCGTGTTTGAGTATGTTTGTGTGTTGTTACTTTGTTATATGTGTTTGTGCCTCCTCGTTCTTCTAATAGTCGGATTGCTAGCTAACGGTTTCAAACCGGTTGTTGTAGATGCCTTGCAGGATAGGGATGCCGCCGAGTGAGGCAGAGGAGTGGACAGCCGGGGTCTCCGTACATTATAGGACGAGATGGTTATGTGTTGATGTTGTTTTGAATTATGTTGTACCTTTTGGATTTATGTTTTAGGAGTTATGTCGTTTTGAGGACTCGGCTGAGTTTCCAAGTTGTATCTTTCTTTTCAAGATTGTTTACATTGCATTAAAACGATTTCGGTATTTGCCTTTATTTGTGCCATGTTGGAAAGATCTGGTGAAATAGTTGTCAAGCTAAGGGTCGGAATCCATTGTGAGGTTTCCGCCCGTAGCATCCCGAGTCCCGCGGATTCGGGGTGTTGCATAACCATAAGTGGAGGAAAGTATTAAAGCATTAACGCATATATATGAACGTGTATATATATGAATGCATATATTTTTGGGAACTGGGATGGATGTAATTGCTAAAGATCAATGTGCATAGTCTGTTACTTTACTAAATGATAATTTCTCAATAATTAAGCTTTTTACTTGAAATTTTTTTTAACGGAGAAATTGATTTAACTATCTAATATAGCATAGGTTAAAAAAAGTAATGCATATCTGGTTGCAATGTCGAATCAATAATATATAAAAAGGTAGCTTCAATATAGAAGTATTGTAATAACCTGTCATATTTTATCTTTGAATTAAACAATAAAAGATACATTGAAAGTTATAAATTTTTTTAAAAGGTGAGTCTTTAGGGTTTAACATTCTTTTTCAATGGATAATAAAATTATTATATTTATATCAGCCAATTAGTCATCATAATGCACTGATTTTATTTTTTAACGGATGATTAGCTAACATGAGGTAATATTGAATTAAAAATTATGGATAACAGAATAATAGTAACTAAATAGTAAAAGATTACTATTAAATATTATTTAAACAACAATGACTTCAGGTTCAAAAATAAATGAGATTTTAAAATAGACTCTTTAGTTCATAATCCAACGATTATTGACCCAACGTTGAATCCTCATCATGTCTGGATATACATAAACCGTTTCACCAATTGGTTCAAGCCGAACCAAGTACTTTTTGAGTCGGACCCATCTTCTTATAACTGTAGATGTCCACCATCCATCTTCTTTTATGACATCAACTTTGTCTATGGAGAAAAATTCTACTTGAACAGATTTTGGAGGTTGTGGTCTTATCCTACACTGTGGTACAATTTCCCTAAAATGAACCATTGTCTCTAGATCAAACAAATGAGTGTACTAAACATTGTAGTGATAGTGTGCAACAATATTTATAATTCTTGCTTCATAAAATGATCCCATAAATTCTGGTTCAGTTCCTATAACTTCAATCATGGTGCCTGCCTGGAGATATTGGTCCATGCCTGTCAACAACAAAACAAAAAAGTAGCAAAAAAAGTTATTGAGTTGTGTAAATACAAAAGAATCATTGAAGATAAATGAAAAAATATTTGAAATCAACAAAACTTATGGATTGTAGAATAAACAAACGACATAGAAAGCATATCCTTGCTTCTGATACTAATATATGAGATGTATAACTGGAGATTAGAAAAACAATAGAAGAAGTACCTTTTATAGATTAAGGGTGTAACACCCCTAGTTTTGGGAACTTGAAGCGCTATGGGTTAGGACCGCACAATGGGTCCCGACCCTCAGAGTAGCAATAGCAAACGGATCTTACAACAAGGCACAAACGAATGAAAACCAAAACTTAATATAAAACCAAAGGTTCAAACAGAAGAAAACACAAAAGCTCCACAGCCGGGTCAAAACAAAAGGGAAACAACAAACGAAACAAAAACCCAATCCCGTCCTATAATGTACGGGAACCCCGGCTGACCACACCGTCCGGATCACTTAGCAGCATCCTAAACCTGCGGAACATCTACAACGACGGTAATAACCGTTAGCTAACTTTCTAGGTATAAGCAAGAGAGTAAAGACACAAACACACATAAGGTAAAGAAAACACATAGCATGCTTACACATCAACCGATTATTATCTTTCATTAAGGTTATCCATTACTAATTCAACTTATTTTGTCACACGAGAATCTCCCGAAACTCGTCTCCGCTTCCGTCTACCAATAGGAATAGATCAGTACTATCCGTTACCTACGGGTCTGGGTTGCAAGAGCACATTCTAGTCTTCTGTAGAACTAGACAAGTGGTCAGCGCCAGGTTATAATACACTTGGGCCAGTTAAGGGTAACAAAGGATGAATCCTATTTCCAATTATCCGTTATAAACATGATAAACAACACAAGCAAGCCAAAACAATCCAACTAATACGCGGAATGAAGCTAAGTAAGTCCAAGGGACTTACCTCACACGAAGGTAACACAAGAGATTAGTGAACAATTCAGAAACACACAAGGAAGCTCAGTTTCCCTCAGGAAAGGAGCAAGGAAAGCCTGTACGAACAAGCAACACAAATCAGGAACGGAACGGTTGCTAGAAGTCTATGACTTTTAGTCTAAAAAATCTCTAAGAGATCAACACATGCTAAGGGCTCAACCTTAGTCTTACAACAACTAAGAGGAACAAGGAACAACCATAAGAAACCAAGGAAGGAACGAGGAAGGGAAAGAAGGAAGCAACTCACCAAAGACGGGAGTTACTGCAGAGAAACCACAGGGACGGTTAGACAGATGCGCAGGGGCGGATGAACAGAGGCGCAAGGGCGTCTCTGTGCAGGCGCAGGGGCGGCTGTGATAGAGGCGCAGGGGCGGATCTTCGTCAGAAGCTACTGTCGGGCTTCTCTTTGACAGATCTCACAGCAGGGGCAACCAAAGCTCGAACCTTTGGTTCCAACACGTCAAGACTCAACTCTAGAGAGCCTGAGAACAACGAAGGGTCAATAACGGAACACTCCACAAGAATCAAGGCTCAAGCTTGATCCTTGGAGAAGAAGAAAAGAGAAGAACGCAAGGAAGAAACCAAACAAAAGGAGAAGACATGCAGCACTGTAAGAACGTGAGGAAGAACCAGCAAGGAATGAACTTACACGTTCAGCGAAGTTGCTGGAATCAAAGGACGGCTGCAACTCTCTAGGGTTTGAAGACGATAGTAAGGAATGGAAAAAAGGAGAGAAAGAAGAGAATATATAGGAGGGCTGGAATGCTAGATGGAAAGGACGTCTAGGGTTAGAAAGAAAACAAGGAAACCGGCCCATAAGATAGAATATCGGGTATTCTATCTATGGAAGAAAGATAAAAACGAACGAAAACAGATCGGCGCGATCTGTCGCAAATCCGCAGGGGCGGATCAACACAACCGCAGGGGCGGCCCTCTTCACCGCAGGGGGAGCGAAGGCAAAAACCCAGGATCTTACATCAGATCCCCCTAAAAAGAAGTTTCGTCCCAAAACTTACAAAAGCCAAACGGCCACAACAACGCACAAAAACAGAACTGAGTTCATATATTCCCACTCGGGGCACGTAACACAAAACGTCACACAAAAGCGTTCACAACGCAACAAAGGAAAAACCAACAACATACTAAACTAACGGTGCAACAAGCTCAGCGTAAAACTTCGGATAGTTCCTCTGGATACTATCCTCTATCTCCCAAGTCGTCTCATCAGCTCCTCACCTCAACCACTGTATCTTCATCATCGTTATGTCCTTTGAATGCAAGCGTCACGTACTACGCTCTAAGACAGCCACCGGGTGCTCTACGAACGTGTGGTCTGGCTAGATCACTAGATCCTCATGACTGACGATGTGTCTCGGATCAGGTATGTACTCCCGTAGCCGAGACACATGGAAAACTGGGTGAACACCCTCGAGTCTCGGTGGCAACGCAAGTCTGTAAGCTGCCTCTCCAACTCGCTCAAGAATCTCGAACGGTCCAACATATTTGGGACTCAACTTCCCTTTGACACCGAAACGTCTGGCGCCTCGTGTCGGGGATACTCTCAACCAAACCTGAGCTCTAACTCTGAACTCCAAAGGTCTGCGCCTCTTATCTGCATAAGACTTCTGTCGGCTTTGTGCTGCTAACATCCGCTCTCGGATCACTGCTACTCGAGCCATGTCATCCTAAATCTGCTCAGGTGCTATTCCGCTTGCACTACTAGGCTCGTCCCAACACAACGGTGTACGGCATCGTTGTCCATATAAAGCCTCATAAGGAGCCATCCTAATCGATGCGTGCCAACTGTTGTTGTACGAAAACTCCACTAAGGGAAGGTGATCTGGCCACACTTGTCCGCAGTCTAACACACAGGCTTGCAACATGTCCTCCAAAGTCTGGGTGGTCCGCTCAGACTGACCATCGATCTGAGGATGATAAGCAGTAGTGAACTGTAGACTCATGCCTAGAGTGACATGAACCTGCTGCCAGAACCTCAAAGTGAATCGTCCGTCTCTGTCAGAGACAATGGTCCTAGGTACTCCATGAAGTCTCACTATCTGTCTCGTGAACTCCTCTACTAATCGACTTACCGGCCATGTTTCCTTGATCGGAATGAAACGTGCGGTCTTCGTCAGTCGATCTACTACGACCCATATAGCATCAACACCACGACTCGGTCTCAAACCGGTCACAAAATCCATAGAGATGTCTTCCCACTTTCACTGAGGGACGGGAAGTGGGTGTAGCTCGCCTCTTGGTCTATGATGCTCGATCTTGACCTGCTGATAGGTCGCACACTGAGCTACATATCTCGTCACATCTGGCTTCAGATCTCCCCACCAAAACGAGCGTTTGACATCCTGATACATCTTACTCGCACCAGGGTGTACTGAGTAAGGTGAAGAGTGAGCCTCCTGAAGGATCCTCTGTCTCAATTCCCGATCTGACGGCACACAAACCCGCTCCTAGCGTCTCAAAACTCCGTCAGCACCAGCTGTAAACTGTGGTGCCTCTCCTCGCAACATCCGGTCCCGGATTTGTGTCAAACCTGGGCAGCTCTCCTGCTTCTGTCGGATTTCGGCCAACAGATCAGGTACTATATCCAAGGTGGACAACTGACTGTCGGAATCTGGAAAGTGGATATCCATCTCTAGCCATGCCAAATCTCAATGTAACTGTGGCTGAGCTGTCAGCCTAGTGATCGCCATCTCCTGAGGAGTCTTCCTACAGAGGGCATCTGCTACCACATTAACCTTTCCCGGGTGGTATAAGATCTCAAGATGAAAGTCCTTCATCAACTCTAACCATTTGTGATGGCGGTTATTCAACTCCTGTTGAGTGGATATGTACTTCAGACTCTTATGGTCTGTGAAAATCTGACACGTGGCTCCGTACAGATAGTGTCTCCAAATCTTCAAAGCATGAACAACAGCAGCTAACTCAAGATCGTGGGTAGGGTAATTCTCCTCGTACATCTTCAATTGTCGAGACGCATAAGCAATCGCCTTTCCCCTCTGCATCAAAACACATCCCAAGCGCAGCTTGGATGCGTCTTTGTAAACCACAAAATCCTCAATGCCCTCTGGCTGAGCTAGAATAGGAGTAGAGGTCAATCTCTTCTTCAGCTCCTCGAAGCTCCGCAGGCACGACTCGGACCATACGCACCTCGTAGACTTCCGCAGCAAGGAAGTGAGCTGTCGGGCAATAACTGAAAAGCCCTCAACAAAACGCCTGTAGTAGCCTGCCAATCCTAAGAAGCTGCGAACCTCCTTAACGTTCTTAGGTGGCGGCCAAGAAGCTATTGATTCAATCTTCTCCGGATCTACCTTGATCCCTTCAGCTGAAACTATGTGACCAAGGAATGCTACCTCGGACATCCAAAACTCGCACTTAGAGAGATTGGCGTAGATCTCTCTATCCTGTAAGACCTGAAGAACGATCCTCAAGTGTCTTGCATGCTCCTCTCTACTGCGGGAGTAAACCAGAATGTCGTCGACGAAGACAATTACAAACTGGTCTAGAAAGTCGATGAAGATGTTGTTCATCAACTCCATGAAGACTGCGGGCGCATTCGTAAGCCCGAATGGCATCACTACAAACTTGTAGTGTCCATATCTAGTCCGAAACGTTGTCTTGGCTACGTCCTGCTCTCTCACCCTCAGCTGGTGATATCCTGATCTCAGATCGATCCTTGAAAACACTGAAGCTCCATGTAGCTGATCCAAAAGATCATCGATACGGAGCAATTGGTACTTGTTCTTGATCGTCACCTTGTTCATCTCTCGGTAGTCGATACATAACCTCATTGAGCCATCTTTCTTCCTGACGAAGAGAACTGGTGCACCCCAAGGAGATATACTTGGGCGGATGAAGCCCTTTTTTGCTAACTCCTCGAGCCGCTTCTTCAACTCAAGCATCTCGATAGGCGCCATACGATAAGTAGACTTAGAGATCGGTCTCGTATCGGTCTCGTACCGGGCTCTAGATCAATGCCAAAATCTACACTCCTTTGTGGAGGTAAACCTGATGGCTCTCCAAAGACGTCAGCGAACTCGCAAGCTACTGGAATCTCCTCCAAAGCTAGACTAGTACTATCCTTCATGGCATAGCACCAAAAAGCCTCACATCCCTGACTGATAAGTCTCGTAGCTCGAACTGCACTGATAACTATACCAGTCTTCCCGAGATCCCATCCTTTGAAGATCTTAACATGGCCTGCATCTGTAGTTACCGTCACTGTCCTCTTGCCGATGTTCAAAACTGCTCGATGTCGATCCATCCAATCCATTCCCAGAATAACTTCTTCATGTACTTAGTACATGACAAAGAAGTTAGCTGGCCAATCGCGACCTCCCAATCTAATAGGGCAATCGCGAACCTCTCGCGTACCTCGTATCTTACCCCCATCGGGTAATCCTATAAAGAAGGGTCTACCCTCTACAGTAACTAAGGCCAATCTATCTACACATGCATCAAATATAAAAGAATGCGTAGCACCAGTATCAAAAAGAACTCTGACAGGAAAACCATTAATGTGAATGGTACCTGTAGCTGCTGGCGCTGTCGGCTCTACAGCACTCCTCAACTCATAAACTCTGGCTGGTGCATCTCTAGTGTCTGCAGATCCACCAACACGTCCTCTACCTCTCCCTTGTCCCGGAGTGGAACCTTGAGGAGCGGCAGAACCTGAAACTCTTTGCTTCTGTTATTGGTACTGAGATCTCTGTCCTCCTCCAGCAACACTGGCAGGCGAAGAACCCTGCTGAGACAGCGCCTTGCCCTGACGGAAAAACACAGCTTTGTGTCCGGGCTTGCCACAAGTAAAGCAAGTCACTGCTGGCTTCTTGCAGTCAGCTCAGATGTGTCCAACTACTCCGCAGTTATGACACTGCCGTCCTCTATCAAAACTCTGCTGGAAACTAGAACGTCCAGGCGTCTGACTACGCCCAAAACCAGCTGCTCCAGCTCCAGCACTAGCCGATCCAGTCTTCTGTCTCTTCTCAAGACCCTTGTTTGAGAAGCTCTCCTCTGACCCGGTCGGTCTCTCTCATAAGCAGAAGCTCTATCCTGATAGTCCGCCAAATACTCACAACGGAAACCAGTAAGATAAGAGCGTGTCGATTCTCTCAACCTCCGAGAGAAAAGGTAAACATGTTGATCCTCCGGTGGTGCGGACGGACCTAGCAACGCCAAATCATCCTGAAACTTGAGGATGATCTCAGCAATAGGCAAATCCTCGAATCCAGCCTCAAGGAAATCTTGAAGACGATCCCTCCTCATGGCTGCAGGGCAATAGCGATCCCTGAGTACTGTCTTCATCTGCTCATAACTGATGACCTTATTACGAATGGTTCTCCACCAAGAATGAGCCTGATCCTTCAACAGCGTATGTGCTATGTTGACTCGACGTCCCTCAAGGCAACCGATAACCTCCATAGCAGAATCAACCTGTCCTAGCCACTGCTCCACCTCCAAGTCAGTCCTTCCTCCGAAGACGGGAACCTTCAGCTGATCAAAAGCCTTCAACCAGCCGTCGGGCTTTGGCTCCTTTGCCTCAGCCGGCGCTCTAACAACCTCAGTAACTCCAGCAGGCGGGGCAACAACTTGTGTAACTCTCTACGAAGCCTCAGTTGGTCTCGCAGGAACTGGCGGCACTGGTGCTGGTCGTCCAGTCCTGATAGCCTCCTCAACCCTCTGCACATAGTCGCGAAATGCAGAAGCTCCAATAGGCACTCGTGCGGACTCTATTGATGGCGCTCTTTGTGCTCCAGACCTAGCAGCGGTCCCATTTCCAGCCTCAGGAACAATACTCTCAGCAACCTCTTCAGCAAACGCCTCAACGGTAGGCGGATCAGCAACTGTGGCTTGACCCCGACCTCTAGCTAGTGGATGTCTTCCTGCCCATCCTCGTCCACGGACGACAGGTGGAAGTTATGGTCGACCCCTTCCTCGCCCCATAGCAGATGTAGCTCTAGTACGTGTCATCTGCTATAAGGATAACTATATAAGACTATATATATATATATAAGACCACGCTACAACTAAAGCAAAACTCTAGAAAAAGCACACATAAAGGCCAACACGAAAGAAACTACACTACTGAGATCCGCGGAGGTAGTGGTGGTCGCCCGTACATCTATCCCAGACCAAAAGGTTAAAAACAAAACCCCCTTTTGAAAACGCTAGACCCCTTGCGGGTTCTATTTATTTATCCATCCGACCTGTAGAAGATTTCGAGTGCCATTGTTGCCAACCTAGAGCTCTGATACCATATTGTAACACCCCTAGTTCTAGGAACTTGAAGCGCTACGGGCTAGGACCGCACAATGGGTCCCGACCCTTAGAGTAGCAATAGCAAACGGATCTTACAACAAGGCACAGACGAATGAAAACCAAAACTTAATATAAAACCAAAGGTTCAAACAGAAGAAAACACAAAAGCTCCACAGCCGGGTCAAAACAAAAAGGAACCAACAAACGAAACAAAAACCCAATCCCATCCTATAATGTATGGGAACCCCAGCTGACCACACCGTCCGGATCACTTAGCAGCATCCTGAACCTGCGGAACATCTACAACGACGGTAATAACCGTTAGTTAACATTCTAGGTATAAGCAAGAGAGATAAGGCACAAACACACATAAGGTAAAGAAAACACATAGCATGCTTACACATCAACCGATTATTATCTTTCATTAAGGTTATCCATTACTAATTCAACTTCTTTTGTCACACGAGAATCTCCCGAAACTCGCCTCCGCTTCCGTCTACCAATAGGAATAGATCAGTACTATCCGTTAACTACGGGTCTGGGTTGCAAGAGCACATTCTAGTCTCTTGTAGAATTGGACAAGTGGTCAGCGCCCGGTTATAATACACTTGGGCTAGTTAAGGGTAACAAAGGGTGAATCCTTTTTCCAATTATCCGTTATAAACATGATAAACAACACAAGCAAGCCAAAATAATCCAACTAATACGCGGAATGAAGCTAAGTAAGTCCAAGGGACTTACCTCACACGAAGGTAACACAAGAGATTAGCGAACAATTTAGAAATACACAAGGAAGCTCAGTTTCCCTCAGGAAAGGAGCAAGGAAAGCCTGTACGAACAAGCAACACGAATTAGGAACGAAATGGTTGCTAGAAGTCTATGACTTCTAGTCTCAAAAATCTCTAAGAGATCAACACATGCTAAGGGCTCAACCTTAGTCTTATAACAACTCAAGGGAACAAGGAACAACCATAAGAAACCAAGGAAGGAACGAGGAAGGGAAAGAAGGAAGCAACTCACCAAAGACGGGAATTATTGCAGCGAAACCGCAGGGGCGGTTAGACAGATGCGCAGGGGCGGCTGAATAGAGGCGTAGGGGCGTCTCTGTGCAGGCGAAGGGGCGGCTGTGACAGAGGCGCAGGGGCGGATCTTCGTCAGAAGCTACTGTCGGGCTTCTCTTCGACAGATCTCATAGCAGGGGCAACCAAAGCTCGAACCTTTGGTTCCAACACGTCAAGACTCAACTCTAGAGAGCCTGAGAACATCGAAGGGTCAACAACGGAACACTCCACAAGAATCAAGGCTCAAGCTTGATCCTTGGAGAAGAAGAAAAGAGAAGAACGCAAGGAAGAAACAAAACAGAAGGAGAAGACATGCAGTACTATAAGAACGTGAGGAAGAACCAGGAAGGAATGAACTTACACGTTCAGCGAAGTTGCAAGAATCAAAGGATGGGTACAACTCTCTAGGGTTTGAAGACGATAGCAAGGAATGGGAAAAAGGAGAGAAGAAAGAGAATATATAGGAGGGCTGGAACGCTAGATGAAAAGGGCGTCTAGGGTTAGAAAGAAAACAAGGAAACCGGCCCATAAGATATAATATCGGGTATTTTATCTATGGAAGAAAGATAAAAACGAACGAAAACAGATCGGCGCGATCTGTCGCAAATCCGCAGGGGCGGATCAACACAGCCGCAGGGGCGGCCCTCTTCACCGTAGGGGCGGCGAAGGCAAAAACCCTGGATCTTACAAAGGGAATAGAATTATTCATGTATGTTAGGATTTTCTTCAGTTATACAATCAGAATTTGTTATGTGATTTGATTTTCTATAATATCTTATGTAACAAATCGTAGAGAATATCCTAACTATAAAATTTATTAATTAAGTTAACACAAATTTAGAGATAGATAAAGAACATTCAGTTTGATTTAAATCTTACTGTTAGACGCCTTAATTCAACGCTTTGCAAACCCTAAAATATAAATTCTCCTTTCATTGCTAATGTGTCTATCTGATTAGGTAATCATATTTCATTTGTGTTTCACTATGTAGCAACTCCAGGAATGATTTATAAATAAGCAACACCATATTATTAACTAATGTATTCCTTTCATTAAAAGCATTCTTTGAAAATTTTGTTACTAATTAGATAATTATCCGTTTGGGGTTAGATGCTTGAGGTTAATAAGAAATCTCTAGTAGCCAACTCACATTTAGCATAGGATTGGATCATGATAATGTAGAATAACCATATATCGCCAAAAGAATGCTTTTAATCTTTTTTTTTTTCAAAATGAATTTATTTTGTCATGAGTTTCTCCAAACATGGTAGCCTAATAGTTATAAGAAGTGTAATATAGTTAATGTAACACCCCGAATCCGCGGGATATCGGAATGCTACGGGCGAAACCTCACAATGGGTCTCGACCCTTAGCCTGACAACAATTTCACCGGACCTTTTCAACAAGACACAAATAAAGGCCAAAATAAAATCAATTTAATACAATGATATGAAACCCGAAAATATCAAGAAAGGAAAGACATCAACCGTATATACAACAACGCCAACAATACACAATATACAACAACAATACACAGACTCGATACCCCAAACTCGACCTATGTTGTACGGAACCCCGGCTGCCCACTCCTCCGGATCACTCGGCCACACCTAACTGACACATCAACTACAACATTCGGCATAAAACCGTTAGCTCACATTCTAGGCATTATAAAGATAGCAAGGGCACACACACACATAAGTACACATAACACACATCATGCTCATATACATACATATCCGGTTCTTATCCTCTTGTTAAGTTATTCCATTACTAGTTCCGTTCGTTTAAAGTGTGACACGAGAGTCTTATAACTCTCGCCTCTGTCCCCGTGTAACCAACAGGAGTGATGCAGAGCTCAACCCGTATACCATGTGGAGTGGCAAAGAAGCTCTCCCGTATACCATGTATGGCTTGGTAGCAGAGAACCTCCCAGTCTCCCTCGGGAGCTGGGCAGTGATGTCACCGTCCGATAATAATAAACAATGCGCCAACAATATATATAACCAAGTTGTCCTAATCCGGTTTCATGATCATAAGCAATTAAAGACACACCACCATCACATATCCAAATAATGCATAAAAGCGGCTAAGTAAGTCCGATGACTTACCTCGTCTCAAAGCTAGCTAAAAACTGATCTCAGTTCCCGTAGGAATACTCATCGCCTGATCATAACAAGGAACAAATCAATTCCACTCTCATAAGCTAGAAGTCATTAGACTTCTAGACCCGATGATCTCGCAAGATCATAACTTTAACCCATACTAGGACAAACGAACCTAGTTTCAACAAAGGCAACGGTAACAACTATATGCAAATCCTATCTCACAATCTCACACCCATGTACTCACCACCAGAACCCTCACAAAGCCTCACAAGGCAGTCATACCCTCATCCCATGAACCAACTCAGAAAACATGCGGCCATCATGTAACGTCCCGTTTATTGGGTGCGTTTCAATATTTATTTTCCTACCTCTACCGATATCCTATAAGTTTATAACTTTTTTTTAAGTATTTTACGGCGTAAAATATCTTTTTCGATTATATTTATATTTTGAATAAGTTGGAGTATATCCGTTTTATTATTTTCGGAAAAGTCGTAAGTTTTTACCGTTCAGAAATCCCGTTCCAAACACGTTTGGATCGGATTCACTTTATACCCTTTCTTTCTTTCTTTATTTATTTTTATTTTTATTTTTTTATTCTCTCTTTTTTTTTTTCTTTCCTCTCCCCTGCGGCTGTGACGAGCTGCTCATCCCTCTCCCCGACATCTCACACCTGCTGGCACCTACAACCCGACCCCTCGCTCACCGTCTCGACCCCTCGCTCAACCCCCTGGACCTCTCCCTTGACCGGGCTAGGCATGCTCTCAGCTTTTCTCAGCCCATCTGCTCCCCTCCTCTGTTAAAACACTATGAGAGCACTTCAACAGCAGCAACACCAACCCTCCTTCCCTTCGTCTCCTTTACCAGCTGCACCACCAGAGCCCCGCCTTCATCGCCAACGCCACCGGAAATTTGCTGAGGACGCCACCATAGAAGCCGCCGGAGTACCCCTTGTCGCCACGCACCACCACTACTCGCCCTCCCTGTTGGGACCTCTCGATTCCAATGCTACCTCCCTCTGCCGCCTTTTCCCTCATCTCGCAACCGCCGCTGCAACTCACCTGGGCTGCCGCCACGACGCCGGAGAGCCATTGGAGCCCCCGTCAAAGCCCACCATTGCCGGATCAGGCCACTGTGCATCAATACCCCTATCTGGAGAAGGCCACCTTTCCCTTCGCCGTCTTCTGCTGCCCTTCGCTGCCGGAGTGGCCCCGGCCCTGCCTTCGCCGCCTCGCCGTAGCCGGAGATCGAATGGCCGCCAGTGCCACCACCAACCCTTTTTTCCTCTTTCCCCCGCCGTTTGCCCCTGTGGGTTTCAAAAGCCCTTTCCTTTTAATTCAAATCGGGCCCCTCATTTTTGTGGTAATTACAAATGTAATCTAGTGTTTTGTAATTACATTTTTGACCCAGATTTTGGAAAATTGCAAATATGTCCTCTGTTGAATTAATTACGGTTTTGGCCCAAAAATTTAATTGTAGAATTATGACCCATGTTTATATAAGCATATAATGTGCCCGGAAAATGTTTTAAGCGGTTTCTGACCTTGAATTTAATTACGGGGATATTCTTAAATTTATATATACGATATATTATGCATTTGTTGGATTGATTCGGTTATGGCTCAAAGATTTATTCCGGGTTTTTAACGTTGACTTTTGAAAAACGAGTTTTCCTTAGATTTATATATATTTCCGTTCAAATTTAGCATATGAGCTAAATTTGTTTAACTTTGGTGTTAGGTTTGGAAGCGTCCCGATAAAGGCCTAACGAGTCCAAAGTCGACATCCATTGATCGACTTCCGTCTTTTGACGTCGTGTGAGTATCATTTCCCGCGATCTAGTAATGTTAAGTATTAGTATCATGCTAGGTTGGATCTAGCATAACTTAAAGTGAATACCAAGTAGTGGTTTGGACCTTAGGTGAGCTTTGAGGATTGTCGATTGTTGTAAGACGTTGAGTGTTTGGTTGATCTTGTGAGTACTTGAGGCTTGAGGTTGTGGTTATATGGTTGTTGAGTTTATGGGCTAGGATATGCATATCCTAGCATAGTGTTGATACCGTTGAGATTGTTGAGACTAGGCATGTTTATCCTAGTATGTGCTATGGGTTATGTTTTGAGAGATCTTCGGGTCTAGAAGTCTAAGGACTTCTAGCTTGTGTTGAGTGTGGTGTGAGCATGAGGGATTCTAGGATGCGGTCCTACAATGAGAGTCAAATGATCTTGCGTAGATCATTTGTGTAGAAGTCTAAGACTTCTTGAGTTGGGCGAGTTGTTGATATAGATATCTTGTTGTGAGCAGGATGTAGGCTTCTTCCCAAGGGAAGCGAGAGTATAGCGTGAGTTAGCGTTTGGGACGAGGTAAGTCTCCGGACTTACTTAGCTCGTATTCTACGTATTAGACTCTATGCATGTTTGGTGGTGTGTTTTTATTGCTTTCATTATAACTTATAAAACCGGAAATAGGATTACCGACCTTTATATATTATTTGGCCCAAGTATATGATAACAGGCGGTGACAACTTGTCTAGCTCTTGCGTAGAGTTAGGAGGTTCTTGGCGACTAGCCCGTGTGGTTAGACGGTCGGATGCATCCGTACCATTCCATGCGGTAAGTGGGGACCGAGGCGAGTTTCGGGAGATTCTCGTATCACAAAAGAAGTTGAATTAGAACGGGATATGACCTAATAATAAAAAGATAATAACCGGACTTGTGTGTTCTGAGCATGTTATGTTTTATGTTGATGTATGTGTGTTTGTGCCTTTCCCATTGATTCTAATGCTTCGAATTTGAGCTAACGGTTTTATACTGATTGTAGTAGATTGCCTTGTAGGTTAGGATTGCGGCCGAGAGATCCGGAAGAGTGGGCAGCCGGAGTTCCATACATTTTAGGAGGGGTTTTCGTTGCAGTCGGGTTGTGTTTTGATCTTCAGTTATTGTGTTTTGTATGCCGCGTATATGGCGTAGTCTTTGTTTTGTATCTCGGCTGAAGTCTTTTGCTTGTTCGGCTTCGGGTTTCATTGCTTTGCATAAAAATGTATTTCATTTTGGCCTTTATTTGTGCCTTGTTGTAAGATCCGGTGAAATTGTTGTCAAGCTAGGGGTCGGGACCCATTGTGAGGTCCCAACCCGTAGTGCCCCGAGTCCCGCGGATTTGGGGGGTTACACATCAAGCCATAGATCATTCCGAAAACCTCACAAACTCAGCTAAGGTCCACAAGCCACTACATGACATTCCAACTAACCTAGGTCCAATCCTAGCATGCTTCTAGCATAAACACTCCCTAGGATCAACCATGTACACGTACTCGAAGGAGGGTACTCACCGGGCAAGGACACGGGTGCGGAAGAAGGAAGAACAGTCGTGAAAGGAAGAAGAAGAAGACCGCAAGGGAAGATTGACAGAGCCAGTGGCCGCCCTTGCGGCTCAGGCTGGCCACTCTTGCGGCTCAGTGCACTGGCCGCCCCCGCGGCGTTGTCCAGCCGCGGGTGCGGTCAAACTCTAGTATGCGATCTGCGATGGATTCTTCGTTGATTCCTTGAGGTGCCATGGCCTCCTAGCTCCCTTGCTAGGCTCAAGAACATCCACACACACTCAATCATCATCATGCAACTCTATTCAAACTCGATCCAATCACATGCAAGCCAAAGGGGAAGAAACAAGATGAATCCATGGCTTCCACCATTGAAGCACAATGAGGAAGATCAAGATGAAGAAATGGAAAGGGGGAGAGAGGCTTACACTTACAAATCTAGATTTGTAGAACACCATACTGGTGGACATCAAAACAAGAAGAAGATAGGGGAGATCATCAAGAAGAGCTTCCAAGCCAAAGAGAGAAGAAGGAGAAAAGGAAGAGAGACTTTTCACGTGAAAGTGAAGTAGGAGGAAAGAGAGAGCTGCAAAGGTCATCTCATGCCCAATGAGAACGAGGGGTCGGTTCCCTAAGGGTCCGTTTGACTAATTAAGGATTTATCTAAGAGTTGAAGAGAGAGTGTTGAATAGTAGTGTATTGTGTGTATAAGATGGATAACTTAAACACTAAGGGTCCGTTTGGTTTTAACTCCGGAATCGGAAACGGAATGGAAACGAATCTAGTTCATATGTATACCATTGTTCATGAAGGTTTGTGGAATCATTCCATGTGGTGTGAAGGAATTGAAGTAGAGTGTGATTACTTTTGATACCCTATAGGGTAACAAAATGTGGGGAAGCAAGTGCATTTTGCATTAATTCACAAGGAATGATTCCACAAAATTTTATGAATAAAGATATACATATGAACTAAATTCGTTTCCATTCCGTTTCCGTTTTCGGAGCTAGAACCAAACGGGCCCTAAATAAATAAGAGATGAGGAAAATTGTTTAGATACATATGTGGTTTTGTTTGGTTTTTAAAATTCAGAAAATTAAAGAAATCTAAATTATAAGAAGGTGCTTATTAGATGATCAAGTTGATAGATAAAAAAATACTATATAGATAAGAATTGTTAACAAAATGAGAAAATAATATTCTTACATATATCATTTCGGATTGTTCATTGGCTTATTAAAATTGAATTATAGGATAAAATAAAGATAAATCAAATTCAAATAGTTCAACCTAATTAAGTATGATAAATCAAAACACAACTTTATGAATTGATAAAAAATACACTTCTTAAATCTTCTCTTGTTTCACTGTAACACCCCGAATCCGTGGGACTCGGGATGCTACGGGTTAGGACCTCACAATGGGTCCCGACCTTTAGCTTGACAACAATTTCACCGGATCTTGCAACAAGGCACAAATATAGGCCAAAACCGAAATACATTTTTATGCAATGTAAGAAAACCCGAAAGAAAACAAACACGGACTTCAGCCAAAAACAACTACAAAGACCAAACGCCATACACGCGGCATACAAACACAATAAACGAACAATAAACACAACCCGACTCCAAACAAAACCCACTCCTAAAATGTACGGAACCCCGGCTGCCCACTCTTCCGGATCTCTCGGCCGCAGTCCTAACCTGCAAGGGAAATCTAAAACAATCGGTATAAAACCGTTAGCTAATATTCGCATCATTAGAAGCAAGGTGAAGGCACATACACACATACATCAACATAACACATAACATGCTCAAAACACACAAGTCCGGTTATTATCTTTTTATTATTAGGTCATATCCCGTTCTAATCCAACTTCTTTTGTGACACGAGAATCTCCCGAAACTCGCCTCGGTCCCCACTTACCGCATGGAACGGTACAGATGCATCCGACCGTCTAACCACACGGGCTAGTCGCCAACAACCTCCTAACTCTACGCAAGAGCTAGACAAGTTGTCACCGCCCGTTATCATACACTTGGGCCAAATAATATATAAAGGTCGGTAATCCTATTTCCGGTTTTATAAGTTATAATGAAAGCAATAAAACACACACCACCAAACACACATCGAGTCTAATACGTAGAATACGAGCTAAAGACTTACCTCGTCACCACACTCAACTCACAACACTCTCGCTTCCTTAGGGAGGAAGCCCACAACCTGCTCATAAGAAGATAACTCTATCAACAACAACCCACTCACAATAGAAGTCTTAGACTTCTATACAAATGATCTACGCAAGACCATTTGACTCTCAATTCTAGGACCGCATCCTAGAAGCCCTCATGCTCACATCACACTCATCAGAAGCTAGAAGTCCTAAGACTTCTAAACCCACGGATCTCGCAAGATCATAACTCACAACACCACTAGGATAACATGCCTAGTCCAAAAAACTCAACGGGAACAACACCATGCTAGGATAAGCATATCCTAGCTCATAATCTCAACAACCATATAACAGAACCTCAAGCCTCGGATACTCACAAGATCAACCAAACACTCAAAGTCTTACAATAATCGACAATCCTCAAAACTCACCTAAGGTCCAAACCACTACTTGGTGTTCACTCCTAGTTATGCTAGATTATCCAACCTAGCATGATACTAATACTAAACATAACTAAATCGAGCAAGTTCATAAGCTCGGGGGAGAGGGTACTCACGTGACGTCAAAAGACATAAGACGATCTATGGACGTCGATATGGAGTCATTGGGCCTTTATCGGGGCGCTTCCGAACCTAACACCAAATCTAAACAAATTTAGCTTATACGCTAAATTTGAACGGAATAATTAACATATATAAATCTAAGGAAAACCCCACTTTTTAAACCTAAGTTAAAACCGTAAATATATATTCCGGGAAAATTGTATAACATCATAAACCCAAGGTAAAACTCGTTTTCAAAGCCAACGTTAAAATCCCGTAATTTAATCTTTGAGTCAAAACCCGGGATTAATCCAAAATAAGCATAACATTTATGGTATATATAAATAAGGATATAATTCAAGTAAATCCCAAATTTAATACCCATAAATACATTTTCCAATTTCCGCCAATAATACAATTTTATAAATATGGGACATTATTCGTAATTTAATTTTCTGGGTCAAATCTGTAATTAATTCCAGCAGGGGCATAATTGCATAAACTCATAAACATGGGCCAAAACTGCAAATACAAAACATAGTGTAAAATCTGCAATTATACCAAATTATAGGGGGGACGATTTAATTACACAAGTAGGGTTTCTTAACCCTTTTCAACGCAGCAAGAGGACAAGTCCAGAGGGGGCGGCGGCGCTTCAGAGGCGAGGGCAAAGCAGGGCAGGCGGCGGCGTTGCAAGCGAGCGGAGGGCCGCGGCGGTGTGCTCCTTCCGGTGGTATGACTTCCGGTTCCAGAGGGCGAGGCGAAACTGCCGGCCAGTGGTTGCAACATAGGCGAAGAGAGATAGATAGAAGGGAGGTTGGGGAGAGTTACAGGGAAGGCTGCTCGACAAATCCGGTGGTGAGCGACAAGAGAGATCGAATCCGGTTGCAGGGGAGGATGAAGCGGTCCGGTGGTAGGTGAGGAGAAGGAGAGGAGCGGCCCTCTCTTCCCTTCTCTGTTCGACTGGCGGCGTAAAACGAGGGGAAAGAAGAAATCAGGGTGGCGGCAGACTTCCCCTTGTTGGTGGCAGACGACTCTTCTCCGGCGGAGGGACCTTGCTTGAGGTTGCAAGCGATGAGGCAGACGAAGGGGCGGTCGAAGCAGAGAAGAGGGTTGCGAGAGACTGAAGTCGAAGAGCAGGGGGGCGGCGACAGGCTCCGGCGTCTCGACAGGGAGGAGAGGTGATGCTTCGTTGGTGGCTGCAAATGTTGTAGCTTGCTGTTACAGGGTTCTTCTCAAAGGGATGAAAGAGATGGGGGTGAGTTGGGAGATGGGGGTGAGCTGAGGTTGAAACAGATTCAAAGTAGAGGAGAAGGCAGGTAAGGTAGGGAGTGAGGTAGAGCTCATGTTGTACTGCACAAGATTACTGAGGGGTCAGGGTAGGCAGACTAGGTGCACCAAGTCACGGCTCGAGGAGATGTTGCAGGTATAGCTTGGGCGGCCACACACATTGGTTCCTCGACATCTCTCATCAAATGGGTCGGGGAGAGATAGGCCAAAAGAGAGGGAAAATAATTGAATAAGATAAATAAATTTAAAAAAAAGGGAAAGAAAAAGAGTAATATAAAAACTCGCTCCAACTTAATTAGAACGAGATTTCTGGATCGGGAAAATTTTCAAATTCTTCCGAAAAATAATAGTTAATTCACGTCGTAAAAATATTTTTAATCAAAATATTTATGCTAGTGAATTATCGATAAAAGTCGGAAAAAAGAAAATATCAAAAACGCGCCAAAATTTTGGGCGTAACAACAGATCTCCCTAGAAAACAAGTTTCGTCCCGAAACTTGCTATACGTCGAACTTCTCAGTCCCTAAGCCGAGGTATGAACTCTCCAACTAAGAAGGTTTAAACCTTCTAATCTATACAACAATCTACTCAAACTACTACCACAAGATATATCAGGTCATAGCATATTCCCGCACAAGGCACAAACTACACATAACACCACACATGCACATAACGCAAACAAGAACTAGGTCTAACCCGTGGATTCTATCGAAGCTACTAGCTCAACGTAGAAATCACCCAAAGATACTATATTCCGTCTTCTTATTAGCCTCATTGGTTCCTTGACTGCCACTAGATCCTCATGATTGACCACACGTCTCGAATCATGCATGTACCCTCTCCACTGATACATATGAAACATCGGGTGAACACTCTCTACTCTTGGGGGAAACACCAACTTGTAAGCCACTTCTCTAACTCACGCTAAGATCTCAAAAAGGTCGATATATCGGAACTCAACTTCCTTCTCGGGTCTCTCTCAATGCAGCATTTTCATGATGATTCTCTTTGATTGCCTCTAACACAGAAGGTCAAACTTCTTAATTGGTCCTGCTAAACCCAACTTTGTTGTTACATCTTCTCAATATAGTTGTAAGTTCTAAGTAATGAAGGAAATACTTTTCTTTTCACTGCTTTTACTAATGAGACATGCATGCTATAACTTTTACATCGTTCCTCAATACTCATTCAAGACTTGTCTTGAAGAATAACTTGTACATGTCAAACCCATCATACCTCGAGGCAACGTAAAAATAGATGCCCCAATGAATCTCCTCTTAACTCTCAACAACTCTATTGTCAATTCTTCGTCCCCCTTAGTACTTCGTTGTCATCCGGAGTAGGTTATCCATAAATGGTGTTACTTTGGAGAATCTCTCCACAAATTCCGGAATGACCGGCACATCTAAGAAAACTTTTAACTTCTTTTACATCCTTCGGGGGGTTGCCATCCCGAAACAACTTGTCTTACAACTTCTCTTCTCTTCGAGAGTAGACCAAAATATCTTATCTATGCATTAGTAAGCCCATATGGAATCACTACAACTCGTAGTTACCATGGTTTGTCCGGAATGCCGTATGTGCAATATCTCCGTCTTGAATTCTCAATTGGTGAAAATCAGACCATAAATAAATTTTAGAAGAGACGGCCGACCCTTGCAACCGGTCGCGTAGATCATCTATCTATAGTGAGGGATACTCATTCTTCATTGTTATCTTGTTCAGCTCACGGTAATCGATGTACAAACGGAGATAACCGTCTCTCTTTTCGCAAACTGGTGTTCTCCATAACAACTTCAAATCAAGAGTTCAAGATATATCCCCACATGGACTTCAAATCAAGAGTTCAAGATATACTTCTAAGTTCCCCATGTAGTGTATTGACGAACCCTTGCCGTCACGAGCTTGCAATTACAATTGCTCCTTCAATTGCTTGCTTTATTTGAGTAACTTCACGGGTATCATTTATTGATGTCATATGTACAACGCCTTGGGAATCGGAGAAAGCCCAAATCGATCCTAGCGGTAAGATCCACATTTCGATTCATTGGAATCTGTGCTATTCCGGGTTCCATCTTTTCTCTTGCCGTCACATATCGTAATAACCGACACAATCTTGTCTTATCACTTTACAAGTGGTCCACCCCGACCTTGTTGGGTCGACGTCCTTCAATACGTGTAAAGTTCCATCCGTAGCTACCATGTCGACCGTCTTTCTTTTACAAATCCTTCATCTCCTAGACTCATGGAACTTGCTCGAGTCTTCCGACTCTTGAAGCCTTGGTTAAGCAATAGTTCAGCTTATTCCCTCTTTTCACTTCAAAGGAAAGACGATAATACCATCTCTTGACTTCACACATATGTTCAGTCACAAAGGTCCTCATTACAGGACTCAATCATGCCTTAAGACAAACCGATATAATCTTCTTCGCTTCTCTGGCATCCCCACATACGGGAGGAGCTCCTCGTATTCTACATAAACTTTCACCATAGACATCCTTTCTTCAAGTAGGCGTAGAAATTTACATTACATTTTCCTATGTAGCGTCAAACCGACTGTAGAGACTCTAGTTTTAATCTTTCATGTACTTCTTGTACATCTCAAATCAACATCGAACTTCAAAACTTTAGTTTTCTCTCTCTCTTGTTGGTTACCTTACGCATCTCTTGGTATTCCATGACAATCTTCACAACCGTACTAGTATGCTCCGTGGAAAATGCTAGAAGAAATTCCCACAACCACAATCACTGAAAGATCCACTCAGTACTTCACCAAACACTAACATCATAAACTCTAAGCTCATAACGTCACCCTTATCTAGATTTCTCGTTTCACGTCATAGCCACTATGGCTTTGCCATGCGAATCCAAATAACCTTGACTTATCTTTTGCTCGTGAAAACATGACATCCATAAACTTAGAACAAACATATCATACATCCCCTTATATATATATTCCGCCTTCACGCACAATAACCAAAGAAGGCTCACCTTCCTCTTTGTCCTTTCATTTCCTTTTACCTTAATCCGTGTCATTCTTCCCTATGACAACCCCATGACCTAAGAAGGTCGCACCATATCGCTACAATCCCTCCCCACATGGTACGTTACTAACACTTGCTGGAATCGATAATTTGTTACTTGATTAAGATACTTGCACTTCCCTTGATATACCTCTTTATTGCCAACGTTCAACCACCACGAATACTCCAAGTTCTTGTTACTCTTCTTCATGATCCCACATCCTGAATTACTCTCCCCACCTACAGTTACCAGTATACAACCTGCACCTGTGCAATTTTTGGTGGTCACCGATTAACTCATTGATGACCCATCTTCATAGGCTTAACCGTTCTTCATCATGTTTTGCAAAAGCACTTCTCAAATATTCTGATATTTATTAGCATCCACTCTCACTCCTCTTGGTTGGCAACTTAAGTCCTTTGTTCCTGCTCCTTGTTCCTCTTTCATCTTCGGAAGACCATCATCCTCACACTCTTCCTCCTCCTTAGCGTTGCTCAGTCTCATCACACTAACGGAAAATGATTGACTCCACTAGGTAATTCTACCATATGAACTTTCACCATGTGATCCTCTTCGTAACTCTCAAATTTCTGAATAATTCATCCGCTTAGAATCTCGAAAAGATCGTCAATTCACCCTCCGGTACCTCCGTAAGCTTAACTTACGGTTCTCGTCAATCTTTAAAAAATTGTTAGACCACTCTTTTTATCTTGACTCCCAAACTTAGGAGTGTCTATTGAAAACTCGTCTTACTTAAAACGCCACTTTTATTCTCGAGCGAGAATGTAGTCCTCTTTACTTGATTTGCATCTTTAGTTCATCGACACCGTACTTGGAAAAAATCTTACGTTCGTTGTCTCTAGTTGCTTCATTGTTGTTCAATCGTTGCTTCCTTTAGATCCACTACTTATATCTTCTTGCCGCTTCCTCTCTGGTATAACCTCCTTCTTAGTTTGCTTAAACTAACTCGAGGTTCTCTTCCACTTGTTTTCGTTTACATCATCTCTAATCCTCCGCTTCGACGTCCTTTTAAAGGAGTCCGAGAAACACCGAGGTGTTTGTCAGAACATGATACTCAACTCGGTACGGAAGCATATATATCCTCATATGCCCACTATCCTAAGTCAAAAGGCGTCATCCAAGAGGCGATGATAACTTTCTATCATCTCAACTATAAGGTCTAGCATCCATTTTTCACTATGTATCCTAGTATACATATATAACTATATAAGTCCTATGTCCGCATGCTATCAGCATAACACATCCAAGGAAACCATTCTCATAAAACGAGTTCCAAGCACTAATATAATATTATCATGCCACACGTACAACTCACATCAATATAAAGGTCATGCCACCATAACAACATAACAAGTCCATCATGCATAACTATAATCAACGTATAATAATAGTCCAAAAACATCTTAGGTCCACGATACATATCTACATCAATACACATATCTATATATATACAAAATCCAATAACTATGTTGCCGAGATCCGCGGAAGGAGTGGTGGTCCGTACATTCTACCCCGACTAATGCATGTGATTTAGAAAACGAAAACTCAGAACCCGTGGGGTTCTGTTTATTCCTTATTCGGCCTTAGAAGATTGCAAGTGTCATTGTTGTCAAACTAGGGCTCTGATACCACTTTTATAACACCCCTAATCTGCGGGACTCGGGATGCTACGGGTTAGGACCTCACAATGGGTCCCGACCCTTAGCTTGACAACAATTTCACCGGATCTTGCAACAAGGCACAAATATAGGCCAAAACCGAAATACATTTTTATGCAATGTAAGAAAACCCGAAAGAAAATAAACACGGACTTCAGCCGAAAACAACTACAAAGACCAAACGCCATACACGCGGCATACAAACACAATAAACGAAGAATAAACACAACCCGACTCCAAACAAAACCCACTCCTAAAATGTACGGAACCCCGGCTGCCCACTCTTCCGGATCTCTCGGCCACATTCCTAACCTGCAAGGGCAATCTACAACAATCGGTATAAAACCGTTAGCTAATATTCGCAGCATTAGAAGCAAGGTGAAGGCACATACACACATACATCAACATAACAAATAACATGCTCAAAACACACAAGTCCGGTTATTATCTTTTTATTATTAGGTCATATCCCGTTCTAATTCAACTTCTTTTGTGACACGAGAATCTCCTGAAACTCGTCTCGGTCCCCACTTACCGCATGGAACGGTACGGATGCATCCGACCGTCTAACCACACGGGCTAGTCGCCAAGAACCTCCTAACTCTACGCAAGAGCTAGACAAGTTGTCACCGCCCGTTATCATACACTTGGGCCAAATAATATATAAAGGTCGGTAATCCTATTTCCGATTTTATAAGTTATAATGAAAGCAATAAAACACACACCACCAAACACACATCGAGTCTAATACGTAGAATACGAGCTAAGTAAGTCCGGAGACTTACCTCGTCACCACACTCAACTCACAACACTCTCGCTTCCTTCGGGAGGAAGCCCATAACCTGCTCACAAGAAGATAACTATATCAACAATAACCCACTCACAATAGAAGTCTTAGACTTCTATACAAATGATCTACGCAAGACCATTTGACTCTCAATTCTAAGACCGCATCCTAGAAGCACTCATGCTCACATCACACTCATCAGAAGCTAGAAGTCCTAAGACTTCTAAACCCACGGATCTCGCAAGATCATAACTCACAACACCACTAGGATAACATGTCTAGTCCAACAAACTCAACGGGAACAACACCATGCTAGGATAAGCATATCCTAGCTCATAATCTCAACAACCATATAACAGAACCTCAAGCCTCGGATACTCACAAGATCAACCAAACACTCAAAGTCTTACAACAGTCGACAATCCTCAAAACTCACCTAAGGTCCAAACCACTACTTGGTATTCACTCCTAGTTATGCTAGATTATCCAACCTAGCATGATACTAATACTAAACATAACTAAATCGAGTAAGATCATAAGCTCGGGGGAGAGGGTACTCACGTGACGTTAAAAGACGGAAGACGATCTATGGACGTCGATATGGAGTCGTTGGGCCTTTATCGGGGCGCTTCCGAACCTAACACCAAATCTAAACAAATTTAGCTTATACGCTAAATTTGAACGGAATAATTAACATATATAAATCTAAGGAAAACCCCACTTTTTAAACCTAAGTTAAAACCGTAAATATATATTCCGGGAAAATTGTATAACATCATAAACCCAAGGTAAAAATCGTTTTCAAAGCCAACGTTAAAATCCTGTAATTTAATCTTTGAGTCAAAACCCGGGATTAATCCAAAATAAGCATAACATAATAAGGATATAATTCAAGTAATTCCCAAATTTAAAACCCATAAATACATTTTCCGCCAATAATACAATTTTATAAATATGGGACATTATTCGTAATTTAATTTTCTGGGTCAAATTTGTAATTAATTCCAGCAGGGGCATAATTGCATAAACTCATAAACATGGGCTAAAACTGCAAATACAAAACATAGTCTAAAATCTACAATTATACCAAAATATAGGGGGGACGATTTAATTACACAAGTAGGGTTTCTTAACCCTTTTCAACGCAGCAGGAGGACAAGTCCAGAGGGGGCTGCGGCGCTTCAGAGGCGAGGGCAAAGCAGGGCAGGCGGCGGCGTTGCAAGTGAGCGGAGGGCTGCGGCGGTGTGCTCCTTCCGGTGGTATGGCTTCCGGTTCCAGAGGGCGAAGCGAAACTGCCGGCCAGTTGTTGCAACATAGGCGAAGAGAGACAGATAGAAGGGAGGTTGGGGAGAGTTGCAGGGAAGGCTGCTCGACAAATCCGGTGGTGAGCGACAAGAGAGATCGAATCCGGTTGCAGGGGAGGATGAAGCGGTCCGGTGGTAGCTGAGGAGAAGGAGAGGAACGGCCCTCTCTTCCCTTCTCTGTTCGACTGGCGGCGTAAAACGAGGGGGAAGACGAAATCAGGGTGGCGGCAGACTTCCCCTTGTTGGTGGCAGACGACTCTTCTCCGGCGGAGGGACCTTGCTTGAGGTTGCAAGCGATGAGGCAGACGAAGGGGTGGTCGAAGCAGAGAAGAGGGCTGCGAGAGACTGAAGTCGAAGAGCAGGGGGACGGCGACAGGCTCCGGCGTCTCGACAGGGAGGAGAGGTGATGCTTCGTTGGTGGCTGCAAATGTTGCAGCTTGCTGTTACAGGGTTCTTCTCAAAGGGATGAATGAGATGGGGGTGAGTTGGGAGATGGGGAGAGCTGAGGTTGAAACAGATTCAAAGTAGAGGAGAAGGCAGGTAAGGGAGGGAGTGAGGTAGAGCTCATGTTGTACTGCACAAGATTACTGAGGGGTCGGGGTAGGCAGACTAGGTGCACCAAGTCACGGCTAGAGGAGATGTTGCAGGTATAGCTTGGGCGGCCACACTCATTGGTTCCTCGACAGCTCTCATCAAATGGGTCGGGGAGAGATAGGCCAAAAGAGAGGGAAAAGAATTGAATGAGATAAATAAATTTAAAAAAAAAGGGAAAGAAAAAGAGTAATATATAAACTCGCTCCAACTTAATTAGAACGAGATTTCTGGATCGGGAAATTTTCTGAATTCTTCCGAAAAATAATAGTTATACGGTATCCAAAATATAAACATATTCGGGAATAAATACTTGAGAAGATTGAGGGGTTGGGGTAACTTTTTTTCCTAATTAATAGTTATACAGTATGATATTTTCCGAAAAATAATAGTTATACGGTATCCAAAATATAAACATATTCGGGAATAAATACTTGAGAAGATAGATGTGTTAAATGTGTACATACAGTATGATATTTCATAGGACTGAATTGACCAAAGACAATAAACATAGATTGTGTACAGGCTTGTGTGTGTTAGATATGTACATTAGATCAAACATTGTTTATAAATTACCACAATATTTATATCATTCAATTGAAACTGACACATGTAACTGATATATTACAATTGTCTGAATACAAGAAAGACAATGGCAAGAAAAAAAATGATGGGTATTAAGCCTCACATGAGGAAGCAACAAGATAAATCAGGTGCAGGGTCTTCCTCACAGGTATTTGTAATGATTGATTTGGGAAACCATAAGTACAAAAGCATGATATGGTAGAACCTTCATCATTCCTTACATATAGACGGTAAAGCATATTATGAATGATTTATGTATACACACTAAAGCATATCATGGTAGAACATTAATTATGTGCACAACTAACAATAATCAAGAATGATGTATGACAACCACACTATCCACAGCTTTACATAATCATGGTAGAACATTAAATATGTACAATATATTCATGTGTACACATTTACCAATCATCAAGCTCTACATAATCTGTTTTATGTACATCATACACAAGTACCTCTTTTGTTATTTTACATAATCCATGAATAAATTCAATAATTGTTTGCAATGTAATTGTACCAGAGGATGGCTGGCACCTACACTCAAGATGTTGCACGTATGTATGACAGCCACACTACCCAGCTTAAGGTGTGCATTTTAATATAAACAAATTAGTTCTCATGAATATATTGTACACAAACTCATTATGTACATAATACTAACTTGTGTTGTTACAGTTTACATACAGATGGGATGAGAATGACAAGAATGAGCTGGCTAGGATCAATTGCTTCTGTAGGCCAGTTATGATACCCACTATAATGGACGGTTTGAGTGAGGAAGACAAGACTAAAGTAAGGAACGGACCCTTTGCTCCGTTAATTCATATGAGCACAAGGATCAAGATGAGCAATCAAGTAATACACTTCATGCTTATGAGAGAAGTGAAGACAAGGAGGAAGCATTCAATGTGGTTCGGCATCAACAATGTTCTCATTAGATTTGGACTAATAGAGTTTTCCGACATTACTGGGCTGAACTGCTCTGACGATTCTGGGCATTCTATTGATGATTTACCAGATGTTGATATGAAGAGGGTGGTTGGGGTTGAAAGATGCACAACCAAGGATTTGGAGGAGATATACGCAAGAACACCGAAAGAGTCGTCACAAAAGTTAAAAATGGCTCTAATGCTGCTCATTGAAACAGTGGTCGTTGCAAAGGACAGGAAAACAATGGTATACCAACATACCATCAACATTGTCAACGATATGGTTAGGTTCAATTCTATCCCATGGGGTCGTTTGGCTTTTAACCAGACAATGAGGTTCTTCCAATCATGTGAAGCCGGCAAAGAACGACCTAGTGGAGGGTACAATATTGGAGGGTTTCCCCTTGCATTACAGGTTTGTACTTTTCACATTGTTTTGATTACATACATATACATATATGTTGTGTGTACATAATTTATGCAAATATACGATGCCTACATATTCATTTACATAATCATGAATTTTCAATGTAGATTTGGCTGTTTCATTCTATTCCAAAGCTTGCACATTACTACGCAAGCATTAATGATGAGGAGGCGGAACCAATGTGTCTGCGGTACGTATCAAGATCTGGGAAGTCTGGCAAGCCGTTCCCCGGATACGCTGAGATAAAGGGAATTGTGGATAACCTAAAGAAAGAGGATATCAAAACTGTTGAAGGACTTAATGAAAACGATGACACTGACTGGTGGCCAATTGAGGGCGAAGATGAAAGAATTGACTTCCTATTTGATAATGGATTTCAAGATGCAGAAGTGATTATAACAAGGCCTAGTGAAGTGAATGCTAGAGAGGAAACATTAAGGTTTGGATTAAATTAATTTTATTTACACACAACAGTAGGCACTTCCTATTTGATAATGTTTTTACCTTTTTGAAATACAGGGCTGGTAGCTCCAGTATTGTGATCAGAAACATTGTCCCTGTCAGTGGTGCTGTTGAAGAAGATGATGATGCATTTGTTGATCCACCTAAGAAGAAGGGTAATATTAAACACAATTGAACGTATGTACATAAGTCTTCTTATTGTGTATAAACATATCTATTTTTTTTTGTAAAATTATAACAGAGGAGGACAAACAAAGCAGGAAAAGAAAACCAGATGCAAACATTCATAATGTCCAAACAAAAAGGTTTGTATCAGGACACGATATATGTACCCAATTATATGGAAATATTATGTCTAAATATTGTGATTTGTGTAGGGCTTCAAACAAGACAACAAAGGGAAAGAATCCAATCCAACCATCAATTGATGAGCATAGGAAATCACCAATCGAGGTGAAGAAAAATGAAAAGGTGGAAGGTGAAGTTAATATGTCTGTTGAAGGCAAGGTATATGAACGGACAAGGTTAGTTACACAAGTACACAAATACATAAAAGACTTTATGTTTCCGATTGATATATTTATGTACCCAATTATAAGCATGAATATTGTGTGTAAATATTGTAACTTGTGTAGGGCTTCAAACAGGACAACAAAGGGAAAGGAGATAACCCAACCATCAACTGATGAGAATACGCAATCACTAATCGAGGTGAAAAAAAACGAAAAGGTGGAAGGTGAAGTGAATATGTCTGTTGAAGGCAAGATCTATGAACGGGCAAGGTTAGAAACACAAGTACACAATTACATAAAAGAGTTTATGTTTCTGATTGATGTTTTTTTTGTAGATCATCAAAGAGGATATCAAAGGGAAAGGATCCCTTTGATCCATCTTCTATTGAAGAAGCTCACGCAAAATCAGTTGATAATGAGAAGGGAAAAACTAATGTTGAAGTTGGCAAGTCGGTTGACGCCAAAGTTCAAGAACAAACAAGGTGTGTTTCACTATTATGTTTACATTATTACACATATATATCAATAAATATCTCAATACTCATAATAATAAACTTTTGTGTGTAGATCCTCAAAGATGACAACAAAGGAAAAGGACAATATTCAACAGTCAATCAATGAAGATACCCTTACACCTCCACTTAAGATTGCAACTGAAGACATTAGTGTCGACATTGGCAAGTCTGGCGAAGAAAAGATCAATGCACACACAAGGTTAGTTCATTTATCTGGTTCACAAAATAAATGATTCAATGATATATTAATGTACACAATGCTTATTGTTTTCATATGTACACAGATCATCGAGGAGTAAAACAAAAGAAAAGGCAGAAGATGCAGATTCAAATGTGGAAGCACACCCCACACTTTCACCAAAAAAGAATATAGATGAAGTTATTGTTGAAGAAGGGAGGAAAGGCGAACATAAAAGCAATGTACCAATGAGGTGTGTAATTTTTTATACCCTATGCATAACAGTTATAGAATCTCTTAATATTCACGAATTTCTCATGTGTACATAATAGGATGGATGCACATAAACCAGCGTGGGTTGTTGAACTTATGGATAAGCTGGACACCATTCAAAGAGATCAGAAAGAAATTGCTGAGAAGATAGAGCATCATGGGATAATAATTGAAGAACTCACCACATATACCAGGGATTTGGGCACTCTGTACAACAAGATGGACACAACAATTTACCAATCTTGCAAGCGTACGAAGATTAAAATCAGGAATATTATCACAGAAAATGTGAAAAAATCGACTGCTCTCGAACAGACTCCTACACGTGCTGAAGTTGACAAGGAAGACATTATTGATGATGCAAAAATCGAAGAATTAGGGGGTGTATCCATTGAGGTATGACCACCATAAATATATATTATGTAATATGTAATGTTGAATCCAGTAGACACTTTGAACTATGTAATGTAACTCAACTAATTGTAATAGCACAACAAATATTATGTATCAAAATCTTTTGTGAAATATGTATGGAAACTTACATATTAAAACTGTTAAACAGGGCAAACAAGAAGCCCAACAAGCACGCAGGATTGGGTTACGGCTTAAGAAGGACAGTAAATATGTACGTACACCGTACAGGAAAAACGTGAGCCTACCGAAGGAGCCTTCCAATAGCATTCTTGATGTGAATGAGCGTCAAAGTCTATATAATTGGGTGAAGAACAAGGACTGTAAAGGTTCGATAAGGGGTTATATCAAGAACATTACAAGAGCAGCAATTCAGGATATATTGAAACCCGGTGGTTGGATCAAAGACGAGGTAAGCTGTCAATATCATTGTGTACATTAAGTAAGTATGTACATATTTACTTATGTACATAAGTAAAATATATCATTGGAATCTGCAGGCAATTGATGAGATATTGGTGCATATCCGCAAAAGTATTGTCCAGTATCCAAAAAGATTTGGAAAGATAGCTGTGCTTTCTACTGAATGGACAAGGGCATATAATAGAACCACATTTGCTAAGTATGTAGCTGTGAAGGATGAGAAACCCAAGTTGAACGAAAAATGGTTTCAGGTCATAACTGGAGATGTCCCAGCTATATTCAGGAAGCCTTTGTACGATGTTGACAAGATATATTCCCCCTTTAACCTTCTGGATTCACACTGGGTATCGCTGGAGATCAACCTAATCGATTGGATCATTTATGTATATGACCCACAAATTATGTACATAAAAGAAGAAAGAGTTCAGCATTTACTCGAACCTTTGGCAGTTATGTTCCCGCAGGTGCTAAGGATACTGTTTGGGGATGAAATTTCATGAATTTTATCATTTATGAAATTAAATAAAATGACATGAAATTACTCATAAATATATTTTTTTATGTGGATAATTTCTTTCTTTTTTTTAAAAAAGAATGAAGAAAGCTTCCATAAATATGATACAAAGTGTTAATTAAAAAGTCCAAAAGCAGTGATCAAAGATCCAAAATAAAAGGCCCAATAAACACCTTTTAATTGTTACAGCAACAAATAATTAAGCCTGTTGGCATAAAAAAAAATTGAATTGATTTTATATATAAATATATATATATATACATCAGTTTTAAAAGAAAACAAAATAAAAAATAGATTCAGCTATCCCACGTTCTTTCACGTTCCCTCACGTTACAAGCAGTAACCTCCCATAACTGGCTTTGCAAAAATTGGATAAATAGAGCCAACGAGATCTTCTTTCCCGGAAGAAAGCAAAAACCTGCAAATACACAGAGTCACAAACAAAGAGCCTGCAAATACAAAGAAATACAGAAGAGAGAACCTGCAAATACACAACAAGCCTAAACAAATTAGAGAAGTGCAAAAGAGAGAAAGAATTACGGAAGAACAGTAAAGTATAAAGTGAACTAGAAGAGAAGAAGAATCAAAGTGAGTAGGCTATTTTTGTAACCTGCTTGTATTACCACTGGCGTGAAGTTAGTAAAACCAGAATCATGGCTGCATTCTTCCAACACAAAATCTGCAGTTGGCTTGAAAGTGGATACTTTTGAGTGCTGCTCCTGGTCGCACTCTTCTCACGTCGAAATCTATAGTTGGCTCGAAAGTGAATATTTTCGACCACTATACAAATTCGTAGTCGATCGAAAGTAATAAATTTTCGATCACTACATCCACCCTTGTGTTAAAGTTCTTGTTCTAAATTTCAGTCAATTCATTTACTAAACATGAACTCAAATCTGAATTTCTGCAATGGATAAACCCATATGTAAATTCACTTTTAGAAACTCAAAACCATCTCAAAACACCATCACAAGTATGATTAAACAAATACCTGAACAAAAATGGTTTATCATTCTCTGTGAGATCATAAATGGCCTTGACTAAGGGTGAAATCTAAAAAAAAAAAATCTGTCAAATTGTTAAAATTGTGTTCTACTGAACACCAAAGAAACATGACAATAGCCTTTTGGCAAAAACTATTCTACTAGCTGTCAAAAAAAATCAAATTTAGAAATTAGTTGATTCACAATGTTCGAATTCTACATTGTTGGTATTCAAGTTCAACATCAATGTAAAATTAGGCAAAAGTCATATTTACATAAGTACAGTAAATCAGCCTTACCCAGTTTTAACCATTCATTGACAATCAACAATTATGATGTCCCTGATTCAATTTAAGATCACAAATCTGATCGATTTCTAAGCCGAGTATAGACTTGTCTGAGTCTCAAACCGATTTAACGCAAGGAAACACCAAATAAAGGCAAACAATATTAGGGTTTGTGAGTAAGATTCTTGAAAGTAGATAAGTGCAATAGAAAGCCGAACTTACGGGGATAAGTTTATAGCTTGACCGCCTCGTTTGATTCTTGTCTCCGGAACCTTAATGGAGTCATGATCGGAACATTCGAGCTCCTCGTTTTCTTGATATCCACACCTTTTTCCCATCCGGTTCATCTCGCACCTGATTTCATTTCTGATTCCTCTTAATTAGTACTCCTCTCATGCTTGTCTGAACTTTGTCGGCGTCTAGAATGAGTCTTGAAGAGTACCATAGTTGAAGTTTGTATCATCTCTGCAAAGAACAACAGAGGAGGGAAAATGAAAGAGGAAAGTAGGAGAGAGAAGAGAGATAGAGAATTAAAATATGTTGGCTGTAAATCATTTGTAAATAAAGGATATGAAACTTTAACTATAAAAAAAGAGAATAATAGAAAGTTACGGTCATGGCCCACTTTCAATTTGAAAGTTTCATGGTGGAGTTTCTTTTCTTAAGAAATTACATACAAGTCAATTACAAGACGGATAAGTTTATATTTTAATTTGGTCCGTATGAATTTTGATCGGTTAAAAATTTCGATCAAGTCATTTCTCCAAGTAAATTCATCGGGTCAATTTCAACAACGAAAATAAGAGTTTATATATTAATGTAGAACTATGACTTGATGCTCGTTCTGAGCTACGTAGGAAATCCGATATGAAATTAAATTGGATTCAGTCGCCTCGTCTAAGTAAAAGTATTTTTGAATCAAATCTTGGACGTAAAATTAAAAAGACGCCAAATTTTCTAAACTCGATATAAAGCATCCGCTCATCGAGTTTAACCACAAATAAAAAATCCAAACTTTATATATTTTTATCTAGAACTACGTCATGACTTGATACTCTTTCCGAGCTACGTAGGAAATCCAATATTGGATTCAGTCACACCATTTAAATAAAACCAACTCTAAAATATATCTTGGAGTTAAATCAAAATTCTCAAATATTCATGAACTCGATATAAAGCATCCACTCGTCGAGTTTAACCACAAAAGTCCAAACAAATAAGAACCACATACGACTTGATTCCTAATAAAGGATACATAGGAAATTTAGTAATTTATGAACCAGATTCAGTCACGGGTCTTAAAAATAAAATAATAAAACAAATAACCCAACACTTTTCTTGATCATGCGCGTGATAGCGGGATAAATTAAGCAACCCTTCCTAGAAGGTGGGTTTAGTTTAATCCTTTGATGCATGGTCGAGATATAAATACCATGCAAATGATAGTTGAATCATTGTCTAGACAACCCTTCCTAGAAGGTGGGTTTGGACTTTGATTCTCTGATGCATGAAAACACCGCACGGAACTACGTGATGCTTGATCCTCTTTTACGAGGTACGTAGGCAACCCGTCTAAAAACGGGTGCAGCCCAAATCACCAAAAAAAACCGAATATCGGTATTTATATAACTTAGAATCAAAAGGTCAAAAAGGGAGGGTCGAACTCAAATAAAATAAATAAATAAAATGTGTTTTGTAAATTTGTATTCGAATAAAACATAAAAAAGCGTTTTGTAAATTTGTGTACATTTTTACTTAACAGATACATGGTAGACACACGAAGTTAGGCAAGAATTTGAAGAGGCCATTCAAAATTATCAGAAAATCTGGCCTGAAGGCCAATGCTGACGGGTAAGTTACATCTTTTTATAATATTTAATGTGTATACATAATTATATGTACATATCATTTTACAAAACAGGGGTAGCTGCGGGATATTTGCTATCAAGTACATTCAGTACCTAGCTTCGGGGAGAACAAATTTATCTGGCATTAGCGATGATGGGTTGCAAGCTGTGAGGGAGAAGCTTGCTCATGTTATATTCTCAAGAGGATGGCCAGATTGGGTTGATGAGAGTTAAACACATTCCAAGACAATTTACTTTTGTTTTCTTGTGTAACAGATTAAGTAATGCGGACAATTTTGTTTATGTTTATGTTGATTCGTGAAGTACACATTTCAATTATTATGTCGTCCTTACAAACAAATTCAGTAATGCGGACAATTTACTTCAGTCAGACATTTTTATCATTATTGTGTACTTAGAAACATATATGTACATAACATATCGTAGTATAACATGTCCTAGTACTTAGAAACAAAAACGTACATAATGTGTGTACAAGATATTAAAATACACAAGCTTATGTAATGTACATAACATGTAATAGTACACAAGCATAGTGTAATGTTCTCGTTTGAATCCTTAATGAGAAATACACATCTGGAATCGAACTACATAATATGTGTAACAAATCACAAATACTCGTTTACAACCAGCTTCACATTGCCTTCTTTGGTTTTCGTGTGACTTGTTAATGACACATACACATACTCGTTTACTTTATAATAGTACACAAGCAGAAGTACACACCTGGATTCAAACTACATAATGTGTTTTAACAACTCACAAATATTCAATCAAACATTTATTCGAACTACATAATGTACACAACAAGGACACCAGGATGTGATGTTTGTACATTAGACAAAAACCATTTATTCAGAACTACATGAGACAAAAACCATTTATTCAGAACTAAAACCAGTTTCACATTGCCTTCTTTGGTTGATTTAGACAAGTCTTCTTCGTGTGTCCACTAAATCCACAACAGCCACATCTTCGCTTACTCTTTGGTTCCCACGAGGCCCGTATTCTTGCTTTAGGCAACCTTCCACACCGTTTACGCCTTATTGGAGGATCACATTTTATTTCCGATATGCATGCCGGGATATTCCACTCCGACTTGTTCTGTACTGGATAAATTATCTCCGAATATGCAGCCCTCCAATTTTCAGTAGAGTAATACATACTAATGAGATAAGAAGGACTCATACCAATATGTTTTGATGCAGCTACAACATGTATGCACGGTATTTCTTCCACATCAAACTCCTTGCATTCACAAGACTTTGTTTGCAAACAAACGATTACATGCTCGTCACCCCGTTTCACTTCAAACTCCATTCTATCCGCATCAAGGACATACACAAAGTAAGAGGCAGAATCGTTGAATCTTTTCTGGATGATCGCTTCAATTTTCGGTGTCGAAACCTCTACACAAGCTTGGGACCTTTGTCGATGCTCGGCAAACCATCGCGACATGAATTGTCTAATCTCATCAAGCAACGCTAAAACTGGATATTCCCTCCCCTCTTTCATCAATGCGTTAACACATTCGGCGTTGTTACTTGTCATGATATTGTACCGTTTTGCCGGCGATAATGACCGTGCCCACGTTGACAGCCCTATCTCATATAGTAGTGATCCAACTATTGGCTTTTCCTGTGTACGAAAATCAGATTTAATGTACACAAAAAACAGGCAATGTCGCCATACAACGCATTATGTATACGATTAAGGGTAAAATAAGATGAATTATGTACATAACATACCGAATTAATCTGCCCAAGTATTGACATGCACTCAGATTCCTTACATCTCATGGCTCCATCAATGAACAACTGCAGTATTCGGTTGGATCTTGTCCTCTTTCTGAGATTCCTTTTAAGGTGCCAAATACAATATGCATGAAATGCTTTTTTATAGGACGACGCTATACCTTTCTTGATTGAATTATGTCTATCAGATACAAACACAAGGTCGTCACTGTCCGGCACGATGCGTTCCATATTTTGGAAAAAAAAACTCCCACGACGCATCATTCTCACTATCAACAATGCCAAATGCCATGGGATATATCTGTTGATTTGCATCTTGGGCAGTTGCAACAAGCAACACTCCCCCGTACTTCCCACTAAGATGTGTTCCGTCTACTGTGATAACCTACAACATATTGCACTTGTACATAATCTACCTACATAAATGAACAATAGAACACAAGATGATATTATATGGTTTAAGAATATGTACCTTCCTCATCGATTTAAACCCTCGTATTGACTGACCGAATGCTACAAATACATACTTGAAACGATTATCATCGTTAACTATAAGTCCAACATATGACCCTTCATTTGCTTCCTCCAACATATACAAATAGGAAGGGATTAAGTTGTAATTATCCTCAAAAGTTCCTCTAATCATGTCCTTCACTTCTTCTTGGGCCTTCCAGCACTTCCAATAACTAGCATCAATACGGTGTAAACTTTTCATTATTGTTACTATCTGATTTACCGATGGTAGTTTCTTGGAGTTTGCGTACCTACATAATGCACGAATTACACAAGATATGTACATACACAAGATATTTACATAACAGTATTGTATGGAAAAGTAAAATAACATACATTGATTTCACTTTCTCTGCTATCACGTGGTAGGAAGCACCCTTGTTACCTTTTCGCCTCAATTGATACGAACATGTGTGTGTAGAGACGAATTTTGTTGTTGTAAATAAACTTGATTCACCAAGCATACTGAAACGAACTCTCCATTTGCAAGCTTCATCAATACATATTGCAGTGACAACCTTCCTCTTTGACTTAACAATTTTATACTGTGAACATTCCGATATAGAATGCAAACACAATGCATTCTTCAGCTCGGTTTTTGTACGATATGTTTTCCCAACAACAAGTTCATAATCGTTTCCAGCAGGCACATAAGATTGACTTTGACGAACTAGTGCGATTGATTCACTCCACGTATCATCTACATGATCGTTGTCTAACACACTTGACATGTGTGTACACAAATCAATTTGTGACAGCCCATTGTCAACATCATCCGTAGAAGTTCTCAAGCAGTTAAGCTCTTCATGTAAATCAGGTACAACTACTAACTCCCCGCCACTATGATTATGTCCTTCAAAAGTAGTTATACACAAAGGAATACTCCACTTAAAATCCGACAATTCATTTATCCGGATGAATGTATCCAAATCATCTCTTGTTGTAAGTTGAAATGGTTGCAGTCCTGGATTGAAAGGATTCTTGTAGGACAGTTCTAAAACGGATTCGGATTGAGATATTTCAAATTGGCGTGCAATATCATTCCTCAAATCAACAAAAGTGCAAGATAAATCAACGACCATGGGCTTGCTTTTCACATCTCCACTGTAGGTCCATACATCTTTCAACAGTTCCCATTTCCCCCGCAATATAATGTTATGAAAACACTCGACATCAGATGTACACAAACTGACTGACACACAAGGAAAATAAGAAGTCATACATAAGTACATATAAACAAGTAAATTAAGAAATCATACATATGTACAAAACATATCCTATTATAACCATTCATACATAAGTGCATATACACAACGATGATCATTTAACACAACGATGCTTCATTATCAATTATGTACATAAACCATGGAAGGTATATCGTGGATGATTATGTACCCAAGCAGATAAACATGTTTATTGTTTACAAAACACAACGATGCTTCATTTTCAATTATGTACACAAATCATGGGGGAGTTATCGATGGCAGCGTCCGAAGAAGGTTACACAGGAGAAACATAGACTTACCAGGAACCAAAGACGAAAATAAATGGTTGATCAAAAACAGTATAATTCGATGATTATGTACCCAAGCAGATAAACATTCTTAATGTTTCCGAAATGCTGCAATTATATTGACGCCGTGAGGAAGAAGATGCAGATGAAGATGGCGACGAATATTTTGTGCCTGCTGTTCGTGTGACGCCGTGAGGAAGAAGATGCAGATGATGACCCTTTGAGATACTTCCCTATAATAACGCCGCATAATATATCGTAATATTGGAGAGAGAAATATCCTTATTTCCTTAATTGATTACCTAATTTTAATAAATCTTTTTTGTACATAATGAAGGGGCCTATTTTGTACACAAAATTAAATTGGGGCCCTTAATATGCTCATGGAAACAAAACATACCCACTACCCCATTTTACCCTAAATACTTCACGTATTAAAAATACTTTTAATCAAAATATTTATGCTAGTAAATTATCGATAAAAGTCGGAAAAAAGAAAATATCGAAAACTCGCCAAAATTTTGGGGGTTACATTCACAAAGAGGAAGTATTCGGGGTGGGATCCTTCTGTTTCAATGTTTTTATCACATGCTTTGACAGTTGTCTCGCAATTACCCTCAAATTTCATGTGTTTCAAAGGATTATCTTCACCATCTTCATTGCCTTCATCATCGGTGATCACCATTAGGTCTTTTCCATTCTCTTTGGGATTTGGGAGACATGGTGATGAGAGGCCAAGCTATAAACAAAATTTTATTAATACACATAAATTAACCAAACTACATCCTTTTAGGGTTTTTTTTCAATCTAATCTATAATATACAATAAATAATAAAGATTAGTAATTTACCAGTCTTTGAGCTTCCATAATTATGAACTCCTTGATAATGTCAAGATCATCGGTAATGTTATTGATGGTATAACCAGCTGCAGAATTATGTGCCTTCCCCAAATTGTATTCTAAAATGAAAATCTTAAATAAATAGGTCTGGTTCAAGATATCATTCAGTTCCGGGCGGGGGGGGGGG
>BSUD01000003.1:127116020-127189338 GCA_033239045.1 Fagopyrum esculentum | reverse complement strand
GGGGGGGGGGGTTTGAATTTATATCAATATCCTACATACAACATATTGACAAATTAAAGTAGTTATGTATAAGCTATAAATGATAGTATAATATAGTAACATTGAATAATGTTATGTTTAAAAACATAGAAAGAAAAACCTTATCAAATGAATCTTGAATTACAGTAACTGATCTGGATACAAGCTGCTTAACCTGTTTTTCGAACATTATGAAATTTGTACTCCCCGAATCGTCTGTCACCTTCAAATGGAGTTTGTATCTGAAAATAAGATTGTAATTGTAATATCCGGAATTTTTATTCCGTTTATTTCCGTAGCCTACCAGATTCCGATCCCTTGACTTCACATAAAATGATAAGTTAGTCCAAACCCTAATTTAGAACATGACTTGTCGTTGACAAGGTCATGACATCCTAATGACAAGTTATGACGAGACCGTGACAAACTCGTGACAAGGCCATGCATGGGCGTGACGAGTCCATGACAAGTTTTGACAAGAAGATGACAACCTAGCCACTTTGTTCGATTTTAGCTCCAGCCGCCTCTTCTTGTCTAGCCTTCATCTCCCTTCTTTCTGCGCGTACAACCAGCCCAGCGTGCCCAGCCTGCCAGCGTGCCCAGCCCAGCGTGCCCAACCCAGCGCAACCCAATGTGTACGGCCATCTCTTGTCGCAGCCAGGAAAGAGCCGGCCTGCTGCTCTACCCCTCGCAGCCCAGGAAGGAGACGGGCCTACAGTCTTGTTCGCTCCAAACGGTGTGTGCAAGCTTTAAATTTATAACCCTAGACTTAAGCTTAAAACAAGGATGCGAACCCGCAGTGTACGGGTCAATCGTAGTAAAAGCAAGAAAATTCCAGGGGTCGATCACAGGGACTTAGTGAAACAAAGTCAACACGGTATGCTACGTTAATTCTAACCACAAGAGCGATTAACACAATCAAAGATGAATAAGATGTCAAATAAGCAAACATGCAATTCTAGGGATTAAAGCATCTAGTTGTGGTTCCAACTCAAGATCTATAGATAAGCGGACAAAGCTGAGATTTTTGCGTGGGGAAGGTGTTACTAAAGTGGAGTAGATCACCGGGTAAGTCTCACTACACACTAATCCTAAACCGTAACTCCTATTACCGGGTAAGTCTCAAGGAATCAAGATAAAGAACTATAACCTCAAACTAACACACCATCTAAGGGAATAGAATCAACCTTTACCGGGTAAGTCTCAGGCTAACTCACAAAGATGGGATGGAAGCACACTCAAACCCCAATAAAGGATAAACCTTTATTACCTACACTTATGATCGTTAATACACAAACTAAGGAATTACCGGGTAAGTCTCATCCTAAGCTTGCATTGAACCAGGAAGGTGTAATAAGAATAGGATTAAGCAAACTCTAACACTTAACTTTCTGTTTAAGGTCGGATAAGTCACCTCGGTCAGAAGAATTCCACCCCGGCCGAGATGTTCATCAACCGAACGAGATGCTTAGGGTTAAGGTTAAAGACTCGAACTTTCAGGATCCTACTGGAATCTAAGATTATTCTATCATTGTTTTTCCACAACCTTCAGCCAATCACCCTAGAATCACACAAGGAAATTAGCCACTCATCATCATTATGAAAGTATTAAATATATGGGAAGAAGGTGAATATTTGAACAAAGAAGAATTTAATGAAGAGACTTCAATAACTGAATCAAATATCACAAACAAAGCGTTCCTTGGATAGCAATCCAACAAGACAAGACAATCAAGGAAGGAATTGAAGACAATCTTACAAAACCCTTCAAAAAGCTATAAAAAGCTATGATCTTCAACCTTCCTTCAACCTTCAAAAAGGTTCTTCAACAACTCCCAACTTGGAGTATACTGCGGCTGCTGCGTGTGTGGAGTATGCTGCGTCGTATTGTATGCGGCCTCCTCAAATTGTGGAAAATTCAACCCTTTTTATAGGAAAATAAACCTCCAAAGATAATAAACCTTAAGAAGATATTATCCCATAAATATAGGTAAAATATATGATTCTGCATATCTCCTTCCTTCCAGAAGCTAAGCCCAAAAATATAAGATCACTTTCCAAATTTAAAAGATCTCTTCCAAGAATAAAATATTCTCGCCGCGTCCTAGGTGTTCGCCTCGGTCGAGTCGGCGTCTCTGGATCGCCTCGGTCGAGGTGAATCAATGGTCAACCGAGGTGAGTTACAACAGAATGTGAAATCTCTCGAATCTGCTCCAAAGTGAATCTTCAATCCATGGCTATGCTCCCTGGATGTAGCTCCAAATGACTCATGACTCCTTTTGCTCCTTTTTTATGCAAAACGTACCAAATTACCTGCAATTACAACGAAACTAGGTGTAGACCTCGATTCTCGCAAAGGTAGATGAAATGGTAGTAAAATCACATAATGTACATACAAACATGCAGATTATGAAAGATAAAACGTCCAAACAAACCCTAAAATATAGACTATAATTCATGCTATCAAAATACCCCATACTTAGCCCTTGCTTGTCCCCAAGCAAGTTCCTCATATAGAAGACAAGATAGAATGGATTATAAGTCAAGAAAATCAATGAAAAGCCCTTCAAAAAATATTTTATGGTGTGCAACTATCATAGATCACTCTAAGAGAATACTTCCTGGAATTAAAAACTCAATATGCTCAAAACATTTTATGAATATAAGAAAGTTGTTCATCTTTGCATAAAATCATAGAATGCATAATAAATCATAATTATCAAAATTAATCATGTATAATCCGATTTAAACCGCTAAGTCAATCAACAAGCTCAAGGTCTCAAGGTCTTCTCAAAAGAAAAGGTCAAGAAACGTGTAGGGTAGGGATGTATGTAAGGTAATGTGGTGCTAGAATCCGGGAAAAGGATGAACTTCACTTCCACTTTGACTTGCAACACCTTCCACCAATAAGCTTTGCTTATTTCACACTTTTTCTTTTTTTTTTTTTTTTTTTTTTTTTTTTTACTTTACTTTTTGGGATGCATGGACAGAGGTGCACAATAACCGAAGCCTAGGAAATCTGCAATCATCAATTTCTCGAGATGCATCAAACCCTTGATGCACATACCATGACCCGTTAGGAATATCGCTCAATCCGACTTTTGCAAGACACAAACACCCGGCTATGTGAATGGTGCCGAGTTACTCATCTTCATGATTGACTTCCCCAAACCTAAAATTACTTTCTAACACTTTCACTTCCAGCCACCTTCAACTTTAACTTGCTTTCACCACTTTGCTTGCTTCCAAATTCCCGGATAGGTAAAGGGAGGCAAAATGTTTATGAGGGGCTAAGCATGATCAAGAAGAAGAAGAAAGAAGAGAATGAATTGCCTTGGTCTTTCCAAGAAGAATGTGAGAGAACTTAACCTGCGGTGTCAACCTTCAAATTCAACATAATTTGGATAAAAACAAAGTATTAAACATGCCAATAATTTTAAACAAAGCATTTAGCAACTTAAACATATTATAAAACATTTCAAACACATAAAGAATTTAAAACCAGTAGGTAAACAAAATCTTCACTGAGATCATATCCAGATAAGTAGCACAAAATCGTTTCGAAAACTTTCTGTTACGCATCTCGGTCGAGGTGTTCTTGGTTCAACCGAGGTGAAATGCCTCGTTTGGCCAAGATTGACTCGGTCGAGGTCAAAAATTTTTTTAAAACCATTTTGTTTTTTTTTCGGTTTCGACGTTTTTCTCAATCAAATAACCTGTAGGTATTTAGCAACTTAAACAAAGCATTTAGCAACTTAAACATATCAGAACTGTCCCCGGCAACGGCGCCAAAAACTTGTTCGCTCCAAACGGTGTGTGCAAGCTTTAAATTTATAACCCTAGACTTAAGCTTAAAACAAGGATGCGAACCCGCAGTGTACGGGTCAATCGTAGTAAAAGCAAGAAAATTCCAGGGGTCGATCACAGGGACTTAGTGAAACAAAGTCAACACGGTATGCTACGTTAATTCTAACCACAAGAGCGATTAACACAATCAAAGATGAATAAGATGTCAAATAAGCAAACATGCAATTCTAGGGATTAAAGCATCTAGTTGTGGTTCCAACTCAAGATCTATAGATAAGCGGACAAAGCTGAGATTTTTGCGTGGGGAAGGTGTTACTAAAGTGGAGTAGATCACCGGGTAAGTCTCACTACACACTAATCCTAAACCGTAACTCCTATTACCGGGTAAGTCTCAAGGAATCAAGATAAAGAACTATAACCTCAAACTAACACACCATCTAAGGGAATAGAATCAACCTTTACCGGGTAAGTCTCAGGCTAACTCACAAAGATGGGATGGAAGCACACTCAAACCCCAATAAAGGATAAACCTTTATTACCTACACTTATGATCGTTAATACACAAACTAAGGAATTACCGGGTAAGTCTCATCCTAAGCTTGCATTGAACCAGGAAGGTGTAATAAGAATAGGATTAAGCAAACTCTAACACTTAACTTTCTGTTTAAGGTCGGATAAGTCACCTCGGTCAGAAGAATTCCACCCCGGCCGAGATGTTCATCAACCGAACGAGATGCTTAGGGTTAAGGTTAAAGACTCGAACTTTCAGGATCCTACTGGAATCTAAGATTATTCTATCATTGTTTTTCCACAACCTTCAGCCAATCACCCTAGAATCACACAAGGAAATTAGCCACTCATCATCATTATGAAAGTATTAAATATATGGGAAGAAGGTGAATATTTGAACAAAGAAGAATTTAATGAAAAGACTTCAATAACTGAATCAAATATCACAAACAAAGCGTTCCTTGGATAGCAATCCAACAAGACAAGACAATCAAGGAAGGAATTGAAGACAATCTTACAAAACCCTTCAAAAAGCTATAAAAAGCTATGATCTTCAACCTTCCTTCAACCTTCAAAAAGGTTCTTCAACAACTCCCAACTTGGAGTATACTGCGGCTGCTGCGTCGTATAAACCCTGATCGACGGTATAGCGTGATCTCCAACTGTATGCGGATGTCGGAATTATGGAAAATCCGACCCTTTTTATAGGAAAATAAACCTCCAAAGATAATAAACCTTAAGAAGATATTATCCCATAAATATAGGTAAAATATATGATTCTGCATATCTCCTTCCTTCCAGAAGCTAAGCCCAAAAATATAAGATCACTTTCCAAATTTAAAAGATCTCTTCCAAGAATAAAATATTCTCGCCGCGTCCTAGGTGTTCGCCTCGGTCGAGTCGGCGTCTCTGGATCGCCTCGGTCGAGGTGAATCAATGGTCAACCGAGGTGAGTTACAACAGAATGTGAAATCTCTCGAATCTGCTCCAAAGTGAATCTTCAATCCATGGCTATGCTCCCTGGATGTAGCTCCAAATGACTCATGACTCCTTTTGCTCCTTTTTTATGCAAAACGTACCAAATTACCTGCAATTACAACGAAACTAGGTGTAGACCTCGATTCTCGCAAAGGTAGATGAAATGGTAGTAAAATCACATAATGTACATACAAACATGCAGATTATGAAAGATAAAACGTCCAAACAAACCCTAAAATATAGACTATAATTCATGCTATCAAAATACCCCATACTTAGCCCTTGCTTGTCCCCAAGCAAGTTCCTCATATAGAAGACAAGATAGAATGGATTATAAGTCAAGAAAATCAATGAAAAAGTCTTTCAAAAATATTTTATGGTGTGCAACTATCATAGATCACTCTAAGAGAATACTTCCTGGAATTAAAAACTCAATATGCTCAAAACATTTTATAAATATAAGAAAGTTGTTCATCTTTGCATAAAATCATAGAATGCATAATAAATCATAATTATCAAAATTAATCATGTATAATCCAGTTTAAACCGCTAAGTCAATCAACAAGCTCAAGGTCTCAAGGGCTTTCCAAAAGAAAAGGTCAAGAAACGTGTAGGGTAGGGATGTATGTAAGGTAATGTGGTGCTAGAATCCGGGAAAAGGATGAACTTCACTTTCACTTCAACTTGCAACATCTTCCACCAATAAGCTTTGCTTATTTCACACTTTTTCTTTTTTTTTACTTTACTTTTTGGGATGCATGGACAGAGGTGCACAATAACCGAAGCCTAGGAAATCTGCAATCATCAATTTCTCGAGATGCATCAAACCCTTGATGCACATACCATGACCCGTTAGGAATATCGCTCAATCCGACTTTTGCAAGACACAAACACCCGGCTATGTGAATGGTGCCGAGTTACTCATCTTCATGATTGACTTCCCCAAACCTAAAATTACTTTCTAACACTTTCACTTCCAGCCACCTTCAACTTTAACTTGCTTTCACCACTTTGCTTGCTTCCAAATTCCCGGATAGGTAAAGGGAGGCAAAATGTTTATGAGGGGCTAAGCATGATCAAGAAGAAGAAGAAAGAAGAGAATGAATTGCCTTGGTCTTTCCAAGAAGAATGTGAGAGAACTTAACCTGCGGTGTCAACCTTCAAATTCAACATAATTTGGATAAAAACAAAGTATTAAACATGCTAATAATTTCAAACAAAGCATTTAGCAACTTAAACATATTATAAAACCTTTCAAACACATAAAGAATTTAAAACCAGTAGGTAAACAAAATCTTCACTGAGATCATATCCAGATAAGTAGCACAAAATCGTTTCGAAAACTTTCTGTTACGCATCTCGGTCGAGGTGTTCTTGGTTCAACCGAGGTGAAATGCCTCGTTTGGCCAAGATTGACTCGGTCGAGGTCAAAAATTTTTTTTTTTTTTTTTTTAAAACCATTTTTTTTTCGGTTTCGACGTTTTTCTCAATCAAATAACCTGTAGGTATGCATGTAATATAAGATAATCATATAAATGCAGAAGTGAAGCATAAATAAAATATCCGATGAAATAGAATGTCATACATCAAAAGTAGTCAAATAACGTCAAGTAGTCAAATAAGTACAAACACCCCATACTTGGGACACACTGTCCCAGTGGGTCTGAATAAGTCTAAGGACAGGATACTCACCGAACATAGCTAAACTGCATGAAGAAGTAAGAAACAGCTCCCAGATAAGACCATCTCGGTTGGCGAAGCACATATCGGTCGAGGTGTTCTGACAGTACCCGAGATGTATCTCAGTAAAGCTCGTTTCCTCAACTTCTCGAAATTTTGTTCTTCCAGTGTAGCTCCTGAACTGTGATCCTTCCTTTTGGAATACCTGGTTGTTTGTCTAAAGGAAAACAAAAACAAAGCAACTATCTAAACTAAACTAGAAAAGGGAGAAGAAAGCAATACCTTGGGTTGCCTCCCAAGAAGCGCTGGGTTTAAGGTCGCTAGCTGGACCCTTCTCCATAGAATTATTCAATGTACCTTGAACACCATGGAATGCTCATCACATCCATCATAAAATTCTTCCAAAAAGGTTCCGGTTCCTAATTTCACCGGCAAATGGTAAGATCTCCCACGTACAAGCTTGTACGGTTTGATTCTCACCGGAATCCTTCTAGCCTTCCTGCACTTCAATGGGACATAATCTAGCCTTGCGTCCCATCCTTTCCTTGATCGAGAAAACAGCTTCTCGAGAATCCTAGTAGCTTCCCCATCTTTAGCTTGGGGATGGTACAAGGTCCTTAGCATGCGAGGGACCCCATACTTGAACAAGAGACACTTCATCGCCTTAACGGTGTAGTGCTTGCAAACTTCACTCCTTATAATCCAAGGAGCATCTTCTTCCAACAGTTTCATGGGAGGTTTCATCTTGATTTTAGGAGGTTCTTTCGGAAGAGACCTCCAACTCTCCGGTGCATTCCTGAAAAATTCAGAAATTTTAATAGGGAATTCAAATGAAGTAGGAGAATGTACCTTGCAAAGTTCTTCAAAGCTTGAGATAAGTTTCGTGTTGGGTTGATAATCCACCTACGAAACCTCTCTCAGTTCCGCTGGTCTTTCTTCCACCTTGACCACAATCTCAGTAATTTGGCCAAGGTTCTCTGCATCTTCCACTTCTGATTTTGCAGATTCTTCTTCCATCTCGGCCGAAATCTCTTCCACCCCGACCGAGGTCTCAACAGTCAGATCGAATTCTTCCACATCCCCATCTTCCACAAAAGCTTCAGGAGAAACTTCCGGTTCGACCAAAGGAATGCTTGGAACGTGCAACACTTCCTTATGCTCCTCTTTCGGCTTAGCATAGGATAGGGTGCTTTCCTTGAGCTCCTCCACCTTCTTCATCAACTTCTCCAATCTTGATTCGAGAGAGTCTTCAAAAGGTTGCTCATAAATGTTTTTAGGGACATTCTTCTCATCCCATATCGCAAGTTCATGTTGAATGGCCTCTTCTCTTTCCCATTCATTGTTGAACCAATAGAAGGAGTACTTTTCCTCCAAGTATTCATAATGGTCCGCCCTAGCACTTTGTCTTGCTATCCAGGCTGGATCAAATGTAGTCATCGGAAATCCTGAAAACTACAAAACTCATAGAAAGAGTAGTTAGTATCACGGGGGCAAGTGCCCCAAAAGCAAACCGTACCGGCTCGGTCTAGACCAAGTCCCCGGCAACGGCGCCAAAAACTTGTTCGCTCCAAACGGTGTGTGCAAGCTTTAAATTTATAACCCTAGACTTAAGCTTAAAACAAGGATGCGAACCCGCAGTGTACGGGTCAATCGTAGTAAAAGCAAGAAAATTCCAGGGGTCGATCACAGGGACTTAGTGAAACAAAGTCAACACGGTATGCTACGTTAATTCTAACCACAAGAGCGATTAACACAATCAAAGATGAATAAGATGTCAAATAAGCAAACATGCAATTCTAGGGATTAAAGCATCTAGTTGTGGTTCCAACTCAAGATCTATAGATAAGCGGACAAAGCTGAGATTTTTGCGTGGGGAAGGTGTTACTAAAGTGGAGTAGGTCACCGGGTAAGTCTCACTACACACTAATCCTAAACCGTAACTCCTATTACCGGGTAAGTCTCAAGGAATCAAGATAAAGAACTATAACCTCAAACTAACACACCATCTAAGGGAATAGAATCAACCTTTACCGGGTAAGTCTCAGGCTAACTCACAAAGATGGGATGGAAGCACACTCAAACCCCAATAAAGGATAAACCTTTATTACCTACACTTATGATCGTTAGTACACAAACTAAGGAATTACCGGGTAAGTCTCATCCTAAGCTTGCATTGAACCAGGAAGGTGTAATAAGAATAGGATTTAGCAAACTCTAACACTTAACTTTCTGTTTTATGTCGGATAAGTCACCTTGGTCAGAAGAATTCCACCCCGGCCGAGATGTTCATCAACCGAACGAGATGCTTAGGGTTAAGGTTAAAGACTCGAACTTTCAGGATCCTACTGGAATCTAAGATTATTCTATCATTGTTTTTCCACAACCTTCAGCCAATCACCCTAGAATCACACAAGGAAATTAGCCACTCATCATCATTATGAAAGTATTAAATATATGGGAAGAAGGTGAATATTTGAACAAAGAAGAATTTAATGAAAAGACTTCAATAACTGAATCAAATATCACAAACAAAGCGTTCCTTGGATAGCAATCCAACAAGACAAGACAATCAAGGAAGGAATTGAAGACAATCTTACAAAACCCTTCAAAAAGCTATAAAAAGCTATGATCTTCAACCTTCCTTCAACCTTCAAAAAGGTTCTTCAACAACTCCCAACTTGGAGTATACTGCGGCTGCTGCGTCGTATAAACCCTGATCGACGGTATAGCGTGATCTCCAACTGTATGCGGATGTCGGAATTATGGAAAATCCGACCCTTTTTATAGGAAAATAAACCTCCAAAGATAATAAACCTTAAGAAGATATTATCCCATAAATATAGGTAAAATATATGATTCTGCATATCTCCTTCCTTCCAGAAGCTAAGCCCAAAAATATAAGATCACTTTCCAAATTTAAAAGATCTCTTCCAAGAATAAAATATTCTCGCCGCGTCCTAGGTGTTCGCCTCGGTCGAGTCGGCGTCTCTGGATCGCCTCGGTCGAGGTGAATCAATGGTCAACCGAGGTGAGTTACAACAGAATGTGAAATCTCTCGAATCTGCTCCAAAGTGAATCTTCAATCCATGGCTATGCTCCCTGGATGTAGCTCCAAATGACTCATGACTCCTTTTGCTCCTTTTTTATGCAAAACGTACCAAATTACCTGCAATTACAACGAAACTAGGTGTAGACCTCGATTCTCGCAAAGGTAGATGAAATGGTAGTAAAATCACATAATGTACATACAAACATGCAGATTATGAAAGATAAAACGTCCAAACAAACCCTAAAATATAGACTATAATTCATGCTATCAAAATACCCCATACTTAGCCCTTGCTTGTCCCCAAGCAAGTTCCTCATATAAAAGACAAGATAGAATGGATTATAAGTCAAGAAATTCAATGAAAAAGTCTTTCAAAAACATTTTATGGCGTGCAATTATCATAGATCACTCTAAGAGAGTACTTCCTGGAATTAAAAACTCAATATGATCAAAACATTTCATAAATATAGAGAAGTTGTTCATCTTTGCATAAAATCATAGAATGCATAATAAATCATAATTATCAAAATTAATCATGTATAATCCGATTTAAACCGCTAAGTCAATCAACAAGCTCAAGGTCTCAAGGTCTTCTCAAAAGAAAAGGTCAAGAAACGTGTAGGGTAGGGATGTATGTAAGGTAATGTGGTGCTAGAATCCGGGAAAAGGATGAACTTCACTTTCACAATGACTTGCAACATCTTCCACCAATAAGCTTTGCTTATTTCGCACTTTTTCTTTTTACTTTACTTTTTGGGATGCATGGATAGAGGTGCACAATAACCGAAGCCTAGGAAATCTGCAATCATCAATTTCTCGAGATGCATCAAACCCTTGATGCACATACCATGACCCGTTAGGAATATCGCTCAATCCGACTTTGGCAAGACACAAACACCCGGCTATGTGAATGGTGCCGAGTTACTCATCTTCATGATTGACTTCCCCAAACCTATTATTGCTTTCTAACACTTTCACTTCCAATCACTTCTCAACTTTAACTCCACTTGCTTTCACCACTTCGCTTGCTTCCAAATTCCCGGATAGGTAAAGGGAGGCAAAATGTATATGAGGGGCTAAGCATGATCAAGAAGAAGAAGAAGAAGAGAATGAATTGCCTTGGTCTTTCCAAGAAGAAAGTGAGAGAACTTATCCTGCGGTGTCAACCTTCAAATTCAACATAATTTGGATAAAAACAAAGTATTAAACATGCTAATAATTTCAAACAAAGCATTTAGCAACTTAAACATATTATAAAACCTTTCAAACACATAAAGAATTTAAAACCAGTAGGTAAACAAAATCTTCACTGAGATCATATCCAGATAAGTAACACAAAATCGTTTTCGAAAACTTTCTGTTACGCACCTCGGTCGAGATGTTCTTGGTTCAACCGAGGTGAAATGCCTCGTTCGGCTAGAACTGTCCCGGTCGAGGTCCAAAAAATTTTTTTTTTAAAACCAGTTTTCTTTCAGTTTCGACGTTTTTCTCAATCAAATAACCTGTAAGTATGCATGTGATATCAGATAATCATATAAATGCAGAAGTGAAGCATAAATAAAATATCCGATGAAATAGAATGTCATACATCAAAAGTAGTCAAATAACGTCAAGTAGTCAAATAAGTACAAACACCCCATACTTGGGACACACTGTCCCAGTGGGTCAGAATAAGTCTAAGGACAGGATACTCACCGAACATAGCTAAACTGCATGAAGAAGTAAGAAACAGCTCCCAGATAAGACCATCTCGGTTGGCGAAGCACATATCGGTCGAGGTGTTCTGACAGTACCCGAGATGTATCTCAGTAAAGCTCGTTTCCTCAACTTCTCGAAATTTTGTTCTTCCAGTGTAGCTCCTGAACTGTGATCCTTCCTTTTGGAATACCTGGTTGTTGTCTAGAGGAAAACAAAAACAAAGCAACTATCTAAACTAAACTAGAAAAGGGAGAAGAAAGCAATACCTTCGGATGCCTCCCAAGAAGCGCTTGGTTTAAGGTCGCTAGCTGGACCCTTCTCCATAGAATTACTCAATGTACCTTGAACACCATGGAATGCTCATCACATCCATCATAAAATTCTTCCAAAAAGGTTCCGGTTCCTAATTTCACCGGCAAATGGTAAGATCTCCCACGTACAAGCTTGTACGGTTTGATTCTCACCGGAATCCTTCTAGCCTTCCTGCACTTCAATGGGACATAATCTAGCCTTGCGTCCCATCCTTTCCTTGATCGAGAAAACAGCTTCTCGAGAATCCTAGTAGCTTCCCCATCTTTAGCTTGGGGATGGTACAAGGTCCTTAGCATGCGAGGGACCCCATACTTGAACAAGAGACACTTCATCGCCTTAACGGTGTAGTGCTTGCAAACTTCACTCCTTATAATCCAAGGAGCATCTTCTTCCAACAGTTTCATGGGACGTTTCATCTTGATTTTAGGAGGTTCTTTCGGAAGAGACCTCCAACTCTCCGGTGCATTCCTGAAAAATTCAGAAATTTTAATAGGGAATTCAAATGAAGTAGGAGAATGTACCTTGCAAAGTTCTTCAAAGCTTGAGATAAGTTTCGTGTTGGGTTGATAATCCACCCACGAAACCTCTCTCAGTTCCGCTGGTCTTTCTTCCACCTTGACCACAATCTCAGTAATTTGGCCAAGGTTCTCTGCATCTTCCACTTCTGATTTTGCAGATTCTTCTTCCATCTCGGCCGAAATCTCTTCCACCTCGACCGAGGTCTCAACAGTCAGATCGAATTCTTCCACATCCCCATCTTCCACAAAAGCTTCAGGAGAAACTTCCGGTTCGACCAAAGGAATGCTTGGAACGTGCAACACTTCCTTATGCTCCTCTTTCGGCTTAGCATAGGATAGGGTGCTTTCCTTGAGCTCCTCCACCTTCTTCATCAACTTCTCCAATCTTGATTCGAGAGAGTCTTCAAAAGGTTGCTCATAAATGTTTTTAGGAACGTTCTTCTCATCCCATATCGAAAGTTCATGCTGAATGGCCTCTTCTCTTTCCCATTCATTGTTGAACCAATAGAAGGAGTACTTCTCCTCCAAGTATTCATAATGGTCCGCCCTAGCACTTTGCCTTGCTATCCAGGCTGGATCAAATGTAGTCATCGGAAATCCCCGGCAACGGCGCAGAAAACTTGTTCGCTCCAAACGGTGTGTGCAAGCTTTAAATTTATAACCCTAGACTTAAGCTTAAAACAAGGATGCGAACCCGCAGTGTACGGGTCAATCGTAGTAAAAGCAAGAAAATTCCAGGGGTCGATCACAAGGACTCGGTGAAACAGAGTCAATACGGTATGCTAATGTCAATACTAACCACAAGAGCAATTTAACACAATCAAGGATGAATAAGATGTCAAATAAGCAAACATGCAATTCTAGGGATTTAAGCATCAAGTTGTGGTTCCAACTCAAGATCTATAGATAAGCGGACAAAGCTGAGATTTTTGCGTGGGGAAGGCGTTGCTAAAGTGGAGTAGATCACCGGGTAAGTCTCACTACACACTAATCCTAAACCGTAACTCCTATTACCGGGTAAGTCTCAAGGAATCAAAATAAAGAATTATAACCTCAAACTAACATACCATCTAAGGGAATAGAATCAACCTTTACCGGGTAAGTCTCAGGCTAACTCACAAAGATGGGATGGAAGCACACTCAAACCCCAATAAAGGATAAACCTTTATTACCTACACTTATGATCGTCAATACACAAACTAAGAAATTACCGGGTAAGTCTCATCCTAAGCTTGCATTGAACCAGGAAGGTGTAATAAGAATAGGATTTAGCAAACTCTAACACTTAACTTTCTGTTTTAGGTCGGATAAGTCACCTCGGTCAGAAGAATTCCACCCCGGCCGAGATGTTCATCAACCGAACGAGATGCTTAGGGTTAAGGTTAAAGACTCGAACTTTCAGGATCCTACTGGAATCTAAGATTATTCTATCATTGTTTTTCCCACAACCTTCAGCCAATCACCCTAGAATCACACAAGGAAATTAGCCACTCATCATCATTATGAAAGTATTAAATATATAGGAAGAAGGTGAATATTTGAACAAAGAAGAATTTAATGAAAAGACTTCAATAACTGAATCAAATATCACAGCAAAGCGTTCCTTGGATAGCAATCCAACAAGACAAGACAATCAAGGAAGGAATTGAAGACAATCTTACAAAACCCTTCAAAAAGCTATAAAAAGCTATGATCTTCAACCTTCCTTCAACCTTCAAAAAGGTTCTTCAACAACTCCCAACTTGGAGTATACTGCGGCTGCTGCGTCGTATAAACCCTGATCGACGGTATAGCGTGATCTCCAACTGTATGCGGATGTCGGAATTATGGAAAATCCGACCCTTTTTATAGGAAAATAAACCTCCAAAGATAATAAACCTTAAGAAGATATTATCCCATAAATATAGGTAAAATATATGATTCTGCATATCTCCTTCCTTCCAGAAGCTAAGCCCAAAAATATAAGATCACTTTCCAAATTTAAAAGATCTCTTCCAAGAATAAAATATTCTCGCCGCGTCCTAGGTGTTCGCCTCGGTCGAGTCGGCGTCTCTGGATCGCCTCGGTCGAGGTGAATCAATGGTCAACCGAGGTGAGTTACAACAGAATGTGAAATCTCTCGAATCTGCTCCAAAGTGAATCTTCAATCCATGGCTATGCTCCCTGGATGTAGCTCCAAATGACTCATGACTCCTTTTGCTCCTTTTTTATGCAAAACGTACCAAATTACCTGCAATTACAACGAAACTAGGTGTAGACCTCGATTCTCGCAAAGGTAGATGAAATGGTAGTAAAATCACATAATGTACATACAAACATGCAGATTATGAAAGATAAAACGTCCAAACAAACCCTAAAATATAGACTATAATTCATGCTATCAAAATACCCCATACTTAGCCCTTGCTTGTCCCTAAGCAAGTTCCTCATATAGAAATCAAGATAGAATGGATTAATAGTCAAGAAAATCAATGAAAAGTCTTTCAAAAACATTTTATGGTGTGCAACTATCATAGATCACTCTAAGAGAGTACTTCATGGAATTAAAAACTTAATATGCTCAAAACATTTTATAAATATAAGAAAGTTGTTCATCTTTGCATAAAATCATAGAATGCATAATAAATCATAATTATCAAAATTAATCATGTATAATCCGATTTAAACCGCTAAGTCAATCAACAAGCTCAAGGTCTCAAGGGCTTCCCAAAAGAAAAGGTCAAGAAACGTGTAGGGTAGGGATGTATGTAAGGTAATGTGGTGCTAGAATCCGGGAAAAGGATGAACTTCACTTCACTTCAACTTGCAACATCTTCCACCAATAAGCTTTGCTTATCTCACACTTTTCCTTTTTTACTTTACTTTTTGGGATGCATGGACAGAGGTGCACAATAACCGAAGCCTAGGAAATCAGCAATCATCAATTTTTCGAGATGCATCAAACCCTTGATGCACATACCATGACCCGTTAGGAATATCGCTCAATCCGACTTTGGCAAGACACAAACACCCGGCTATGTGAATGGTGCCGAGTTACTCATCTTCATGATTGACTTCCCCAAACCTAAAATTGCTTTCTAACACTTCACTTCCAGCCCACTCTTCAACTTTAACTTGCTTTCACCACTTCGCTTGCTTCCAAATTCCCGGATAGGTAAAGGGAGGCAAAATGTATATGAGGGGCTAAGCATGATCAAGAAGAAGAAGAAGAAGAGAATGAATTGCCTTGGTCTTTCCAAGAAGAATGTGAGAGAACTTAACCTGCGGTGTCAACCTTCAAATTCAACATAATTTGGATAAAAACAAAGTATTAAACATGCTAATAATTTCAAACAAAGCATTTAGCAACTTAAACATATTATAAAACCTTTCAAACACATAAAGAATTTAAAAACAGTAGGTAAACAAGATCTTCACTGAGATCATATCCAGATAAGTAACACAAAAATCGTTTTCGAAAACTTTCTGTTACGCCACCTCGGTCGAGGTGTTCTAACAGTACCCGAGATGTATCTCAGTAAAGCTCGTTTCCTCAACTTCTCGAAATTTTGTTCTTCCAGTGTAGCTCCTGAACTGTGATCCTTCCTTTTGGAATACCTGGTTGTTGTCTAGAGGAAAACAAAAACAAAGCAACTATCTAAACTAAACTAGAAAAGGGAGAAGAAAGCAATACCTTCGGATGCCTCCCAAGAAGCGCTTGGTTTAAGGTCGCTAGCTGGACCCTTCTCCATAGAATTACTCAATGTACCTTGAACACCATGGAATGCTCATCACATCCATCATAAAATTCTTCCAAAAAGGTTCCGGTTCCTAATTTCACCGGCAAATGGTAAGATCTCCCACGTACAAGCTTGTACGGTTTGATTCTCACCGGAATCCTTCTAGCCTTCCTGCACTTCAATGGGACATAATCTAGCCTTGCGTCCCATCCTTTCCTTGATCGAGAAAACAGCTTCTCGAGAATCCTAGTAGCTTCCCCATCTTTAGCTTGGGGATGGTACAAGGTCCTTAGCATGCGAGGGACCCCATACTTGAACAAGAGACACTTCATCGCCTTAACGGTGTAGTGCTTGCAAACTTCACTCCTTATAATCCAAGGAGCATCTTCTTCCAACAGTTTCATGGGACGTTTCATCTTGATTTTAGGAGGTTCTTTCGGAAGAGACCTCCAACTCTCCGGTGCATTCCTGAAAAATTCAGAAATTTTAATAGGGAATTCAAATGAAGTAGGAGAATGTACCTTGCAAAGTTCTTCAAAGCTTGAGATAAGTTTCGTGTTGGGTTGATAATCCACCTACGAAACCTCTCTCAGTTCCGCTGGTCTTTCTTCCACCTTGACCACAATCTCAGTAATTTGGCCAAGGTTCTCTGCATCTTCCACTTCTGATTTTGCAGATTCTTCTTCCATCTCGGCCGAAATCTCTTCCACCCCGACCGAGGTCTCAACAGTCAGATCGAATTCTTCCACATCCCCATCTTCCACAAAAGCTTCAGGAGAAACTTCCGGTTCGACCAAAGGAATGCTTGGAACGTGCAACACTTCCTTATGCTCCTCTTTCGGCTTAGCATAGGATAGGGTGCTTTCCTTGAGCTCCTCCACCTTCTTCATCAACTTCTCCAATCTTGATTCGAGAGAGTCTTCAAAAGGTTGCTCATAAATGTTTTTAGGGACATTCTTCTCATCCCATATCGCAAGTTCATGTTGAATGGCCTCTTCTCTTTCCCATTCATTGTTGAACCAATAGAAGGAGTACTTTTCCTCCAAGTATTCATAATGGTCCGCCCTAGCACTTTGTCTTGCTATCCAGGCTGGATCAAATGTAGTCATCGGAAATCCTGAAAACTACAAAACTCATAGAAAGAGTAGTTAGTATCAACAGGGGCAAGTGCCCCGAAAGCAAACCGCAACCGGCTCGGTCTAGACCAAGTCCCCGGCAACGGCGCCAAAAACTTGTTCGCTCCAAACGGTGTGTGCAAGCTTTAAATTTATAACCCTAGACTTAAGCTTAAAACAAGGATGCGAACCCGCAGTGTACGGGTCAATCGTAGTAAAAGCAAGAAAATTCCAGGGGTCGATCACAGGGACTTAGTGAAACAAAGTCAACACGGTATGCTACGTTAATTCTAACCACAAGAGCGATTAACACAATCAAAGATGAATAAGATGTCAAATAAGCAAACATGCAATTCTAGGGATTAAAGCATCTAGTTGTGGTTCCAACTCAAGATCTATAGATAAGCGGACAAAGCTGAGATTTTTGCGTGGGGAAGGTGTTACTAAAGTGGAGTAGATCACCGGGTAAGTCTCACTACACACTAATCCTAAACCGTAACTCCTATTACCGGGTAAGTCTCAAGGAATCAAGATAAAGAACTATAACCTCAAACTAACACACCATCTAAGGGAATAGAATCAACCTTTACCGGGTAAGTCTCAGGCTAACTCACAAAGATGGGATGGAAGCACACTCAAACCCCAATAAAGGATAAACCTTTATTACCTACACTTATGATCGTTAATACACAAACTAAGGAATTACCGGGTAAGTCTCATCCTAAGCTTGCATTGAACCAGGAAGGTGTAATAAGAATAGGATTAAGCAAACTCTAACACTTAACTTTCTGTTTAAGGTCGGATAAGTCACCTCGGTCAGAAGAATTCCACCCCGGCCGAGATGTTCATCAACCGAACGAGATGCTTAGGGTTAAGGTTAAAGACTCGAACTTTCAGGATCCTACTGGAATCTAAGATTATTCTATCATTGTTTTTCCACAACCTTCAGCCAATCACCCTAGAATCACACAAGGAAATTAGCCACTCATCATCATTATGAAAGTATTAAATATATGGGAAGAAGGTGAATATTTGAACAAAGAAGAATTTAATGAAGAGACTTCAATAACTGAATCAAATATCACAAACAAAGCGTTCCTTGGATAGCAATCCAACAAGACAAGACAATCAAGGAAGGAATTGAAGACAATCTTACAAAACCCTTCAAAAAGCTATAAAAAGCTATGATCTTCAACCTTCCTTCAACCTTCAAAAAGGTTCTTCAACAACTCCCAACTTGGAGTATACTGCGGCTGCTGCGTGGATTCAGCTGTAAGCGGATTGTATGCGGCCTCCTCAAATTATGGAAAATCCGACCCTTTTTATAGGAAAATAAACCTCCAAAGATAATAAACCTTAAGAAGATATTATCCCATAAATATAGGTAAAATATATGATTCTGCATATCTCCTTCCTTCCAGAAGCTAAGCCCAAAAATATAAGATCACTTTCCAAATTTAAAAGATCTCTTCCAAGAATAAAATATTCTCGCCGCGTCCTAGGTGTTCGCCTCGGTCGAGTCGGCGTCTCTGGATCGCCTCGGTCGAGGTGAATCAATGGTCAACCGAGGTGAGTTACAACAGAATGTGAAATCTCTCGAATCTGCTCCAAAGTGAATCTTCAATCCATGGCTATGCTCCCTGGATGTAGCTCCAAATGACTCATGACTCCTTTTGCTCCTTTTTTATGCAAAACGTACCAAATTACCTGCAATTACAACGAAACTAGGTGTAGACCTCGATTCTCGCAAAGGTAGATGAAATGGTAGTAAAATCACATAATGTACATACAAACATGCAGATTATGAAAGATAAAACGTCCAAACAAACCCTAAAATATAGACTATAATTCATGCTATCAAAATACCCCATACTTAGCCCTTGCTTGTCCCCAAGCAAGTTCCTCATATAGAAGACAAGATAGAATGGATTATAAGTCAAGAAAATCAATGAAAAGCCCTTCAAAAAATATTTTATGGTGTGCAACTATCATAGATCACTCTAAGAGAATACTTCCTGGAATTAAAAACTCAATATGCTCAAAACATTTTATGAATATAAGAAAGTTGTTCATCTTTGCATAAAATCATAGAATGCATAATAAATCATAATTATCAAAATTAATCATGTATAATCCGATTTAAACCGCTAAGTCAATCAACAAGCTCAAGGTCTCAAGGTCTTCTCAAAAGAAAAGGTCAAGAAACGTGTAGGGTAGGGATGTATGTAAGGTAATGTGGTGCTAGAATCCGGGAAAAGGATGAACTTCACTTCCACTTTGACTTGCAACACCTTCCACCAATAAGCTTTGCTTATTTCACTTTTTTTTTTTTTACTTTACTTTTTGGGATGCATGGACAGAGGTGCACAATAACCGAAGCCTAGGAAATCTGCAATCATCAATTTCTCGAGATGCATCAAACCCTTGATGCACATACCATGACCCGTTAGGAATATCGCTCAATCCGACTTTTGCAAGACACAAACACCCGGCTATGTGAATGGTGCCGAGTTACTCATCTTCATGATTGACTTCCCCAAACCTAAAATTACTTTCTAACACTTTCACTTCCAGCCACCTTCAACTTTAACTTGCTTTCACCACTTTGCTTGCTTCCAAATTCCCGGATAGGTAAAGGGAGGCAAAATGTTTATGAGGGGCTAAGCATGATCAAGAAGAAGAAGAAAGAAGAGAATGAATTGCCTTGGTCTTTCCAAGAAGAATGTGAGAGAACTTAACCTGCGGTGTCAACCTTCAAATTCAACATAATTTGGATAAAAACAAAGTATTAAACATGCTAATAATTTCAAACAAAGCATTTAGCAACTTAAACATATTATAAAACCTTTCAAACACATAAAGAATTTAAAACCAGTAGGTAAACAAAATCTTCACTGAGATCATATCCAGATAAGTAGCACAAAATCGTTTCGAAAACTTTCTGTTAAACCATCTCGGTCGAGGTGTTCTTGGTTCAACCGAGGTGAAATGCCTCGTTTGGCCAAGATTGACTCGGTCGAGGTCAAAATTTTTTTTTTAAAACCATTTTTTTTTCGGTTTCGACGTTTTTCTCAATCAAATAACCTGTAGGTATGCATGTAATATAAGATAATCATATAAATGCAGAAGTGAAGCATAAATAAAATATCCGATGCAATAGAATGTCATACATCAAAAGTAGTCAAATAATACATCAATAAACACCCCATACTTGGGACACACTGTCCCAGTGGGTCTGAATAAGTCTAAGGACAGGATACTCACCGAACATAGCTAAACTGCATGAAGAAGTAAGAAACAGCTCCCAGATAAGACCATCTCGGTTGGCGAAGCACATATCGGTCGAGGTGTTCTGACAGTACCCGAGATGTATCTCAGTAAAGCTCGTTTCCTCAACTTCTCGAAATTTTGTTCTTCCAGTGTAGCTCCTGAACTGTGATCCTTCCTTTTGGAATACCTGGTTGTTTGTCTAAAGGAAAACAAAAACAAAGCAACTATCTAAACTAAACTAGAAAAGGGAGAAGAAAGCAATACCTTGGGTTGCCTCCCAAGAAGCGCTGGGTTTAAGGTCGCTAGCTGGACCCTTCTCCATAGAATTATTCAATGTACCTTGAACACCATGGAATGCTCATCACATCCATCATAAAATTCTTCCAAAAAGGTTCCGGTTCCTAATTTCACCGGCAAATGGTAAGATCTCCCACGTACAAGCTTGTACGGTTTGATTCTCACCGGAATCCTTCTAGCCTTCCTGCACTTCAATGGGACATAATCTAGCCTTGCGTCCCATCCTTTCCTTGATCGAGAAAACAGCTTCTCGAGAATCCTAGTAGCTTCCCCATCTTTAGCTTGGGGATGGTACAAGGTCCTTAGCATGCGAGGGACCCCATACTTGAACAAGAGACACTTCATCGCCTTAACGGTGTAGTGCTTGCAAACTTCACTCCTTATAATCCAAGGAGCATCTTCTTCCAACAGTTTCATGGGACGTTTCATCTTGATTTTAGGAGGTTCTTTCGGAAGAGACCTCCAACTCTCCGGTGCATTCCTGAAAAATTCAGAAATTTTAATAGGGAATTCAAATGAAGTAGGAGAATGTACCTTGCAAAGTTCTTCAAAGCTTGAGATAAGTTTCGTGTTGGGTTGATAATCCACCTACGAAACCTCTCTCAGTTCCGCTGGTCTTTCTTCCACCTTGACCACAATCTCAGTAATTTGGCCAAGGTTCTCTGCATCTTCCACTTCTGATTTTGCAGATTCTTCTTCCATCTCGGCCGAAATCTCTTCCACCCCGACCGAGGTCTCAACAGTCAGATCGAATTCTTCCACATCCCCATCTTCCACAAAAGCTTCAGGAGAAACTTCCGGTTCGACCAAAGGAATGCTTGGAACGTGCAACACTTCCTTATGCTCCTCTTTCGGCTTAGCATAGGATAGGGTGCTTTCCTTGAGCTCCTCCACCTTCTTCATCAACTTCTCCAATCTTGATTCGAGAGAGTCTTCAAAAGGTTGCTCATAAATGTTTTTAGGGACATTCTTCTCATCCCATATCGCAAGTTCATGTTGAATGGCCTCTTCTCTTTCCCATTCATTGTTGAACCAATAGAAGGAGTACTTTTCCTCCAAGTATTCATAATGGTCCGCCCTAGCACTTTGTCTTGCTATCCAGGCTGGATCAAATGTAGTCATCGGAAATCCTGAAAACTACAAAACTCATAGAAAGAGTAGTTAGTATCACGGGGGCAAGTGCCCCAAAAGCAAACCGTACCGGCTCGGTCTAGACCAAGTCCCCGGCAACGGCGCCAAAAACTTGTTCGCTCCAAACGGTGTGTGCAAGCTTTAAATTTATAACCCTAGACTTAAGCTTAAAACAAGGATGCGAACCCGCAGTGTACGGGTCAATCGTAGTAAAAGCAAGAAAATTCCAGGGGTCGATCACAGGGACTTAGTGAAACAAAGTCAACACGGTATGCTACGTTAATTCTAACCACAAGAGCGATTAACACAATCAAAGATGAATAAGATGTCAAATAAGCAAACATGCAATTCTAGGGATTAAAGCATCTAGTTGTGGTTCCAACTCAAGATCTATAGATAAGCGGACAAAGCTGAGATTTTTGCGTGGGGAAGGTGTTACTAAAGTGGAGTAGATCACCGGGTAAGTCTCACTACACACTAATCCTAAACCGTAACTCCTATTACCGGGTAAGTCTCAAGGAATCAAGATAAAGAACTATAACCTCAAACTAACACACCATCTAAGGGAATAGAATCAACCTTTACCGGGTAAGTCTCAGGCTAACTCACAAAGATGGGATGGAAGCACACTCAAACCCCAATAAAGGATAAACCTTTATTACCTACACTTATGATCGTTAATACACAAACTAAGGAATTACCGGGTAAGTCTCATCCTAAGCTTGCATTGAACCAGGAAGGTGTAATAAGAATAGGATTAAGCAAACTCTAACACTTAACTTTCTGTTTAAGGTCGGATAAGTCACCTCGGTCAGAAGAATTCCACCCCGGCCGAGATGTTCATCAACCGAACGAGATGCTTAGGGTTAAGGTTAAAGACTCGAACTTTCAGGATCCTACTGGAATCTAAGATTATTCTATCATTGTTTTTCCACAACCTTCAGCCAATCACCCTAGAATCACACAAGGAAATTAGCCACTCATCATCATTATGAAAGTATTAAATATATGGGAAGAAGGTGAATATTTGAACAAAGAAGAATTTAATGAAAAGACTTCAATAACTGAATCAAATATCACAAACAAAGCGTTCCTTGGATAGCAATCCAACAAGACAAGACAATCAAGGAAGGAATTGAAGACAATCTTACAAAACCCTTCAAAAAGCTATAAAAAGCTATGATCTTCAACCTTCCTTCAACCTTCAAAAAGGTTCTTCAACAACTCCCAACTTGGAGTATACTGCGGCTGCTGCGTCGTATAAACCCTGATCGACGGTATAGCGTGATCTCCAACTGTATGCGGATGTCGGAATTATGGAAAATCCGACCCTTTTTATAGGAAAATAAACCTCCAAAGATAATAAACCTTAAGAAGATATTATCCCATAAATATAGGTAAAATATATGATTCTGCATATCTCCTTCCTTCCAGAAGCTAAGCCCAAAAATATAAGATCACTTTCCAAATTTAAAAGATCTCTTCCAAGAATAAAATATTCTCGCCGCGTCCTAGGTGTTCGCCTCGGTCGAGTCGGCGTCTCTGGATCGCCTCGGTCGAGGTGAATCAATGGTCAACCGAGGTGAGTTACAACAGAATGTGAAATCTCTCGAATCTGCTCCAAAGTGAATCTTCAATCCATGGCTATGCTCCCTGGATGTAGCTCCAAATGACTCATGACTCCTTTTGCTCCTTTTTTATGCAAAACGTACCAAATTACCTGCAATTACAACGAAACTAGGTGTAGACCTCGATTCTCGCAAAGGTAGATGAAATGGTAGTAAAATCACATAATGTACATACAAACATGCAGATTATGAAAGATAAAACGTCCAAACAAACCCTAAAATATAGACTATAATTCATGCTATCAAGTCTCTTCTCCTCGCAGCCCAGGAAGCTAGTAGGTGAGGTGAGGAGCGTTAGACTCCACATCAAGGCAACCGTTACTTAATCTCTATCCTCTCTCAGCATATCTGATTCTTTCCCTTTCCAGCGTATACATTCCCTTCTGCAGCCGGATTTCACGCGAGCAGTTGCACACAATTCCCTTCAACAGCCCACCTTCACCGCCAAGCCTTCCCAATCTCTCCAGTCGGACTCCACGCACATACAACAAACCTTCTGATCTCTCGACAGAACTAGGGACGCCACCCAGAGATCTCCGGCACGAGTTGGCAACCAGGTACGCTGCATCACCTTACACACGTTGCCTTCTTCTGACTCGCACAAAGACGCAAACCTACTCTACGAGCCGGCCAAAACGGTGACCCTTCGACCCCAAGTGAATCGGAACCAAAGTGAGTGCAGTGTACTTTGTTTTCTTGTCATCACCCTAATCTCCCTCTACCGACTCTCCTCCGTACAACACTCACCACCATTCCTTACAGTTTCCCTCTCGACCAACACTACTTTTGGATCGAACTGCAGCAATCTTGTCTGTACAGCCGGGTAAAGATCTATCTACATCTTCATCCCTTCGGTCATCTCCTTAGTTAAATTTGCATCTTACACCTTCCTTCTTGTGCTGAGCTGTTTCCCCATCGATGCAATAGTGAGATAGGCTACAGTCTTCCCTTGGATCATCAATAAAACGAGCCAAGACTCACACCAGTCCGGTAAGAGATCCACTGCCTCTTGCTCCTGTTTATGACATAGGTTCAACTTATGTACATGTACTTGTGACCTTCATAAGATTAGAACCTAGAATGTGCGAATTGGAATATATAGATTAGTGTGTTCGGTGAGAGTCGAACTAGAGACCTATAGGAAGGTTGGACTGCTGTAAAAATGAACAATAGAAATAAGAGTGAAGAACCCTTGTTTTAATCTCAGTTTGTAAGTGGGAAATGAGTACTATTGTAGATCAATGTTAGAGAGTTAGGTTGAAGATCCACCGTTGAATTTTTAATAGGTAATAGGTGGTTGTATGTAGTTTACGGTATTAAAATTTGAGAATAAATGAACGGTCGAATTAGAAGTTATAAGCTTCCAAAGTGGGGTAGTTAAGCAGTTTTTCCAACAACGAAATTTTGGCTAAGTATGGGAGATGTGAGTGTAGCAACCAACTTTGGGAATTTTTATTGAATCGAGGGTTGAACAGTTTTAAGAAATTCTTGCTCCTAAGAATAGTTGGAATATCATAGATGATCTAGAGAATTATTTCGGAATTTTTATAAGTTTTTACGAATTTCATATTTGAAGCGGAAGTTGAGCCTTAATGCCCTTTCGGAAATTAAGGACATAGGTAAAGTGCCAGTTTGTAACCAAACTCAGCTTTAGGAGTTAGAATATGACTTCGTAGTCTCAAATAATAGTTTAGACAGGAATTGTGGACATTTTGGAAGTTTCGGGACCAAGGGTAAAATAGTCATTTTTACCATAAATTAGTATTGTAATCAGTTCTGTCCTATTACGATCTTCTATCTTAGAAGTCTTAGACTTCTAATTACTTTGGAGGGTGCTGATGCACTTATCTCCTTTGGCAGGTAACTGAGTTGCTACAGTTACAGAGCGAGATTGGTTTATAGAGAATCGAAATTTATAACAGGTAAGTCCTTTGGGCTTACTTAGCTGATTTCTGAATATGAGTATGAAAAATGATAGTGGTGTGTGATTGAGATGTTTAGAATTATAGGTTGTGATAAATATTTACCGACCTATACTTGGCCTAAGAGTAACGGGCGGTGGCATTCTGCTCAGTTAGCTTGAGGGCGCTGGGGGTCTCTTTAGGGACTAGTCCACACTCGGTTTGTAGTGATGCTACCGGCGGAGGTAAGCTAGACCTACACCTAGTTGGATAAGGAACGGAGGTGAGAACTCTTAAGATTCTCGTGCCACAACTGTAAAATTGAATAAGATGAATCACCTAAGTAATAGATAATAATCGGTTGTGTGCCAGCATGTTGTTTGTGTATATTATCTTGAGTGTGGTTGTGCTATTATTATTTCTGCTTATATTTGGATAGTTAGCTAACAGTTGATATGTTGTGTAGACGTACCACATGTTAGAGTAGATGCCGAGTGATCCGGATGGTAGTGGTCAGCCGGGGTATCGTACTTTTAGGGCGAGTTGCAGTTTCTTTATTTGTGGGCTTTCCAGTTTGGATCTTGGTTTCTTTTTATCCGTTGTTGCTACCTTGTGTTTTCCGGCTGTTGGTTCTTTTGGTCACATTCATAAAGTTACTAAGACTTAATTTACGATTTCCGGTTTTTCCTTATCTGTGCCTTGTTGTAAGATCTTGTTAAGTTGTTGTCAAACTAAGGTCGGGACCCACTGTGAGGTCCTAACCAGTAACTCCCCGAGTTGTAAAACTTGGGGTGTTACAACATGGTATCAGAGCTCTAGGTTGGCAACAATGGCACTTGAAATCTTCTAAAAGGTCATATAAGTAAATAAGCAGAACCCGAAAGGGGTCTGAGTTTTCCAAAGGAATTTTTGGTTTTAAAATTCATGCATAGTCGGGATGGGATAGAAAGTACCGATGACCACCACTACCTCCGCGGATCTCGGTATTCTTAGTATGATCACTATAGACTTTTACTGCTTACGATAGATTAGTTAGATTATAACTGTAGTTGTTACCGTTCGTGCAGATGGCACGTACTAGGGCTACACCAGCGACTGGCCGAGGTAGGGGTCGTCCCCCCTTCCTCTAGTTAGACAGGATCGAGCTGATAGAACCCCTGCTGTTAGAGGGCGTGGTCGTGGAGGTAGACCTCCAATAGGGAGAGGTCGAGGACGAGTCCCTCGAGAGGATCCACCTGCAGCGAGCATGCCAGAGGCTGCTGTGGAAGAGGTAGCTGAGAGTGTAGGTCCCGAGGTCAGGAATGAGACCGTTGCTAGGTCTGGAGCACAAAGAGCACGTTCGACTGAGTCAGGACGTGTTTCTATTAGAGCATCCGAGTACAGAGAGTACAGAGCATACGTCGAGCGTATGGAGGAGGCTTCTAGAGTAGAGAGACTTACCCAGGTACCACCGGTGGTACCGGCTAGGTCAGTCCAGGTGACACAGGGAGTGACTCAGGTGCCGGCTGTACCTGAGAGGAGAGTTGATGCTGATAGAGCTCCTGACGGGTCTAGAGCATCGAGACCGGATGAGTGGTTGAAGGCTTTCAACTCTCAGAAGGTTCCCTCATTCAGTGGAGAGATAGGGTTAGAGGTGGAGCACTGGATTAGAAAGATAGAGACTGCCTTAGAGGCGATACGTTGCCCAGAGGATCGACAGGTGGATTTGGTGCAGACATGTTTCACGGAGGATGCTTATTCATGGTGGCGGACCATTCGTAGCCGAGTCACCAGTTGGGAGCAGATGAGGAGCATTGTTAGAGAGAGGTACTACCCTGTCTCGCTGAGGAGAGAGAGGTTTCAGGATTTCAATGAGGCGGGATTTGAGGATATTCTGATTGTTGCTGCCATAAAGAAGTTTCAAAAGGAGTTGACCCTACTTGGGCCAGCTGCACCTCCAGAAGAGCAGCATGTTTACCTCTTCTCCAGGAGATTGAGAGAGAGTACCCGATCTTATCTGGCAGGATTTCGCTACGAGACTTTGTCTGACTATCAGGATAGGGCCTCTGCATATGAGAGAGATCGACCAGTTTCGAGGAGAGCCATTCAGTCTAGTGGGCCGGATAAGCGGCAGAAGACAGGACATGCTGGTAGCAGTGTAGTAGTAGCAGGTTATGGGCGAGGACAAATTCAGGGGAGACCCAGCTACCACCCTACAGTTCAGATGCCCGGTAGAGATCGACAATGCTTTAACTGTGGTAGCCGCGATCATATTAAGACAGACTGCAAGAGGCCGCCTACTACATGCTTCACTTGTGGGAAGCCGGGACACAGGGCTACTTTCTGCCGTCAGGGTAGAGCTCCTTCACAGCAGGGATCTTCTCCTGCAAGTGCTGAGAGGAGTGGACAAAGACCTCCTCAGTACCAAGCACCGAGTCAGCAACAGCAACAGTACCGGGCTCCAGGACATCCTACTTTATACAGTACTGCACAGGGATCAGGTCGTGGCAAGGGACGTGGTAGTACCACTGACACCAGAGGAGGACCATCGAGAGTGTTCGAGCTGAGGAGAACCGAGCAGCCTGCAGCACCCGCTACCACAGGTACTATCTGGATCCATGAATCACCTGTGCGAGTTTTATTTGATACTGGTGCTACGCATTCCTTTATATCAGATGCATGCGTAGATGGGTTGCCCTTAGCTACAGTAGAGGGTGTACCTTTTGTGGTTGGTTTACCGGATGGGGGTAAGATTAGAGGATCCCGAGAGATTTATGACTGCCCTATTCATCTGGGGGGCGGGATTGGCTGGTAAATTTTCTAGTCATGCCCTTAGCACATGAGGACGTGATTTTGGGGATAGATTGGATGACTAGACATGGAGCAGTCTTAGACATTGGTAGGAGAACTGTGATTCTCGCCACTGAGGAGGGTCACAGAGTGATATTCCAAGGTTGGGACCTTGGAAAGTCCGGCACAGTTATCAGCGCAGTGAGAGCAGCGAGACTGATAGCACAGGGTTGCGAGGCCTTCTTGTGTTATGCCATGAAGGAGCGCAAGAGCCTGACAGTAGAGGAGATACCAGTTGCATGCGAGTTTGCAGAGGTATTCAGTGACGACCTGCTAGGGCTACCCCCACAGAGGAGTGTTGATTTCAGCATTGAGTTAGAGCCGGGCACGAGGCCGATCTCGAAGGCCCCGTACCATATGGCACCAATAGAGCTGCTTGAGCTGAAGAAGCAGTTAGAGGAATTAGCAGAGAAGGGCTTCATACGCCCTAGTGTTTCTCCCTGGGGAGCACCAGTATTATTTGTGAGGAAGAAGGATGGATCGATGAGGCTGTGCATTGATTACAGGGAGTTGAACAAGGTCACCATCAATAATAAGTATCCACTGCCTCGCATAGATGATCTGCTGGACCAGCTGCATGGAGCGTCAGTGTTCTCGAGGATAGACTTGAGATCGGGTTATCACCAGCTGAGGGTGAGAGACCTGGACATACCTAAGACGGCATTCCGGACTAGGTATGGCCACTATGAGTTTGTAGTGATGCCATTCGGGCTCACTAATGCACCAACAATATTTATGGAGTTGATGAACGGGATTTTCATCGACTTCTTAGACCAGTTTGTAGTGGTCTTCATTGACGACATCCTAGTTTACTCTAGGAGTCGAGAGGAGCATGCCGGGCACTTGAGGATAGTATTACAGATTCTACAGGATAGCCAGCTATATGCTAAGCTATCCAAGTGCGAGTTCTGGATGTCAGAGGTGGCCTTCCTAGGCCATGTAGTGACTGCTGAGGGGATTAAGGTCGACCCGGCGAAGATTGAGTCAGTGTCTTCTTGGCAACCTCCGAAGAATGTTAAGGAGGTTCGCAGCTTTCTTGGATTGGCAGGTTATTACCGCCGGTTTGTGGAGGGGTTTTCTCTGATTGCCCGGCCACTTACTTGCCTTCTGAGGAAGACTACTCGGTTTGTTTGGTCTGACCCGTGTCAACAGAGTTTTGAGGAGCTGAAGAGGAGATTGACGTCTGCTCCGATTTTAGCACAGCCTGAGGGTACAGAGGACTTTGTAGTGTACAGTGACGCATCCAAGCTGGGCTTGGGGTGTGTCTTGATGCAGAGGGGTAAGGTCATAGCATATGCGTCTCGACAGCTAAAAACGTATGAGGAGAACTACCCCACACATGACCTAGAGTTAGCTGCAGTTGTACACGCTCTTAAGATCTGGCGTCACTATCTCTATGCATGGGACGACCTGTCAGATCTTCACAGACCATAAGAGTCTGAAGTACATATTCACTCAGCGGGAGTTGAATAACCGCCAGAGGCGGTGGCTAGAGTTGATCAAGGATTTCGACTTTGAGATTCTCTACCACCCCGGGAAGGCAAATGTAGTTGCTGACGCTTTGAGTCGGAAGACGCCTCGGGAGAAGGCGATAGCCCGGTTGACAGTACAACCACAGTTACAGAGAGACTTAGCTTGGTTGGAGGTAGAGATCCAGTTCCCCGATACAGCTCATCAGTTGGCTACCTTAGAGTTACTTCCTGATCTGTTGGGTGAGAACCGACAAAAGCAGAAGACCTGTCCGACTTTGACCCGGATCCGAGACCGGATGTCTCGAGATGAGGCACCTCAGTTCACTATTGGTGCTGATGGAGTGATGAGACGTCAGGACCGCATCTGTGTGCCATCAGACAGTGATTTGAGACAGAGGATACTAGGTGAGGCTCATGCTACCCCATACTCAGTACATCCTGGAGCGAGTAAGATGTACAAGGACGTGAGATGTTCCTTCTGGTGGGGTGGTTTGAAGCCTGATGTGGCTCGGTATGTATCCCAGTGTGCGACCTGTCAACAGGTCAAGATTGAGCATCGCAGGTCCGGAGGAGAGCTTCACCCACTTCCAGTACCACATTGGAAGTGGGAGGATATATCTATGGATTTTGTCACAGGCTTGAGGCTCAGCAGAGGTTTTGATGCTATTTGGATAGTGGTAGACCGTCTGACGAAGACCACACGTTTCATTCCGATTAAGGAAACGTGGCGGTAAGTCGTCTAGCTGAGGAGTTCACCAGACACATTGTGAGATTTCATGGAGTACCGAGGACTATCGTCTCCGACAGAGATGAACGTTTTACTTCGAGATTTTGGCAGCAGGTACAAACTGCTTTGGGGACGAGTCTCCACTTTACCACTGCTTATCATCCACAGACAAACGGTCAGTCTAAGAGGACCATTCAGACCTTAGAGGACATGTTGCGAGCGTGTGTACTATATTGGGGACAGGTATGGCCAGATCATCTCCCACTGGTAGAGTTTTCATATAATAACAGCTGACACGCGTCTGTTGGGATGGCTCCTTATGAGGCTTTGTACGGAGATGTCGTACGCCATTATGCTGGGATGAGCCCAGCAGAGCTGAAGGAGTAGCTCCAGATCAGATACAGGATGACATCGCTCGGATTGCCCTAGTCCGAGAGCGGATGTTAGCAGCTCAGAGTCGTCAGAAATCCTATGCCGATAAGCGACATCGGCCTTTGGAGTTTAGAGTAGGTGCACAGGTGTGGTTAAGAGTGTCACCGACGAGAGGAGTCCGGCGTTTCGGCATTAAGGGGAAGCTGAGTCCCCGATATGTCGGTCCATTTGAGATCTTAGAGAGAGTCGGAGAGGTTGCCTACCGATTAGCACTGCCACCGAGATTGGAGGGGGTCCATCCAGTTTTTCATGTATCTCAGCTGAGAGAGTACATACCGGATCCTAAACACGTCATCAGTCATGAGGATCTGATAGTCGAGCCAGACCACACTTTAGTGGAGTACCCAATAGCCGTCCTAGAGCGTAGTACTAGGCGTCTGCGTTCTAAGGAGATACCGATGTTGAGGATCCATTGGTTTAGATGAGGAGCCGATGAGGCTACCTGGGAGACAGAGAAGAGTATTAGACGTAACTATCCTGAGTTCTTTGCGGAGTTAGTCGCTACCTCAATACCGACGGGTTAGTACTTAGACGATATTTTATATGATTTCTGTGTTTATATGTTAAAACGAGTGTTTATGTTTACGTGATGTCAGAATAAGTGGCGTGAGTAGTTTTGCATGCTAGAAAAACGAGATTAAATTTGAGTGAGGCCAAAATATACAATGTGAGGGTGAGAATGTTTTGGGTAGATACCTTATTCTAAGTTTCGGGACGAAACTTATTTTTAAAGGGGTACTGATGTAATATCCGGAATTTTTATTCCGTTTATTTCCGTAGCCTACCGGATTCCGATCCCTTGACTTCACATAAAATGATAAGTTAGTCCAAACCCTAATTTAGAACATGACTTGTCGTTGACAAGGTCATGACATCCTAATGACGAGTTATGACGAGACGTGACAAACTCGTGACAAGGTCATGCATGGGCGTGACGAGTCCATGACAAGTTTCGACAAGAAGATGACAACCTAGCCATCTTTGTTCGGTTTTAGCTCCAGTCGCCTCTTCTTGTGTAGCCTTCAGCTCCCTTCTTTCTGCGCGTCCAACCAGCCCAGCGTGCCCAGCCTGCCAGCCTGCCCAACCCAGCGTGTCCAACCTAGCGTGCCCAGCCCAATGTGTCCGGCCATCTCTTGTCGCAGCTAGGAAAGAGCCGGCCTGCTGCTCTACCCCTCGCAGCCCAGGAAGGAGACAGGCCTGCAGTCTCTTCTCCTCGCAACCCAGGAAGCTAGTAGGTGAGGAGCGTTAGACTCCACATCAGGGCAACCGTTACGTAATCTATATCCTCTCTCAGCATATCTGATTCTTTCCCTTTCCAGCGTATACATTCCCTTCTGCAGCCGGATTTCACGCGAGCAGTTGCACACAATTCCCTTCAACAGCCCACCTTCACCGCCAAGCCTTCCCAATCTCTCCAGTCGGACTCCACGCACATACAACAAACCTTCTGATCTCTCGACAGAACTAGGGACGCCACCCAGAGATCTCCGGCACGAGCTGGCAACCAGGTACGCCGCATCACCTTACACATGTTGCCTTCTTCTGACTCGCACAAAGACGCAAACCTACTCTATGAGCCGGCCAGAACGGTGACCCTTCGACCCCAAGTGAATCGGAACCAAGGTGAGTGCAGTGTACTTTGTTTTCTTGTCATCACCCTAAACTCCCTCTACCGACTCTCCTGCGTACAACACTCACCACCATTCCTTACAGTTTCTCTCTCAACCAACACTGCTTCTGGATCGAACTGCAGCAATCTTGTCTGTACAGACGGGTAAAGATCTATCTACATCTTCATCCCTTCGGTCATCTCCTTAGTTAAATTTGCATCTTACACCTTCCTTCTTGTGCTGAACTGTTTCCCCATCGATGCAGTAGTGAGATAGACTGCAGTCTTCCCTTGGATCATCAATAAAACGAGCCAAGACTCACACCAGTCCGGTAAGAGATCCACTGCCTCTTGCTCCTGTTTATGACATAGGTGCAACTTATGTACATGTACTTGTGACCTTCATAAGATTAGAACCTAGAATGTGCGAATTGGAATATATAGATTAGTGTGTTCGGTGAGAGTCGAACTAGAGACCTATAGGAAGGTTGGACTGCTGTAAAAATGAACAATAGAAATAAGAGTGAAAAACCCTTGTTTTAATCTCAGTTTGTAAGTGGGAAATGAATACTATTGTAGATCAATGTTAGAGAGTTAGGTTGAAGATCCACCGTTGAATTTTTAATAAGTAATAGATGGTTGTATGTAGTTTATGGTATTAAAATTTGAGAAGAAATGAACGGTCGGATTAGAAGTTATAAGCTTCCAAAGTGGGGTAGTTAAGCAGTTTTTCCAACAACGAAATTTTGGCCAAGTATGGGAGATGTGAGTGTAGCAACCAACTTTGGGAATTTTTATTGAATCGAGGGTTGAATAGTTTTAAGAAATTCTTGCTCCTAAGAATAGTTGGAATATCATAGATGATCTAGAGAATTATTTCGGAATTTTTATAAGTTTTTACGAATTTCATATTTGAAGCGGAAGTTGAACCTTAATGCCCTTCCGGAAATTAAGGACATAGGTAAAATGCCAGTTTGTAACCAAACTCAGCTTTAGGAGTTAGAATATGACTCCGTAGTCTCAAATAAGAGTTTAGACAGGAATTGCGGACATTTTGGAAGTTTCGGGACCAAGGGTAAAATAGTCATTTTTACCATAAATTAGTATTGTAATTAGTTCTGTCCTATTACGATCTTCTATCTTAGAAGTCTTAGACTTCTAATTACTTTGGAGGGTGCTGATGCACTTATCTCCTTTGGCAGGCAACTGAGTTGCTACAGTTACAGAGCGAGATTGGTTTATAGAGAATCGAGATTTATAACAGGTAAGTCCTTTGGGCTTACTTAGCTGATTTCTGAAAATGAGTATGAATAATGATAGTGGTGTGTGATTGAGATGTTTAGAATTATAGGTTGTGATAAATATTTACCAACCTATACTTGGCCTAAGAGTAACGGGCGGTGGCATTCTGCTCAGTTAGCTTGAGGGCGCTGGGAGTTTCTTTAGGGACTAGTCCACACTCGGTTTGTAGTGATGCTACCGGCGGAGGTAAGCTAGACCTACACCCAGTTGGATAAGGAACGGAGGCGAGAACTCTTAAGATTCTCGTGCCACAACTGTAAAATTGAATAAGATGAATCACCTAAGTAATATATAATAATCGGTTGTGTGCCAGCATGTTGTTTGTGTATATTATCTTGAGTGTGGTTGTGCTATTATTATTTCTGCTTATATTTAGATAGTTAGCTAACCGTTGATATGTTGTGTAGACGTACCACAGGTTAGAGCAGATGCCGAATGATCCGGATGGTAGTGGTCAGCCGGGGTGTCGTACTTTTAGGGCGAGTTACAGTTTCTTTATTTGTGGGCTTTCCAGTTTGGATCTTGGTTTCTTTTTATCCGTTGTTGTTACCTTATGTTTTCCGGCTGTTGGTTCTTCTAGTCACATTCATAAAGTTACTAAGACTTAATTTACGATTTCCGGTTTTTCCTTATTTGTGCCTTGTTGTAAGATCTTGTTAAGTTGTTGTCAAACTAAGGTCGGGACCCACTGTGAGGTCCTAACCAGTAACTCCCCGAGTTGTAAAACTTGGGGTGTTACAGTAATAACCGAATATTTTACTCCCGGTTATTTCCAAAACAAACCAGAAGTCGACCGGTTTGAAACTTTGTTCCGTCACCTTATCCTTTTTCTTTTGACTCCGAGTTTGCTTCTTTTATTTATTTTAGTTATATATTGATACGAATCTAGCCTTACCGGATCTTTTCCGATTTAAATCTAAATTGAAGGGCCCAACAAGTATTAAATCCTTCTTCTTTGAGCTTGACATGCCCATCAAACCATTAGAAGAAACTCCCTTCAGCAGCAGCTTGCCGTAACAGCAGCAAGGCCACGCCTTGGACGAGATTACTGTTGCCGCCTCCTCTTTAACCTATCCTCACCTATCCTCTCGCACGTAAAAAAGATCCTTCTGTCCTCTTATTTCATGCAACACACAACAACCGGCAACCTCTTATTCTCCCTCGAACCACTACGGCGCCCCCTTCCATCGACACCCAAGAGCCATCAACTCAGTAGCGGCGCCTCTCCCTCTAGCCGTGCAATGCACTTGTACTAGCAATACCGGAGTCCACCAGCCTCGCCATCCTCCTGCAGTCCAAGCCAACACCGGCCCAAGGTTGCTCGCCCTCCTCTTCTGTCGACTCCAGCATAGGTTACCGATGAGCCCTTCTCTCTAGGAGCACAACAGCTACGGCAACAGTCCAAGCCATAAGGGCGGCAACCTAGATACGCAGGTGTGCCACAAACAGATATGCGGGAGCGCTTCGGCTGGTGCTTTCGAGTTGTTGAGTCCGTCTAGTCGGGTAAGGACCTCGACCCTCTCCTTTGCGTTTTCCTACATGTACGTACTCTGATTAGAGCACCCTTTTATGTTGATAAATCTTGGAGCTGAGCTTGTACAACTGAGGCGTTTTCTGAGTTTTCGAAGGTGTTGAACAGTCAACTTTGGGTCCAAATTTGGGTAAGTTAGACTCCTCATTTGTTGCTGAATTTCGGATATGTTATAGTTGTTTTTGTACAGTATAACATACCAAAATTTGAGAGGAATCCGAGGTACATATTAAGAGTTATGGTGCCCCAAAGTAGAGACCTTGAGCAGTTTATAGATTGTGATGAATTTTGTATAAGTATTGAGAACGATGTTTGTGATGCAGGTTTGTGGTATAGATTTGATTGGGTTATATTCCTCGGTTAGACATGATATTTGGATATGTCATAGTTAAGATTGTATAGTAGAATATATAGAAATTTGAGAGGATTCTATCAAGAGGTTTAGTAGCTATGATTTTTCAAAGTTGAGGCTGTAAGCAGTTTTCTGGATGGGTGCTGAATATTTTCTAAGTGTTGAGAAAAAAGCTGCTTGTGATGCAGTTTTGTGAAATAGATTTGGTTGGATTATTGACCTTTGTTGGACTTGAATTTTGGATATGTTATTTATAGATATACATAGATGTGGTAAAGTTTGAGAACGATCCATAGGTTTAATCCGGATTTGTGATGTTCCGAAGTTGGGTATAAGTATAGTTTGGTTTTTGAAGCGTTGTGCTAGGTTTTAAGTGTGTGTTCTTGGAGATGGTTTGAGATTGTGTATCTTTATGGATTATATCATAGGGAATCATGGTTGGGCATGTGAGTAAGTGTCTCAATATGTTCTGGGATTTAGTAGTAGTATGTTAGTTGAGCCTTAGTAGTAGATAGTCAGTTTGAATGATAGTGATCGTTCAAACTCAGTAGATCTTTTCCTTTTAGAGTTGTACTTTATGTCTTGTGGTTTCTGCGGAAGTTCTTGAGACTAGGTTTGGGACACACTAGCATATTGTTATATGATCTTGTAGAGATCATTGAGACTAGAAGTTGAGGACTTCTAGTATATCGGATAGTCGTTGATTTGTGTGCCTTGTTATTAAGGCATAAAGTACTTTCATGCGGGAAGTTGAGCGTGATATGAGATATGGGAATACCTTTGATAAAGGTAAGTCCTTTGTACTTACTTAGCCGCCTTCTATGTGTTAGCATAGCTATGATAGTGGTGTGTGTTACCGTTATTGTTATAACGGTAAACTGGACTATAACCTTTTACAGTAATTGACCCAAGTGTATTATAACCGTGCAATGACCACTTGTCCAGTTCAAAATGGGAAAACTGGGAGGTCCTCTTACGACCAGGCCCACAGGTAATGGATAGATGCATCTGATCTATTCCTGTCGGTAACGGGGACATAGGCGAGTTTCGGGAGGTTCTCGTGTCACAAAATAAGTTGAATTAGTAATGGAAATAATTAAACGAAAGATAATAACCGGTTTGTCTGTGAGCATGTTATGTGTTTTACTTCTTGACGTGTGTTTGTGTTGTTATGGTTATTCTTATTCATGGAATGTTAGCTAACGGTTTATCCGTGTTGTTAGTTCTTTGCAGTTTTAGGTAGTTGCAAAGAGATCCGGAGTTGATGGTTAGCCGGGTCCACATACTCATTTAGATGGTGACGGGGGTGTCTTCAGTTTCTTCATATGCGTTGTAGTATTATCTCTGTCTTGTAAGGCTGATACATACCATTCATGTAAATATTATTTAACGTTTTCAAATGATTTAAATATGTTTGTGCCTTGTTGGAAGATTCTTGTAAAGTTGTTGTCAAACTAAGGTCGGGACCCATCTTGAGGTCCTAACCAGTAGCTCCCCGAGTTTTGACAATTTGGGGTGTTACAATATGGTATCAGAGCTCAAGGTTGATGACAATGGAACTTAAAATTTTCTGAAAGACCGAATGTATAAAATAATTAGAACACGAAAAGGGGTCTAAGATTTTCAAAACGGATTTCTGTTTTTACACACGCACATAGTCGGGTTGTTAGGTTAGTAGTACGACAGACCACCATCGTTTTCCGTGTATCTCCGCAACTTGGAATGATAAGTGAGTTAGTATATAGACTTATATTGATATGTTTTAATGTATGATTATATATATGTATATGTGCAGCATTTTAGTATCCTAAAGGATATTTTATATCCTTTAGTTGTGATATCTTGAAGCAATTATCGCCTCATGATAAGTCAATAGCGGACTTGAAAAGTTTTTAACACGAGATAACGAACTCAGACCTTGGATGGAGTATTATACTTTGGTGGTCGTCGTGGTGACCCCTATAAATCATCCGAAGAACGAGTGGGCATAAAAGTAAAAATGTTGAGATAATTTTTCACCACAAGAACAATCCAATGAGAAAGAAATTTCCGAGTCAGTTCAAATAGAAGGCATAGGAAGTTATGCAAGGGACTTGTCTGTATGAAACCGAGAGATGAATTAGAAGAACCACGCAAGAGACGACAAGAGTTCGGATTAGAGATAATAAAATGGGAACAAGAACAAAATAGAACGGAGTACAACCAAGATCTGCGGAGTAAAGGACGTTACAATCGAGGTGGATGCCCCATAGACAATTATGGGCATGAGAGACCAGGAGAGATAGGGTGTTAGCCCGGATATGAGGAGCTAAAGTGCACGGAATGAAGACCTACAATTGAGTGTAAAAGCAAAAAGGTAGACCCCCAAGCGCGGAGAGGTTGTGACCTCCTCAGAGATATAAGAAGTTTGAAAGAATTCGTGATGCAGTATCAAAAGAGTGGAAGCCCTGTAGCAGAGTCAACGGAGTTTCATGAACGCAATATTGCCACCAACACCAGCGAAGGAATGTGTAAGCGATAACGACCTTGGTGGACTCGAGAGCCTAGTGTAACCACAATTATCACGGGACCTAATTCATCAACACAAACGGTCCATGTAAAGGGAACTACAAGTGGATGATAATTAAGGTCATAGGAATTGCAAGGACGCTTACAATCTATCGTGGAGGACTTGGAATGACTATTGATGTCAGATGAATGGAACAGTGAGACTCGAGAAAGAGAGTTGGCCCTAAGGGAACAAAAGTGTGGAAGATAGAACGAACTAACGAAGGGAAAAAGGACTAACCAAGTAGATGATGCTAACCAAGAATTTTATGCCAGTAGAGGTATGAGAAGAGTAATTCTAGGATATTGAGATAAATCAACTGTAGACTGACCAACGTCAACTGAGGACGTGCAAGTGTTGTTGGGTATTGACGAGTTATGTACATATAGAAGAGATAATTGCCACTGTGAATTTATGAAGTAGCTTTACCGACGCCTTGGAGGATTTCCTCAAGTAGTCAACGACGATCTTCTTGGATCAAATAACGGAATAGAGATAACCGTGTTAAAGGTTGCTTCTTGGCTGGTTAAGATCAAACTTCGGTCGAGTCAAGGAGTTTGGATCCGTGTTAGGAGAATTAAGAAAGTAGACGGAAGAGGTTGTTTTCCATTCGTTATTTTATTTCAGGAAGGCAAGTAAGGAAGGTATTTGGTACTTCATCCGGTTAGGACTTATGGAGTAATTAGGAGAAAGAGTTTTGAGGTTAATCATTTTGGAATCGCAGGAAAGGTCCTTATGATAAGTGGGTGGCAACAGAATAAATCAGAGTAGCGCAATAGAAGCATGGTGAGTCCTAACCCACAGATTAGGAAGCTCAATGGTATAGAAAAATAACGTGTCGAGTTTAAGATGATGATAGTTGGTGAAATACATTTAGTTGGAAGGAACCCGATCTAGGCTACGCGGAGTAACTAGAAATATGGTATGGGAATTGTATTACCATCAAGTTGGACGGGAAAGTATGTGCATGTAGAGGTTATAGAAAGAGACTGGTACCCTATTATGGATCCAACTGAAACATGACGACTTCGTCACATGACGACAGATAATTAGTTTTGGGAATTAATACTTAACGGAGTATTCTAGAGTGTTTTTCCAATGGATTGAGAAAAGAAGTAATGATGCAATAAAAGTATTATGCAAGGTATGCACTAGGAAGCTCAAAGTGAGTAACTATCATATTGAGTCGAAAGACATATACGAAAAAGAAGCTATGAGAGTATGCTTGCAACCTAGTAACCGTGCATAGAGGAAGCATAACCTCAGGGTAGAGTATATTTGTAATGCTATTCTGGTACGGAGCCAAGTGTGTTGAGTGATAACATGATTTATGACTTAGGTTTAGGCACTCATTTAGATAGTTTTTTCCACTCATTCATGCATGGTTTGCACTAGTTCGTAACGATTTGCACTTAATTCATGTATTTTGTCGAGATAGACGTCTACACGGACTTTTGCATGCTTTGTAGGTATTTTGGGAGCTTTAGGAGCTTAATCGATACATTTGAGGATCGTTCCTCGAGATGACACACCTTCGGACTCATTGGGAAGCAAGCTAGGAGCTAAGGGGGACACATGGGACCTTGTTGGTGCATGTCATGCACCAAATTGAGGCTTGATGATCCAAAACAAGTTGAGGCACCAAAACCACGGCCACTGGGACTTCCACGGGCGTGGAAATAGGCCGTGGTTTTCCCCAGACAGCTGTGACAGCTGTCCCACGATCTTCATGGCCGACTCTTGCAAATTTGGAGGATAAAAGGTGGTCCGGCAAGGCAGTTAGAACGGACCCCTCACTCCCATTCTCTCCCACACTCTCAACAACAATATTCTCTCATTGGAAGATTGGATTGGAGCTATCATTGGAGAAGAAGAAAGGCTTCCATTGGAGAAGAAGAAGAAGCACACTAGTTCATAGTTCCATAGTCTTTTTGAGTGATTTTGAGTGAGCTTTGTGAAACGTTTTGCAAGGGTTTGTAAGAAACGATTTGAACCTTCTTTTGAAGGGTTGTAAGTCCTTCTTGAACCTTGATTTAGCTTGTTTTACTTGTTTCATTTGCTTAATCCATCTTTCATTTCATCCTCTTGATATGGATTCCATGATTTTATGCTTGATGACTTTGATTGTGATAATGCATGTTGTTGGCTAAATAGATGCGATTCTAGGGTAAGGAAAAGATGGTTATGGCTTGGACTATGATAAAATATACTTAAATGAATATTTGGATGACTCGCTTGATTATACCTAGTCACTGTTTAAAACCACAGTTGGATCTTGCCCTTCCACGGCCGTGGAAAGGGATGAACAGCCCATAATTCTGACTAACTCGTTTGATTTGATAAAACTAAGTGCTAGGATATTAGATTGTTGAAATCCTAGTGTTTGTTGAGCTAAACCTATCCTAGGGTGACCTAGTGTTAGCAACTAAGAGTTAGAAGAGACTTACCCGGTGATTCTTGCTCTTAGATACCGAAGATGACGAATTCTAGGTAGTAGTGAGCCTCACAAGCCGCTATTGGACTGAATGTGCTAGGATAAGTGTTTAGGACTTGCCTTCCCGAGACTTACCCGGTAAGGAGAGGTAGATCCCTAGATAACCATCCGGTTTGTGTAGATATCCCTACCTTAGGCTCCTAGAGACTTACCCGGTGATAGGACCTTAGGTGTGGATTAGTGGATCATGAGACCTACCCGGTAATTGACCCCACTTGAGAAACGTTCACTCCCAACAAACTATGGTTAATCCAAGGAATGATTAGATAGCTTGAGTCCAATGCCATAACCGGAATTTCCAACCCCTAGAATCCGCTTTTCTCTCTTTGATCACATATTTCGTGTTTGCCTTGCTTGTTTGTGTTTAATTGCTAGATTGTTAGTTTGTTTTGCATTCTTATATCGTTGTGATTCTTGATTGATCACCACACAAAACCAAACCCCAGAATATTGAGATTTTCATTTATTTGTTTCTTTCTCTTTTCTTAACCTAGATCAACACTATCCTTAGTCACTATTTGACTCGATTTCACCTCAGTCTTTGTGTTCGACCTCGGAATACTATCCCTACTACAAAACGTCCCGTACACTGTGGGTTCGCTAGGAGTTAAGAGAAATATAACGAGTATAAATTTAAGACTTTTGCGTGTCACATTCTTAGCGTAACAAGTTTTTGGCGCCGTTGCCGGGGACTAGGTCTAGATTGAGTCATTTTTGTGATTGTTTATAGTGTAGATCTTTCTTGTTGCTTTTGATCTCGTTTGGTTTGTGTCTTTGCTTTTCAGGACATCTCTCACTCTTTAGGTGTATGTGAAGATCTTGTGGCAAGGATTTAGCTCCATTCGATCCCGAACCGGAGAAAACCCTTAGATCTAGATCCAAGAGCATTCGAAAGGGAAAAGAGATGGCCGGAAGAGATCTCCAAGCTGAGTTGGATGAGGCTTTAGAGCAAATTAGATTAAGAAATGAGCTCTTGGAGAATGAAAGGAGACTTGCCAATGAGAGGCAAGAAGCAACTAGGAGGGAGATTGAAGAGATTAAGCAAGCTCTTGTGCAAAGAGAGCTTAATCGTCAACAACCTCCACCTCCACCACAACCGCAGCCAGCGGCGGTTAATATTCGGGTTGTGCCCATTGCTATTGAAGAGCCACAAACGTTAGGGCAACGTATGGATCCGGCACAAATAGCACACCGTCCGGGTGTGAACTTAGGAGATCCCGCAGCCCATGATTACGAGCTCCGCCCTCAAGTTCTACAAATGATCCGGCATAATCAATTTGGAGGGATGGAAGGAGAGTCTCCTCATCAACACTTGATGAACTATGAGATCTTGATGGAGACTCTAAGACCGCCTAGATTGGAGAGCAACAACCATAAGCTTAGGGATTTTTCCTTCTCATTTAAGGATAAAGCCTTGGCTTGGTATCAATCTATTCCACAAGGGCGAGTGAGTACTTGGGAGGAGATGACAACCGAGTTTTTGACAAAGTTCTTCCCGCCTTCCAAGACTACCGAGTTAAGAGGGAAGATCAATGCCTTCGTGATGAAGGATAGAGAAAGCTTATTCAAGTCTTGAGAGAGGTTCAATGACCTTCTCCTAGATTGTCCGCACCATGGTATACCGAAAATAGAGCTTTTGGAGATCTACTTCAAGGGACTTGATGAAGATAGCTAATTCAAGCTTCAATCTCTTTCCGGTGGGACTTTCATGGAGAAGAATGTGGATGAAGCTTGGGAGTTTGTAGAGAAACAAGCTTTGGTGATTAAGAAGTACTCCCATAGGAAGAGTGATGGGAGGAAAGCGGGAGCATATGAGGTGAGTGAAGTCACCATGAGCAACTTCAAGCTTGATGCAATCAACAATGAGCTGAAATCTTTGAGGGAGTTGTGTGCTACAACTTTGAAGAATCAAGCAACCCCTCAAGTGCAAGTGCAAGAAAACTTGTCTTCCAAGGAGGAAGATGTGAACTACATGGGAAGGGGCAATTACAACAACTATCAAGGCCCAAGGAACTTCAACAACAACCGGCAATTCAACAATTACCAGCCTAACCACAACCATCCCGGGTTTTCCTATTCTAACCCGGATGGTGCCTTGAACCCTCCCGCTTCCACAAGCGCAGCTCCACCACCAAAGGCTTCACAAGAACCTCCACCCGAATTTACTCTACCTCCAAAGGATAGAACCGAGATGATGTTTGAGCAATTGCTTGGAAGGTTGAGTGGTCTTGAGAGCACCGTGACTTCTATTTCTAAGGCTCAAAAGGTTTTGGAAGCACAAGTGTTCCAAAAGGCGGGTGAAGCTCATAGAGATCCGGGAAAGCTTCCGGGAAGAACCGAAGACAACCAAAGAGGCCAAGTGTTGGCTATTACAACAAGAAGTGGGCTGAGCATGAAGGATCCCTTACCTAAGGGAAATGACAAGGGAAAGCAAGTAGTGGTAGAGGAAGAGACCTTGCAAGAAGAAGGAGGAAAGAGCAAGGAAGATGAGCCAACATATGTGGCACCACCTCCATACAAGCCACCACTACCATTCCCACAATCACGAGCAAGAGCTCGCTTGGATAAGCACTTCAGTAAATTCCTTGAACTTATGTCTAAATTGCATATTAACATTCCGTTCATGGATGCTATTCTAGGTATGCCGGCGTATGGTAAGTTCTTGAAGGAAATACTCTCCAACAAGAGGAAGTTGGAGGAGTATGGGAAAGTGAGGATGACGAAGAGGTCCTCGGAATTGATCCAAACCATGAAGGAGGAGATGCCTCCTAAGCTAAGAGATCCGGGATCCTTTTGTTTGCCAATTGGAGTGGGAGAAGTGAAGTATGAAGCTCTTTGTGATCTTGAGGCAAGTGTAAGCATTATCCCGCTTGCACTTTGCAACAAGGTTGGGCTAGGAGAGCCAAAGCCGGTCAAGATGACCCATTACATGGCGGATCGTTCGATCACTCACCCCGTTGGAATTTTGGAGGACATACCGGTGCAACTCGGAAAGTTCTATGTGCCAATAGACTTCGTTGTTTTGGACATCCCGGCGGACTATCCGGTTCCCATCATCTTAGGGAGACCTTTCTTGGCTACATCGGGATGCTTGGTGGATTGTAAAAATGGAATTCTCTCCTTCAACATTGGAGATGTAATAACCGAAAGTTTTAAACTCCGTTAAACCTGAATTTAACCGAATTCCGATACGTCAATCTTAAATAAATAAATAAATAAATAAAATAAAACGAGTTTAGGTTCTATCATTTTAGGTGACCTAAATTCACATAAAATGATGAAACTATGTAACCGGAAATAATTTACGCACCTTTAAAATAATAATTTATATAATACGAAATATAATTCCGTATTATATAAATTCCCGCACATAACCGGAAATCCGGGGCGAGTAACGAGTTTTCGTATCCTTATTTTAATGCGAGGGCAAGCCAGATGTGGCCCATTACTAGGCCCACTTACCAAGCCCACCAGCCCACTTCCTAAACTAATCCTAACCCTAACCTAATTATACATTTAACCTAATCTAATCCTAATTCTTCTTATACCTGCTGCGTGCCGCTTTCCGCTTCCCTCCCTCAACCGTAACTACGCCTCCCGTCTTCTTCCTCTCTGTACGAGAACATCAGCAACAATACTAGCCACCGCGCCGCCTTGTCGACCACCGAGACACCTCAGCAACCAAACCCGCCGGAAGGGGCTTGCAGCAGCGCCGACCGACGCCGTAACGAGACCTCACGCAGCGGTGGTAAGTCGTCCGTCTATCTCTCCTCTTCCTCTCTATTTCCCGAACTACAGCAATCCTAATCCTGGCTGCACACCCAGGCGTGAGCCACGCCAGGAGCGAGACGTACAAGCCCAACCTCCGACCCTTGCAGCCGGTGAGGACGAGCGCTATAGACGAAGACCAGGTGCTGTAGTAGGCGTTGCAGTAGGCGCCAGTAGGAAGAACTGGGCAGCGCAGGGCGTACGAACCATCTAGGCCAGAACCGGCAGCTAGTCGCGAGTCGTACGGTGAGTCCTTCGTCCCTTTCCGCTGCTGCTCTTCCCCTCCTGTGCAGACCCTAACCATTCTCTTGTGCCGGACGGACCTTGTGTTGTCGGCCCCTTTGATGTGAGCAGGGAGATCGCTAGAATCGAGCCAGCCCGATCTCTGCAGTGACCGACCTCTCCAGTATTGCAAACGAGTTGACGCTGAGCCAGGTCGAGACGCGGGTTAGTGTACTGTATGTTGAAGCTTATAGTTGAGTACTTATATATATACATCTGTAATGAAAAGGTTGAGTTGTGATAGTTATGTATATATACATACATGTTAGACGTTAGATGAGAGACCGAAGCATATATATACTTATATATATAGATACGTAAATGCATAGTGATACGAGTATATATATATATAGACGTATAAGTTAGTGTGTGTAAACTATATAGAAGCATGGAATTAGTAGGTATGTAATTTTTATATAAGAGTATATTTATAAGCATAAATATAGTGTATATAAATATATGAGTTAATATATAAGTACGAGTTGGGAGTTATGAAATTATGTAGATATAAGTGAGTTGAGAAGAAGGTTAAAAACATGTTTGACGGTATTATATATGTAGTAGCGTAATTAGTAACCGGAGAGAAGGAGTGTTGTCCTTCTTCGAGTTGTCTCGAGTTCTTGACCTTATAACCTATAAGTAGCTATCCGAGAGACATAATTTATGGAAAACAAGATATGAAAGAAATCAGTAGAATTCAAGAATAAACTTCGAGAATTTACGACACTAAGGGTAAAATGGTCTTTTACCGTAAGAGCGCTTTTTCCGTAATCCCTTCGCATGAGGTTGGACATCTAGATGTGATTCTGATCCACATGCCTTATTTGACAGGCGTTTGAGTTACCACGAGTACGGACTGTTTTGAGACGTGTTAGAGTGTGTTTTGACTCAGGTAAGTCCTTGCGACTTACTTAGCCAGTTTATGGATATTAGTGGAGTGATAGTGGTTGTGTGTGCTATGTGCGTGATTTTAATAATAATAATAACTTGCTAGGACGACCGTTATTATTATGTTTAAGGCCCAAGTGTATGTATAACGGGCCGTGACATCACTACCCAGCTCTGACAGGAGACTGGGAGGTTCTCTATACCCAGACCAGGCAGGTACAAGGTGAGATGCATCAGATCCATTCCTGATGGTTACACGGGGGCGGAGGTGAGGTTTGGGAATCCCTCGTGTCACAAACTAAGTATTATTAGCGTGAATGAGTAACTTAATTTAAGATAATAAAAGGACTTGTTTGAAAGCATGATGGGTGTTTATTCTTTTATGTGTGTGTGTGCTATTATTGTTCTTCTAATGTTTAGATAACTAGCTAATGGTTTATGTTGTTGTGTTTTTAGATTTACCGCAGGTTAGACCAGCAGCTGAGTGATCCGGAAGTAGTGGACAGTCGGGTCTCCGTACTCCTTACAGTGGGGGTTGGGGTTGTGATTGTCGTTCTTTCTTTTGTTAATACGTTTGTTCGTTTTTCCCTTGTTTAAGTACTATAGGTTGTTAGATCGCGTTGCATTCATTACCTTAAAAATACTATTTCATGAATTTCGGTTTTTCCTTATTTGTGTCTTGTTGCAAGATCCTAGTAAATATTGTTGTCAAACTGAGGTCGGGACCCATTGTGAGGTCCTAACTAGTAACGTTCCGAGTTCTGAGAATTCGGGATGTTACAAAGAGAATATCAAGTTCAAGCTGTCCACAATGATGAAAGGGCCAGCCCTTGGTGAAGATGTGTTCAACATTGTCGAGCAAGAGGAGTCTAGAGAAGTTGTGAGCTCGATCTTGATCAAAGACCCCTTGGAGAAGGTTCTTAGCTTAAGTTTGATGGAGGAAGGAGATGAGGAGGCTTGCAATGAAGAAATCAAGGCTTTGGAAGCATTGGAAAAGGAGATAAGAGCTGAATTTGAAGCACACGAAGGTGTGCTGAATTTCTGCGAAAACCACGGCCAGGTAGGGGAAACCACGCCCGTGGTTTTACCCGTGGAACTCTCTAGAGTGCTCCGAAATGCTAGCTTTGCAAGTTCCACGGCCGTGGTTGTGCCAGAGCCTGTAATTTTGCCCGTGGTTTCTCCAGAAACTGCTTTAGTTGTTGATCAAGCTTCAAGGAGTCTTGAGGAGTCTTCCATGGCTTTGGATTCATCTCAACCAACATTATACGGATCGTCTCCACTCGATAAAGGTCCTCCTAAACTTGAACTCAAACCCCTCCCCTCTCATCTTAAGTATGCTTTTTTGATGATAATTCTACATATCCGGTTATTGTGAATGCATGCTTGAATGATGATGAACTTGCTAGATTGTTGCATGAGTTGAGATTGCATAGGAAAGCCATTGGCTATACCATTGATGACTTAGTTGGCATTAAACCTTCTTTGTGCATGCATAAGATCTTAATGGAAGATAATCATCAACCTTCAATTGAACCTCAAAGAAGACTAAACCCTATCATGAAAGAAGTAGTCAAGAAAGAGGTCCTTAAATTGCTAGATGCAGGAATCATTTTCCCGATTTCGGATAGTAAGTGGGTTAGTCCCGTGCATATGGTTCCTAAGAATGGTGGGATGACCGTAGTAACCAATGAGAATAATGAATTAATCCCAACTAGAACGGTTACGGGATGGAGGATGTGTATAGACTATAGGAAACTAAATGTGGCCTCTAGGAAAGATCACTTCCCTCTTCCCTTAATTGACCAAATGCTAGAGAGATTAGCTCAACATTCTCACTTTTGCTACTTAGATGGTTATAGTGGATTCTTCCAAATCCCTATCCACCCCGATGACCAAGAGAAAACTACATTCACATGTCCTTGGGGTACATTTGCATATAGGAGAATGCCATTTGGGTTGTGTAATGCACCCACCACTTTTCAAAGGTGTATGATGGCTATCTTTTCTGAGTACATTGAAAACATCATGGAAGTGTTTATGGATGACTTTTCTGTTTATGGATCTTCCTTTGATGATTGTTTAGCTAACTTGTCTCTAGTGCTAAAAAGATGTGAGGAGACTAATCTAGTCTTGAATTAGGAGAAATGCCACTTCATGGTAAGTGAAGGCATTGTGTTGGGACACATGGTGTCCAACCGTGGCATTGAGGTTGATAGGGCTAAGATAGAGACGATAGAGAAGTTGCCACCACCTACCTCGGTGAAGGGGGTAAGGAGTTTTCTAGGGCATGCCGGTTTTTACCGGAGATTTATTAAAGATTTCTCTAATATTTCTAAGCCTCTTACTATCCTACTAATGAAAGATGTTGAGTTTGTTTTCTCCAAGGATTGCCTTGAGGCTTTTTGTAGGTTGAAGAATGCTTTGATCACCGCTCCTATCATGCAACCTCCGGATTGGAGTCTACCGTTTGAGATCATGTGCGACGCGAGTGATGTAGCCGTTGGGGCTGTTTTGGGACAAAGGAAAGATGGGCTTACACATGCCATCTATTATGCTAGCAAGACGCTAGATGATGCCCAACTCAATTATGCTACCACCGAGAAAGAGTTGCTAGCGGTTGTGTATGCATTCGAGAAGTTCCGCTCGTATCTTGTTGGAGCGAAGGTCATTGTGTATACGGATCATGTTGTGATCCGTTACCTCCTTACAAAGAAGGATGCCAAGCCTCGGTTGATTCGGTGGATACTTCTTCTTCAAGAGTTTGACTTGGAAATCCGGGATAAGAAAGGGTCTGAAAATTCTGTGGCGGACCATCTTAGTAAACTCCCACCGTTGGAGATTGAGAGAGATGGCATCCCTATTGATGACTCATTCCGGGATGAGCAATTGCAAATGGTGGAGGAGTGCTTGTTTCAAGTGTCAAGGGGTAATGAGCCATGGTATGCCGACATTGTGAACTACCTTGTGTGTGAGGAGGTGCCACCCAGTTTATCCTATGCCCAAAGGAAGAAGTTCTTCAAAGATGTGAGGCATTACTATTGGAGTGAACCGCTTTTGTTCAAGAGAGGGCCGGATGGAGTCTTTAGGAGATGCATACCAGAGGATGAGGTGGAGAGTGTGATCCGCCATTGTCACTCCTTGCCATGTGGAGGCCATGCTAGCTCGCACAAGACATGTGCTAAGGTGTTGCAATCAGGTTTCTTTTGGCCAAGTTTGTTCAAGGATGTGCAGAATTTTGTGGTAGCTTGCGATGCTTGCCAAAGGACGGGCAACATCTCAAGGAGGAATGAGATGCCCTTGAACAACATACAAGAGGTGGAGATATTCGATGTTTAGGGTGTGGACTTCATGGGGCCATTCCCCTCTTCTTGTGGCAACCTCTACATCCTATTGGCGGTAGACTATGCTTCGAGATAGGTGGAGACAACCGCCTCTCCCACAAATGATGCCAAGGTTATGGTGCGGTTCTTCAACCGAGTGATCTTCCCTAGGTTTGGAACACCAAGGGTGATCATAAGTGATGGAGGGAAACACTTCACCAATAGGAACTTTGGGACACTTTTGGCTAAGTATGGGGTGACTCATAAGGTGGCAACACCTTACCATCCCCAAACTAGTGGCCAAGTGGAGATCTCCAACCGGGAGATAAAGGGAATTCTTGAGAAGACGGTTTCAAGGACGAGAAAGGATTGGGCTATGAAGCTCGATGATGCCTTGTGGGCTTATAGAACCGCTTTCAAGACACCGATTGGCACCACTCCCTACAAGCTAGTCTATGGCAAGTCTTGCCACCTTCCGGTAGAGATGGAGCATAGAGCATATTGGGCCATTAAGTGGCTAAATTTTGACCTCAAGGAGGCCGGTGAGAAAAGATTGCTTGATATGAACGCCCTTGAGGAGATTCGGTTGGATGCCTATGAAAACGCCCGGATCTACAAAGAAAGGACCAAACGTTGGCATGATAAGCGTCTCATCCCGAAAGAGTTGAGTGAAGGCGACCTTGTCCTTCTCTTCAACTCAAGGCTGCAGCTCTTCCCCGGAAAGCTAAAGTCAAGATGGACGGGTCCTTATGTGGTGAAGAAGATTTTTCCCCATGGAGCGGTTGAGATAGGAGGGGAGCATTGTGGAGATTTTAAGGTGTATGGGCACCGGTTGAAGAAGTATATCCCGGGAGCTCCGGTGGATATGATTGCCCCACTTCACCTAGAGTGAGACGCCCCCGAGTTTGGTCAAGCTAATGACCTTAAAGAAGCGCTTGATGGGAGGCAACCCATTGGTAGACATATTTCCCTTTTTCGTTTTTGTTTTTGTTTTGATCTTTCTGTTTTTGTGTGTTTGGTGTGCTTTGTGTGTGTGCTAGAGTCTTGGTAGCATGGAAGCCTTGCATGGCATGTGAATGATGATGATGATGAGTCCCTCATCAATTGTGGGTGGAGCGGACGCGGGACTTGGACGGCTAGCGGCGCCTAGCGCGGATCCCGACGCCATAACGAACATTTTGAACTCTCTACCATCGTTGATAGGATCATCCGATATCACTCCACTTGAGTAATCCCAAATACCAAAGCAAACCATTTTTACATTGTGAGAACCCTCTTTCACTCTTCTTTACTTGAATACCACATTGGGGACAATGTGTTTCTAAGTATGGGGTGGGGTTTTCATGATCGCTTGCATGATTAGCATCTAGGATAGTTTAATATTGTCACATGTTTTGCATTGTACATAGATATTTCAAAAAATCAAAAAAAATCAGAAAATTAAAAAAAAAAATTGCTTCTAAGCTTGGGAATGACCCTTATGAAGAAATTGTCTTGTGATTGGATATGGATGGCCTTATGTGTTGAATTGATGAATGCATATGTGGACTTGAAGTACTTATCTTGAATCCCATGAATAATTTGTGATCATGATGTTTGTCTTGATTGGATTGAGGATTGAAAGTCGAAATTACATGCTAGTTCTTGCACATCATCTAGGAATGATTAAGGCAATTCATCTTTCTCTACTTCTCATCTTGATCATGTTGTTTGAGTACCTCAATTGATATAAATTTGACCTCTTTTGACCCATCCGGGAATAGGAGCATGTTAGTGTGTTGAGTGTGTGAAAAGCAAGTGTGGGGTGAAGTTGTTGATGAAAGAATGTTATGAATGAAGTGCTGAATTTGTTGTGAAAATGTAGAAAAAAATATAGGTTTGGGGACGTTGGTTTAAATGACGAGTAACTCGGCACATTCACATAATCGGGTGTTTATGCCTTGCCAAAATCAAATAAACGGATAGTCCTAACGAGCTTTGGTATGTGTGCCCGGTGTGGATGCACCTCGAAAAATAAAAAAACCCGAGGACGGCTAATCATCAAGGTTTCGGCTTTTGTACACCAATGCCATTGTCTCAAAAATAAGTGAAAGAAAAAGAAAAGAAAAGAAAGAAAAATGGAGAAAAATATACACTTGTGGGAAGTTGATAAAAATGTGAAGTTGTGGTTGTTTAGTTCCTTTCCCGGATTAGCATCACATAGCCTAGAAAAATTCCCACCTAATCACAACGTTTCTTGGCCTTTTATTTTACAAGCCCTTGTGACCTATTTGCATGTGTGTAAGACTTAGTGATCTAGATTGGATATGCTCATGATCATCTTGACTTCTTCGAATTTACATTTCATGCATGCCTTCGAGTTAAGTACAATTGTCTTTCCGTGCCGTCATTTATTTGATGCATGATTGCTTGTCCATTGCCATGAAACATGACTATGAAGGTGATCCAATATTAGAAGCACAACTCCAAAAAGATTTTGTTGTTTTTCTGCATGCATAAATCATGTCATCTCTTAGTCGGGTGTTTATGCCTTCCCACAAGTGTATATTTTGTCCATTGCCATGGAACATGACTATAGGTTTGGGGACGTTGGTTTAAATGACGAGTAACTCGGCACCATTCACATAATCGGGTGTTTATGCCTTGCCAAAGTCAAATAAACGGATAGTCCTAACGAGCTTTGGTATGTGTGCCCGGTGTGGATGCACCTCGAAAAATAAAAAAACCCGAGGACGGCTAATCATCAAGGTTTCGGCTTTTGTACACCAATGCCATTGTCTCAAAAATAAGTGAAAGAAAAAGAAAAGAAAAGAAAGAAAAATGGAGAAAAATATACACTTGTGGGAAGTTGATAAAAAAATGTGAAGTTGTGAAGTTATTTCCATTCCCGGATTAGCATCACATGACCTAGAAAAATCCCCACCTAATCACAACATTTCTTAGCCTCTTATTTCCTAAGCCCTTGTGACCTATTTGCATGTGTGTAAGACTTAGTGATCTAGATTGAATATGCTCATGATCATCTTGACTTCTTCATTTTTACATTTCATGCATGCCTTCGAGTTAAGTACAATTGTCTTTGCGTACCTTCATTTATTTGATGCATGATCGATTGTCCATTTCCATGAAACATGATTATGAAGGTGATCCAATGTTAGAAGCAGAACTCCAAAAAGATTTTGTTGTTTTTCTGCATGCATAAATCATGTCATCTCTTAGTCTATAATTGGGGACTTGCTCGGAGACGAGCAAACCTTAAGTATGGGGTATTTTTGATAACACGATTTATGACTTAGGTTTAGGCACTCATTTAGATAGTTTTTCCGCTCATTCGTGCATGGTTTGCACTAGTTCGTAACGATTTGCACTCAATTCATGTATTTTGTCGAGATAGACGTCTACACGGACTTTTGCATGCTTTGTAGGTATTTTGGGAGCTTTAGGAGCTTAATCGATACATTTGAGGATCGTTCCTCGAGATGACACACCTTCGGACTCATTGGGAAGCAAGCTAGGAGCTAAGGGGGACACATGGGACCTTGTTGGTGCATGCCATGCACCAAATTGAGGCTTGATGATCCAAAACAAGCTGAGGCACCAAAACCACGGCCATTGGGACTTCCACGGGCGTGGAAATAGGCCGTGGTTTTCCCCAGACAGTTGTGACAGCTGTCCCACGATCTTCATGGCCGACTCTTGCAAATTTGGAGGATAAAAGGTGGTCCTACAAGGCTGTTAGAACGGACCCCTCACTCCCATTCTCTCCCACACTCTCAACAACAATATTCTCTCATTGGAAGATTGGATTGGAGCTATCATTGGAGAAGAAGAAAGGCTTCCATTGGAGAAGAAGAAGAAGAAGAACACTAGTTCATAGTTTCATAGTCTTTTTGAGTGATTTTGAGTGAGCTTTGTGAAACGTTTTGCAAGGGTTTATAAGAAACGATTCGAACCTTCTTTTGAAGGATTGTAAGTCCTTCTTGAACCTTGATTTAGCTTGTTTTACTTGTTTCATTTGCTTAATCCATCTTTCATTTCATCCTCTTGATATGGATTCCATGATTTTATGCTTGATGACTTTGATTGTGATGATGCATGTTGTTGGCTAAATAGATGCGATTCTAGGGTAAGGAAAAGATGGTTATGGCTTGGACTATGATAGAATATACTTAAATGAATACTTGGATGACTTGCTTGATTAGACCTAGTCACTGTTTAAAACCACAGTTGGATCTTGCCCTTCCACGGCCGTGGAAAGGGATGAACAACCCGTAATTCTGACTAACTCGTTTGATTTGATAAAACTAAGTGCTAGGACATTAGATTGTTGAAATCCTAGTGTTTGTTGAGCTAAACCTATCCTAGGGTGACCTAGTGTTAGCAACTAAGAGTTAGAAGAGACTTACCCGGTGATTCTTGCTCTTAGATACCGAAGATGACGAATTCTAGGTAGTAGTGAGCCTCACAAGCCGCTATTGGACTGAATGTGCTAGGATAAGTGTTTAGGACTTGCCTTCCCGAGACTTACCCGGTAAGGAGAGGTAGATCCCTAGATAACCATCCGGTTTGTGTAGATATCCCTACCTTAGGCTCCTAGAGACTTACCCGGTGATAGGACCTTAGGTGCGGATTAGTGGATCATGAGACCTACCCGGTAATTGACCCCACTTGAGAAACGTTCACTCCCAACAAACTATGGTTAATCCAAGGAATGATTAGATAGCTTGAGTCCAATGCCATAACCGGAATTTCCAACCCCTAGAATCCGCTTTTCTCTCTTTGATCACATATTTCGTGTTTGCCTTGCTTGTTTGTGTTTAATTGCTAGATTGTTAGTTTGTTTTGCATTCTTATATCGTTGTGATTCTTGATTGATCACCACACAAAACCAAACCCTAGAATATTGAGATTTTCATTTATTTGTTTCTTTCTCTTTTCTTAGCCTAGATCAACACTATCCTTAGTCACTATTTGACTCGATTTCACCTCAGTCTTTGTGTTCGACCTCGGAATACTATCCCTACTACAAAACGTCCCGTACACTGCGGGTTTGCTAGGAGTTAGGAGAAATATAACGAGTCTAAATTTAAGACTTTTGCGTGTCACATTCTTAGCGTAACATTGAGTCAGAGGGATATTATCAGGTTGATAACCCACGGGGGAATGTTAACAACTATTGAGTCATGATGATCAAATAACGGTGATGTGAGATCACATGTTGTCTAATATCGTCATTCCTGACATATTTTATGTCACTTAAGATCTTGGAAAATGTGTGAGAAGCCTAAGATTGAGCTAACAATATATTAGATATCTATAAATAATATGATAATGCCAAGTGAACGCAGAGGGTGACCACTGGATTTTATTTTTATTTGTCTCAAGTGCTAGACCCGGAAAGGGTATAGGTGATGATTCCTTATTTTGAGGAATAAGATGATTGAGTCATAATAAAAGACAAGACCAAGTGAGTCGTGATACGAAGAGCATTAGGCACTTGGTAAAGTGCAGGTGGATGTCTAAGACCTTTGACCCTGAGTGTGTAGTCAGAATCTTTTCAGAAGGCCGGAAGCAATTGGTCGCAACGAAAGGAAGAAATTTGAATAGATTGTTTTCCGTAAGGTTATCAAAAGATCTGAAGGTGAGTTGTGTAAGGCAACCATTTGAGGTTTTAAAGCGGTTTAGAAGTGTTTGAGGGACTAGTATTCCTCACCCTATTGGAGAGTGTAACCCCAGTTTTCCACGGATTCAGTTAGAGAGATACCTACTAGACACCAGTTAGGTCATCAGAGTAGAGGATTGGACAATTGAGCCGGATAATACCGGTGAGTTATCCGGTAACCACTCTACAGCATAATAGCATACGCTTGTGATGTAAGTACATGAAAAGATTTCAAAGTTAGTGGTTTTATGAAAAGCCAACGAGGCTAGCTGAGATATTGTGGATAGTATGAGACGTAACCTTTAAGAGACCCATGTTGAGATAGTTGTAACCTCGACAACGACGAGTTAGGGCTCAGCTCTGTATTTGTGTGATTTTGTTTAACTACTTGTTTATTTCATGTCTGAGTGCTTAGTTAGTGATGTGTGTTTTATTGATGACCTTTGATGTGCGGGGTACATAGATGTGGAAACGACAAGACTTTTGTATAGTGATTAGATACACCCGACTGGTGCCTTAAAGGCCGATCATGATTGTCTTAATCTAAGTTTCGGGACGAAACTTATTGTTAAGGGGGATTGATGTAATACCCCGGAAATTTTTCCTCCGGCAATTTCAGAAACAAATTAGAACTAGACCGATTGTGACTTTTTTTGGGCTTTATTTCTTTGGTATAGACTCCGACTCTATATTTTACCTTCCCTTAAGTTTCGGGACAAAACTTATTTTAAGGGGGAAATGATGTAATAACCGGATATATTACTCCCGGTTATTTCCGAGACAAACCGGAAGCCGACCGGTTTGAAACTTTTTCCGTCACCTTATCCTTTTTCTTTAGACTCTGAGTTTGCTTCTTTTATTTATTTTAGTTATATATTGATTCAGATCTAGCCTTACCGGATCTTTTCCGATTTAGATCTAACCGGACGGTTCCAACAAGTATAAATCCTTCTTCTTTGAGCTTGACGGGCCCATCAAGCTGATGGGCCCATTAGAAGAAACTCCCTTCAGCAGCAGCTTGCCCTAATAGCAGCAAGGCCACGCCCTTGGACGAGATTGCTGCTGCTGCCTCCTTTGTAACCTATCCTCACCTCTCCTCTCGCACGCAAAAGCTCCTTCTGCCCTCTTCTTGCACGCAACACCACAACAACTAGCAGCCTCCTATTCTCCCTCGGACCACAGCGGCGCCCCCTTCCATCGATACCCAGAAGCCATCAACTCAGTAGCAGCGCCTCTCCCTCCAGTTGTACAATACACTGGTACGAGCAGTACTGGAGTCCATCAGCCTTGCCATCCTCCTACAATCCAGACCAATACCGGCCCAAGGCTGCTCGTTCTTCTCTTCGGTCGACTCCAACATAGGTTGCCGACGAGCCCTTCTCTCTAGGAGCACAACAGCTACAACAACAATCCAGGCCGTAGGGGCGGCAACCCAGATTTGCAGGTGCGCCGCAACAGATCTGCGGGGGCGCTTCGGCTAGTGCTTTCGAGCTGTTGAGTCCGTCTAGTCGGGTAAGGACCTCGACCATCTCCTTTGCGTTTTCCTACATGTATGTACTCTGATTAGAGCACCCTTTCTATGCTGATAAACCTCCCATAGAAACCTTGGAGTTGAGCTTGTACATCTGAGGCATTTTCTGAGTTTTCGGAGGTGTTGAACAGTCAGCTTCGGGTCCACATTTGGGTAAGTTAGACTCCTCATTTGTTGTTGAATTTCGGATATGTTATAATTGATATTGTATAGTACAATATACCGAAATTTTAGAGGAATTCGAGTTACAATTTAAGAGTTATGGTGCCCCAAAGTATAGACCTTGAGCAGTTTATAGATTGTGCTGAATTTTGTCTAAGTATTGAGAACGCTGTTTGTGATGCAGTTTTGTGGTACAAATTTGATTGGGTTATATTCCTCGGTTAGACATGATATTTGGATATGTCGTAGTTAAGATTGTATAGTAGAATATATCAAAATTTGAGAGGATTCCATCAAGAGGATTAGTAGTTATAATTTTTCAAAGTCGAGGTTGTAAACAGTTTTCTAGATGGTTGCTGAAATTTTTCTAAGTGTTGAGAAAAAACTGCTTGTGATGCAGTTTTGTGAAATAGATTCGGTTGGGTTATTGACCTCTGTTTGACTTGAATTTTGGATATGTTATTTATGCATATACATAGTAGCATGTGGTAAAGTTTGAGAGTGATCCATAGGTTTAATCCGGATTTGTGATGTTCCGGAGTTGGGTATAAGTATAGTTTGGTTTTAAAAGAGTTGTGCTAGGTTTTAAGTGTGTGTTCTTGGAGATGGTTTGGGATTGTGTATCTTTATGGATTATATCATAAGCAATAATGTTTGGGCAAGTGAGTAAGTGTCTCAGTATGTTTTGGGATTTAGTAGTATTATGTTGGTTGAGCCTTAGTAGTAGATAGTCAGTTTGAATGATAGTCATCGTTCAAACTCAGTAGATCTTTTCCTTTTAGAGTTTATGTCTTGTGGTTTCTGCGGAAATTCTTGAGACTAAGTTTGGGACACCCTAGCATATTGTTATATGATCTTGTAGAGATCGTTGAGACTAGAAGCTGAGGGTTTCTAGCATATCGGATAGTCGTTGATTTGTGTGCCTTGTTATTCAGGCATAAAATACTTTCCTATGGGAAGCTGAGCGTGATATGAGAGTTGGGATTACCTTTGATAAAGGTAAGTCCTTTGTACTTACTTAAGTGCCTTATATGTGTTAGCATAGCTATGATAGTGGTGTGTGTTTATTTATTATTATAACGGTAAACTGGACTAGGACCTTTTCCAGTAATTGGCCCAAGTGTATTATAACCGGGAAGTGACCACTTTTCCAGTTCAAAATGGGGAAACTGGGAGGTGCTCTTGCGACCAGGCCCACAGGTAACGGATAGATGCATCTGATCTATTCATGTCGTTTGTCACGCCCCAGATTTTGGCGCGTTTTTTATATTTAATTATTCCGACTTTTAACTTTTTTTTTTATTAGCTTAATATTTTAGAAAGGGTATTTTTTATGACGTAAAATATAGTTTCCGAGTATACTATTATTATTATTTGAGTAAAAGGGGTAAGTAGGCTTTTATTGTATAAATGTAGATTAAATAGACTTTTTTGTTTCAATGTATATTAACTAGCCCCCTTGTAATTTTGAAAAAAATATAAAATCTAAAAAAGTTTAAGATATTTTCAAAATTGAAAAGGAAAATGAGAGTGGTCCCCTACAATTATTCAAAATTAAAAAGATTTTCTCTCTTAATTTTTTAAAATAAAAAAGAAAAAATGAGAGTGGTCCCCTACAATTAAGGAATTAGTTTTAACATTAAAAAAAATTCTCTCCCTTAATTAATATTGCTTATTTTTTTTCAAAGAGTCGCTTATTTGTTGGCATTAAAATTAATTACATAATTTTATGTACATAATCTGCGTGCGAAATTATGTACATAATCTGCGTGCGAAATTATGTACATAATCTGCGTGCGAAATTATGTACATAAAAATTTATGTACAGAATTTGTGGGGACCACTCTCATTATTCTTATTTAATTAAAAACAGCCATATTAATTAAGGGAGATAATCTTTTTAATGAGAGTGGTCCCCACAATTAATATTTATTTATCTTTTTAATTTAGTTTATCTTTTTAATTTTTAATAGTTATTTATCCTTCTTAATTAAGGGAGATAATCTTTTTAATTAGAGTGGTCCCACAATTAGTAGATTCTTTATAATTTAATTTAGTTTTATTTTTAGGGAGAAAATTGAAAGGGTCTAGATTGTATAATGGATACAAAAAGGCTTTCTTACACCAATTTTCTCTTATTATTTTTTATACGTGTACGTAGTCCGTATTACATTTGTCAGAAAAACCGGAAATTTTCCCCGATTCGCAAGTCCCGTTCCGATTTATTGTGATCGAATTAATAAAATCCCGATTTACTAATTTTTTTTAATTTTAGTTATCTTACTTTTCTTTTCTCTCCCTTCTTTATTTTCTTTCCTGTATTGTCTTTTCTTCTTTTTCCCTTCCCGCTCACCTGCCCATCAGAGGACAATGCCCAACTTCAGCGTGCACGCAAGCTTTCCGGCCCCTCGTTCTCACCAGCCTACAACTGCAACTCGACCCTCCGGTGCCGTCCCAGACCCCTTCACCTCGCAGTTGAACCTCTCAACTCGCCAACCCTCTGCAGCTCTTTGTTCCCTCACCACATGGAGCTTCAACCGGGACTAAGAGGAGCCCACCTTCTCGATCTCTCTCTAACCCATCTCTTTCCCTAAACCCGGACCCCCGTGAGCCAACCCAGTCGCCCTCTCCCCAGACCCGATGACCTAACCCTAGCAACGATTCTAGATCCACCAACCACCGTTGGTGTCATTGCTATCGCCACCAGGAGGAAGTCCAGACCAGCCAAGCACATCCTTGTCAGCCGCGAGTTGCTACCAGAAACGAGATGACGCTGACTTCATATCCGAGCCGTCGTCTTCACCTCTCGAGCCCACTTGCAGAACTAGGCTTCCAGATTCGCTGCAAAGCCATGCTGTCACCGGGCTGAGTCCTCTCCTCTGTGGACGTCGCTCGAAACCAGTCCACGAATGAAGGGGAACAAATCCGGTGAAGCAATCAGCCCAGGCACCGCCGCATGCATCGGTCTTCGTCGGGACCGCCAGCAGCTCCGCTGCCTCTCCTCACCGCCGGAGGAGCCCTGCCCTGGCCGCCACGACACCTTGCCCTCTCCTACCCGCCGCCAACAGTGGGTTTTGAAACCCTTTCTCCTTATTTAAAGCGGACTCCCTTATTTTTAATGTAATTGCATTATGTACCCATTATTAAGTAATTACAGATTTGGCCCAGATTTTTATTTTCAGAATATATACCAAGTTTATGGAACCTCATGAGTTGCCCAGAAAATGTTTTTACGGACTTCCAACCAAATTTTAATAACGGATTTTATTCTTATAGTTTATAATTGTTATATATTATGTCCCATGTGTATATAATTGTATAATTTGTCCCGGAAAGTATTTAAGCGGGTTCTAACCTTTGTTTTGAAAACGGGTTTTACCTTAGATTCTATATAAGTTATATATTTCGTTCAAATTTAGCATATGAGCTAAATTTGCTTAATTTTGGTGTTAGGTTCGGAAGCGTCCCGATAAATGCCTAACAAGTTCAAAGTCGACATCCATTGATTGACTTCCGTCTTGTCGTGTGAGTATCCTTTCCCGCGATCTAGTAATGTTTAGTACTAGTATCATGCTAGGTTGGATAATCTAGCATAACTTAGAGTGAATGCCAAGTAGTGACTTTGGACCTTAGGTGAGTGTTTGAGGATTTTGAAATGTTCTAAAGCTTGAGGTGTGTTTGATTTGGAGAAGTTATAAGGCTTTGAGTGTATGTTCGATCTTGTGAGCGTTCCGAGGCTTGAGGTTGTGGTTATATGGTTGTTGAGATTATGGGTTAGGATATGCGTATCTTAGCATAGTGTTGATACCGTTGAGATTGTTGAGACTAGGCATGTTTATCCTAGTTAGTGTTGTGGGTTATGTTTTTTAGAGATCTTAGGGTCTAGAAGTCTGAGTACTTCTAGTTTGTATTGAGTGTGGTGTGAGCATGAGGGATTCTAGGATGCAGTCCTAGAATGAGAGTCAAATGATCTCGTGTAGATCATTTGTGTAGAAGTATAAGACTTCTTGAGTTGAGCGGGTTTTGATAGATTTCTTGTTGTGAGCAGGTTGTATGCTTCTTCCCAAGGGAAGTGAGAGCGTTTTGTGAGTTAGCGTATGAGACGAGGTAAGTCTCCAGACTTGCTTAGCTCGTATTCCTTGTATTAGCATTGATGTGTGTTTGGTGGTGTGTGTTTTTGTTTATTGTTTATAACAACTAAACCGGAATTAGGATTACCGACCTTTATATTAGTTTGGCCCAATTGTATGATAACGGGCGGTGACAACTTGCCTAGCTCCCGCGAGAGCTAGGAGGTTCTCGGCGACTATCCCGTACTGGTAGACGGTCGGATGCATCAGTGCATTCCGTGTCGGTAAGTAGGGACCGAGGCGAGTTTCGGTGACTGTCGTGTCACAACCTAAGTTGAATTAGAACGGGATACGACTTAATAATAATAAAGATAATAAACCGGATTGGTGTGCTTTTAAGTATGTTGTGTGCTTGCGGTGTTCTACTTGTGTATGTGCCTTTCCCATTAATTTTAATGCTTCAAATATGAGCTAACGGTTTTATACCGATTGTTGTAGATTGCCTTGCAGGTTAGGAATGTGGTCGAGAGATCCGGAAGAGTGGGCAGCCAGGGTCCGTACATTTTAGGAAGGGTTTATGGATGGAGTTGAGTTGTGTTTTGTCCTTCGATTGTGGTGTTTTGTATGTCGTGTATTTGGCGTTTGGTTTTTGTGTTGCATATCGGCTGAAGTCTTTTGTTGTTTTCCTTCGGGTTTCTTATCATTTGCATTAAAAAGGAATTTCGGTTTTGCCTTTATTTGTGCCATGTTGGAAAGGTCCGGTGAAAATGTTGTCAAGCTAAGGGTCGGGACCCATTGTGAGGTCCCAACCCGTAGCGCCCCGGGTCCCGCGGATTTGGGGTGTTACATCGGTAACGGGGACAGAGGCGAGTTTCGGGAGATTATCGTGTCACAAAATAAGTTGAATTAGTAATGGAAATAATTAAACGAAAGATAATAACCGGTTTGTGTGCAAGCGGCGTTTCTGAACCTCGATCATCCTTATCTTCTTCCGTCGGTGGATCTGACGACAACGATAATGGAGATACTAGAAGTGATGAAGACGGTGGTGGAGGCGGTGGTGGGGGAGAGTGAAATTGATGTCGCCGTCGCTCACCACTCCTAGTCGCCACTCACATTCATCGTCGGCTGGTAGAGACGATGTTGTCAGAGATGGTTGGGATTTGGCCAGGTACTTGAACGATTAGGAGAGTCGGGAGATCGACAGGGATAGATTGAATAGGGCTATAGAGGTTTTTTTACCACGGGTATTAATAAACCGGGGTCCGAAAATTGTTGTATACTATGGTTAGTTTATATAACCGGGGTCCGAAATTATTATACCCCGGTTAGTTCATATAACCGGGGTCTGAATTTTTTATAAAAAAAATAATTGATTGACCTCGGTTATAAATATAAACGTGGTCCGAAAATACCTTTGATCACGGTTCTTTCAAACCGCTCCAACGTAAGCGAGGTCTAGAGGGGGTCTTTGTACTAGTGTATGTTATGTGTTTTACTTCTTGATGTGTGTTTGTGTTGTTATGGTTATTCTGATTCATGGAATGTTAGCTAACGGTTTATCCGTGTTGTTTGTTCTTTGCAGGTTTAGGTAGTTGCAGAGAGATCTAGAGCGGATGGTCAGACGGGTCCACGTACTCATTTAGATGGGGACGGGGGTGTCCTTAGTTTCTTCATATGCGCTGTAGTATTATCTCTGTCTTGTAAGACTGATACATACCATTCATGTAAATATTATTTAACGTTTTCAAATGATTTAAATATGTTTGTGCCTTGTTGTAATATTCTTGTAAGGTTGTTGTCAAACTAAGGTCGGGACCCATCGTGAGGTCCTAACCAGTAGCTCCCCGAGTTTTGAGAATTTGGGGTGTTACAAGGATAATGTTTAAAAACAACTATGGGTATACACTAAATAATGATCATGATAATCATGAAATCTAAACATACCTAGGAACAACAAATTTGATGGTTGAAACACATTTCTTGCACTTGTATTTAGTACCATCAACCTCAACTTTGGACATGCATGTCTTGCAAGAATTGTAAAACCATCCAAATGTACCGTCTATAGCTTCGATAGTTGTCATGGTAATACATGTGCATTTCTAACCACAAATATTAATGACTAATTAAATTAAGATTTTTTAAATAAATAAATTTAAATATTAATGCTTTCTGAATTACCTTAGTAGTAGACAATATCTCAGAAATTGTTTTCCTATCAGTTTGAGACAAGAAAATTTCAGCCAAAGATAGTGTTGGTTGATTTGTTTCCATTGGAATGTTCAGATCATCCAAAAGTTTTGTTGTCATTGGAAACCTATAAAACAACATAGAAAAGGATATGTTAAAAACTTAATATGCATTACCAAGCAAAAAAAAAAAGAGTAGAGTTAAATCTAATAAGACTAATACTAAAATGTTTTTGAAATTCATAATTTCAGAAAGTCCACATTCATCAACAAATACAATTGTGGCTCCTTTGACATTGGAATTGTAATGTTCACATACATCAAATAACATACATTTTAGATAACATAAAAAATTAATTTTATATGTTGCTTGATTTATAGAAATGACTGAATTTATACCACCAAATTCTTTGATAGCAACAAGATGGATAAGGACAACAATATTGTCTGTAGCATCAAAATGGATAGAATGTTCTTCAAATTGATGAGCATATTCGTTCCATAATGTACACTTTAGGACTTCTTTCCTAATTAGGTAAAAAAACATTGAATTACTTAAATAAGAAATACATTAAAGGATTAATCTATAATATAGTAATGGTATTTGAATACACATTAGAAGGTTGGATTAACTTGTAACTTTTCAAATAGATATTTCTTCTTTCATAATGGTTGTCCATTGCACCAACAACAACCAAATTGCCAATAACATCTATCAGGATAACAAAACAAAATAGTGTTAATTTAAAAGTTAAAAAAAAAGAATAAAAATATATATAATCGAATTAAATATAAACAAACGTAATAGAGTTATTTGAACTTACTAATCAGATACCTAGGGTCAACACCAATGTTTTGAATTTCATCGAAATTCATAAAATTGAATTCATACCTTTGAATACCAAGTAATTCAATTTGTTTGACAGAAGTAGTATAGTTAAAGATAACCTTATAGGGCAAATGGCTTTATAGAAGCTTGGATAGGTATTTTGATACTCCAAAGTTGGAAATAAGATATGTAGAACCCGCAGAAATTGAATGAAACTGATGTACCAATTCTTTCTTGATTATAGCATGAATTCTGTTACCTTGTTGAATTTTGGCAAAAAAAAAATAGAGTTATTCAACATATAATGTTGTCAATCGAGAGAAAGTATTTTAAGGTACCTTTTCATCGATGAGAATCATGTCCTTCGAGTAAAATTTGTTGGGACTTCCATAAATTGGTACCAACCACTTGTGAGTTACACGTACTTTAATTTTCCAATCGATTGAGTTGTTCAACTACAATTCTTGCAATAAATAGTATTGCTTCGACATGACAACTGTAGAATTCAAGAACATGAGCCATTAGGATACACGGAGATTAGACATAAACATTTACAAAATGGTGGTGAAAGTAAAAGGGCTTAAGAAATTACCTTTGTCGACAATGTGAAATAGTCTCTTATGTAACTCTGAAAAGAATGACAAATGCAGAATTAGATAAGAGGAACCATTATGATAAACTGAAATTAATCAAAATCATTTACAGAATGGAGGGGAAAGTGAATGGGTATTAGAAATTACATTTGTCGAACCTATGAAATTGTGAGTTGTGTAACTCTGAAAAGAAGGCTAATATGTTTAATAAACGTTGTTTGTTTAGTATGTATATATAGATAACAATGGTTTAGTAGATATCTTGGAAAAAAAACTTGAAAGATTTGTTTGGTAACAAAAAGATTTTGATATAGATATGATCTTTAGATATTCCAATGTACTTAATAGAATTTGAGAAAAGAATGAACTGATGAGGATGACGAAGATCTTATATATTGTAAGAAAATGAAGATAATGAAACCGGTTTATTTTTAAAAAAATATATATTGTATGAAGATTTTGTGATTAAAAAGATACGGTGTGGTAGGATAGCTTTTGTTCTGAAGTAGTTTACTTTCAACTGTGTACTGATTTTATTTTTTTGTATGAAGGTTAATATATTATTCTGTATGAAGATTTAGTTATATTTTTTTTAAATATATTGTATGAAGATTTCGTATGAAGGCTAATATGCTTTTTGTATAATTTCTTGCAACTGTGTACATAATTTATGTTATGGCTGTGAATGTGTTCATTTGATGTTCAGATTGAGAAACAGATTCGCAGGAAATATATTTGATAGGTTTTTGAATGCCAGAAATTTTATGTACTGAATAATGTTAATGATGTGTAATAGGCTTCTAGCATACAAAATTTATATATTGACTAAACTAAATGATTAATGTATTGGATGTGAATGTTGTAGAATGATCATATTGTATAATTACTAATGTGAAAGAGATTATTGTGTCAGTGAATCTGGTCATCTGCTTTTGAAAGTGAGAATCCGGTCATCTGGTGCAGGGTGAATGGTAATATGGAGAGTGTTTTTTGGTAGACTGTCTTGCAGCTATGAACAGAATTGGTACATCACTTTTAAATTAACTCCGTTTAATACCAGATCAAATCGGATTCCGATCCGCCAATCTCCATTCTCTTAAATAAAATAAAACAATATTAAATTCTATCATTTTATGTGACCTTGATTCACATAAAATGATAAATTATGTAACCCGTAAATAAATCCGTTTTTTTAAAAAACCGAAGAACGGTTCCGGACGAATAACGGTTCCGGACGAATAACGGTTTATCCTTTCAGCCCATCTTTGAATTAGATGAGCAGGCCAATCACGGGCCTAGTAACCCCCTGCCGGCCCAATACGGAGGAAGAGCGGGCTGCTGATCCAGTTTGACTCCCCAGCCCAACAACTCTTTCCTAACCCACTCCCATAACCTTATTACTTCCCTAATATATCTTCTAATTATCTTACACCCTCCTAATCCTATCCCCATCTACCGTTTCCGCTTAAACCTAATCTACCATCCTGCAACACACGTTAACAGCACCGAAGTGAAGGGCTTTTTTCCCCTGCTTTCCGCCGCTCTCTCTCGTCAGCACCGGGTGTTGCAGCCTCGCGCTTTTCCTCAAGACAGCAGCGCCGCCACACCGGTAAGATCTCGTCCCCCTCTCTAGTGTCTCTATCTTCTGCACCGCTGAACCTTTGAATCGTCTTAGCACACCAGACCACCGAAGAGGACGAGTCTCTCAGCCAGAACCGCTATACCCTGCAAGGACGTGTAGGTGTCCCTCCAGATCAGAACTCGGGAACGCTGGTGAGTGCACCTGCAACCTTCTCGACCCAATCCTAGATCCACCTCAGCACCTTCTAATCCTGTTTGCTCGCGTGACTCTTGTACTCGCAGAACAGTTTCTTGCCCTCCTTCTCACGATTCTTCGCCGAGCCACTTGACGCCAGCCTAGGGTGAACGAGGATAGGAGAGATTAGTCAGACCGACGTTGATAACGATCCGGCTCTCGACGACGGTGCATCTTCGAGTCAAGATAACTCTCACCTACTTGGGACTAAACGCCACGTTACTGTCAGCACCATAGTCGACGGTGAGGCTTTTACCCTTATACCGGATTGTATGTATCCTTTGAATTTAGTCGTTGAATAGGATGTTGTAAATAGAGAGGAGTGGTGTAAGTTTTATGCAGTAGGTAGGCTAAACATGTTAAGTTAAATTCTTTTGTTCTTTTACTGTTCAATCAAAAACTGAGTGGAAAGGCCTTAGGATCAAACATGTCTCTATAGTCCATTTTGAAGAATTACACGTGTGTTACACTAATTTAGTTTACTTCTGTGGTGTTAGTGTAATATCCAGAATTTTTATTCTGTTTAATTCCAAATCAATTCGGATTTCGAGCCGCTGACGGTTCCCATTCTATCTAGTATTTCTTTCTTCACAAATTTTATCATTTTATGTAGAATTTAATTCACATAAAATGATAGAATTATATCAAACCCTAATTCTTATAATTATTTATCATTTTATGTAGAATTTAATTCACATAAAATGATAGAATTATATCAAACTCTAATTCTTATAATTAATCCTTAACGATGACTTTAGACGAGATCATGACAAGGCTAAGACGAGACTGTGACAAAGCTGCGACGAGACCATGACAGAGTTGAGACGAGGTCATGATGAAGCCCGACAACTCTGTGACGAAGTCATGCATGGGCCTGACAAAGCCATGATGAGTTTTTGACAAGTTTTGATAAACTTTCAGCCCACTTAATTCTTGCCTTATTTCAGCCCACGTTTCTTGTTGGATTTACATGAAAGCCCTTTGCTTCTCACTTGTCTGCATAAATCGGAGCAGCCCAAGAGGCCCAGCTGAACGTGGCCCAAAGTACGTTTCCCTTGTGTGCTGGTCAGTGACGTGCAGCAGCCCTGAAGAGGAGGCAAGTCGTCGACCCTCTCATTCCCCATCTCCATGTAACGGCCGAGAATCACGCTGAGTATCATCCCACGCTGATCTCCTTCCCTTTCATTTCTGGGTCAACGTACAAACCCTCAACAACCGACTACATCGAACGATCCCTCTCACACAGATCAAGCTGCCGCCGTCTTCAGCATCTCGCACAGCAGGCTCCTTCTTTGTGCACTCGGACGCCACAAATAGAAGCGTCGGACCACGTCTTCCCCTCCTTCACGTCGTGGTTGAAACACGCCCAAGTCTACGCAGCTGCAGCGATCTTCTACATCCTCTCGGTCACACCGGCAAGGGCCCGAGACTTCTTCGATACCTTCGACACGTCCAACCACACAGCGAGCCAGGAGAGCACTCGTAGCATCGCGTCTAACTTCAACGGATCTTCAAACCGCAACTGCAGGCCTCTCGAGTCTCAGGTGATCCGTGAATAGTCTTTTGATCTCTGTTGGACTTGAATTTTGGATATTATATAGTTGATGTAACACCCCGAATCCGCGGGACTCGGGATGCTACGGGTTGAGACCTCACAATGGGTCCCGACCCTTAGCCTGACAACAATCTCACCGGACCTTTCCAACATGGCACAAATAAAGGCTCAAAAACTCGAAAACGTTTATAGTGCAAATGATAAGAAACCCGAAAGAACGCAACAACAAACTTCAGCCGAGATACAACTCGAAACCACAATGCCAAACACGCGGCATACAAAATGCAAACCAAAGGAAAAACATAACTCGACTCCAACTCATAAACCCTTCCTAAAATGTACGGACCCCGGCTGTCCACCCTTCCGGATCTCTCGGCCGCATTCCTAACCTGCAAGGCAATCTACAACATTCGGTATAAAACCGTTAGCTTATATTCGAGGCATTAGAATTAACGGAAAAGGCACAAACACAAGCAAAACATCATAAACACACAACATAATCAAAGGCACATCAATCCGGTTTATTATCTTTATTATGATTAAGTCATATCCCGTTCTAATTCAACTTAGATTTGTGACACGAGACCACCGTGGTCCCGCCTCGGTCCCTATTTCCGGCATGGAACGGTACGGATGCCTCCGACCGTCTAACCAGCATGGCTAGTCGCCGAGAACCTCCTAGACTCTCGCAAGAGCTAGGCAGATGATGTCACCGCCCGTTATCATACACTTGGGCCAAAATAATATAAAGGTCGGTAATCCTATTTCCGGTTCCGTTGTTATAACATAAACAGTAAACACACACCACCCAACACACATCAATGCTAATACAAAGAATACAAGCTAAGTAAGTCCGAAGACTTACCTGAATCGAGTCAAAATCTCGATAATGCTACTACTCGATTCCGTAAGGATAAGATCTCAAACACCTGGTTATAAAAGGAAGACTTGGATCAATATCATATCCATACTCTTAGAAGTTTTCTACTTCTAAGCTAACAAGATCATCTAAGAGAAGAAAACCAACTCGCTCTCTTGGTGTAAAAAGACAGTTTTACCCTTAGTATGGAATCCCTAAAAGTCTAGGAAGTTTCAAAAACCTCAACTAAAATCACTCTTTCTTAACAACATTTACTTAATTGTTCATATGCTTATATATACTTATAGATCATACACTTTCATTTCTTCCTCCAAGGTTATAATCCGACTCATATCACTTACGCTACAAACATTAATTCCTACACACCCTTCCGTCCAAGTTGTGATTACAAATATTTACATTCCACCTTTCCAATTATGCAAACAACTAACTCAGATCACATTACTCGGTCAACAAGAATCCAACAACCCCTTTCTCACAAGATGCATCTTAACATAATGGTTACATATAATTACCTACGACCCAAACATTTACCAAAATCCCCAATTCCGGGATTAGGGTTTACACCAACAATCTTCACTATAATTCCAACAATCCAACATCATCTTCTCACTACAATTAATTTAACTACATCAACCGAGAATTCACTAGACTTTATGCCCAATTTCATAATTACATACAAGTTAGCTAAACCAGCCTTCAAGTCTCAAATATCTCAATTAGTGATCTAGGATTTAAAAAGGAAGCACTTGAACTCACACTGCACACTGCAGTAAACGTGGCGGCGGGACTGGTGGTCCTTGGCGGCCAATGAAGGCGGCGAGGTGAGGCAACCAACAGCAGTGAAGGAACCCCTTTCAACGTGCTAGAGAGGAGACCCGAGCCCGACTTCTTCGACAGGCTGCTGAAGGAGAGCCAACACCGTCGTCTTCGGCGGGTTGTAGGAGGTCCAAGGCCGGCGTCTTCGACGGATGCAGAAGAAGATCTGGGTCGGCGTCATTGGCGGTTGCAGCAGGAGGTCCGACACCGGCGTCTTCCACAGCCTACGGAAGGAGGACCGAGGCGGCGAGGCCGGCTTCTTCGACGGCTGGAGCCTTGTGTCGCCGTAATATTAGGGCTCATTGTAGGCAGCAACCGGCGAGAAGAGCGGGACAGATCCGAGAGAGAGAGAGAGAGAGATGGACATCAGAGAAGGAAGATGAAGGGAGGTCCGACGAGAGGTTGATGGGGAGCAGCTTCGGCGTGAGAGAGGAAGAAGAAAGCACCAGCTGCTGATTTCCATCTCAACGTGAAGGAGGGAGGAAGACTCAAGGTAGGCGGCAGCCTTGCGTGACACAAGCCTCCTGAGGGCGTTAGGTTTAGGAAGGAGAAAGGCCGGATGGGCCACACATCTCTTGGGCCGGCCCGTCTTGACGGCCCAAATGTTTTATCTTACCGGGTTAGAAAGAAAAAAAAACGAAATAAATAGAATGGCGGAAAGGGTATAAACCGGTCAAATTCCGGTTTGGCCCGGAATTTATCGGAATAAATTTCCGATTATTTCTAAAATACAGTTGAAATATATTTAAGCTAATAAAATATCGATAAAATCCGGAAAAATAAATATCGCAAACACGCCTCAAATTGAGGCGTTACATCAGATCTCCCTAAAAATAAGTTTCGTCCCGAAACTTCCTATACGTCAAACTTCTCGGTCCCTAAGGCCGAGGTGTGAACTCTCAAACTAAGAAGGCTTAACCTTTTTAATCTATACACACAATCTACTCAAACTACCACATCGAGATATATCAGGTCATAAAGCACATTCCCACACAAGGCACGAACTACACATAACATCACACATGCACATAACTAAATCAAGGTAAGAACTAGGTCTAACCCATCGATTCTATCGAGGCTAATAGCTCCGCGTAAAACTCAACTAAAGATACTACCCTCCGTCTTCAGTAACCCTCATCGGTTCCTCGTCTACAACTAGATCCTCATGACTGACCACATGTCTCGAGTCATGTATGTACTCTCTTGATTGATACTCATAAACACCGGGTGAACACTCTCTACTCTCGGCGGCTACGCCAACCGGTAAACCACTTTCCCAACTTACGCTAACATTTCAAAAAGTTCCGATATATAGGAACTCAACTTCCTACTCGGGTCTTTCTCAATGCTGAATTTCCAATTTGTTTCTCTTTGATTACCTCTAACACAAAAGGTCGAACTTCTTAATTGGTCCCGCTAAACCAAACTTTGATGTTTCATTTTCTCAATCGTGTTGCAAGTTCCAAGCAATGAAGGAAGTACTTTACTTTACACCGCTTCTACTAACGAGACACGTATGCTATTACCTTTACCTCGTTCCTCAATACTCAATCAAGACTTGTCTTGGAGAATCACTTGTCCTCTTCAAACCCATCATACCCCGAGGCAAATTTCAAACAGTTCACCAATGAATCTCCTCTCAACTCTCCACAACTTCATTGTTAATTTCCGTCTTATTCCATACTTCATGGTCATCCGGGGTAGGTTATCCATAGATAGTGTTACTTGGAGAGTCTCTCCCCAAATCCGGTAATGACCAACACATCCGAGAAAACTTGTAGTTTCTTTCACATCCTTCGGGGGTTATCATCCCGTGACAATTTGTCATACAACTTCTCTGTTCTCGAGAGTAGACCAAAATATCCTATCTGGGAATTAGTAAGCCCATATGGAATCGCTACAACTCGTAGTGACCATGGTTTGTCTGAAATGCCGTAATTGCAATGTTCCAGTCTCGAATTCTCATTTGGTGAACAGACCTTAAATCAATTTTAGAAGACTCTATCGACCCTTGCAACCGGTCGAGTAGATCATCCATTCGTTGTAAGGGATACTTGTCCTTCATTATTATCTTATTTGTCTCACGGTAATCGATATATAGACGGAGATAACATCTCCTCTTTGCAAACTGGTGTTCTCCATAACAACCTCAAATCAAGAGTTAACTTTTGATGTTCTCTATGGCCGTGCATTGGTTATAATGAACCCTTATCAACACGTCATTGCAACTAGTCGTTCAAATGCTCTTTCGACTCACGTATTTTTACAAGCGTCATTATGTAAAGCGCCTTGGAGGTCAGAGTTGAGCCCAAACTCAACCTTAGTGGAAAAATCCACATTCCGATGTATTGGAATCCGTGGTATCTCGGGTTCTATCTTTTCTCTTCCCGTGATATATCGTAATAACCGACCTAAACACGTGTATCGTAATAATCTTGTCTTATCACTTTACTTGTGGTCATGACACAATTGATATACCCCGATCTATTGAGGTGACGTCCTTTAAACACGTGTATTGCTCCATCTTTATCTAAAATGTTGACCGTCTTTCTTTTACAAATCCTCAATCTCCTGAACTCGTGGAACTTGCTCGAGTCTTCCGACTCTTGAAGCCTTGGTTAAGCAATAATTCAACTAATCCCTCTTTTCACTTTTAAGAGAAAGGCGATAATAACATTTCTTGATCTCGTGCATGTGTTCAGTCGCAAAGGTCTTAACTACAAGACTCGCTCATGCCTTATAACAAATCGATACAATCTCCTTCACTTCTTCGGACATCCCAAGCTATGGGAGGAGCTCTTCGTATCCCACATCAACATTCACTATAGACATCTTTTCTTCAAGTAGGTGTAGAATTTTATACTTCAGCTTCTTATGTAACGTCAAACCGACAGTAGAGGCTCTAACCTCAATCTTTCATGTACTACTTGTACATCTCATATCGAGAACAAACTTCACAACTTCAATCTTCTCCTACTCTTGTTGGTCCCTTAAGCATCTCTTGGTATTCCGTGAACAATCTCACACCGTACTAGTATGCCTTCAGACAAAATTCTCAGCCATAATCACAAAAATATCCACTCATTACTCCACCAATCACTAACATCGTAATTTCAAGCTTGAAGTGTTGCCCTAATCTAAGTCCTCCCTTTCACACCAAAGCCACCATGGCTCTTTTGTGTGAGTGTGACGCCTCTCTCTCATCTTTTGCTCGCGAAAACATACCCTCCATTTTATTAGAATGAACATACTATACATCCTCTTATTATACTCCCGTCTACGCACCACAAACAATGAAAATATCACCTTCCTCTTGATCTACTAGTTTCCTTTACCATGATCAAAACATAAAACTTCTAATCCAAGTCGATCTCCCATATGTTGTTCTCATGACCTAAGAAGGTCGTAAAGGATCATTACAAACACTTTACAGTCATATGCTTGAATCCACCAATGCTACTTGATTATAACATTTTCACTTCCGTTGATATAACTCCTTATTGCTGACATTGAACCATCGCGAATACTTTAAGCTCTTGTTGTTGATCCTTTGTAGGCCCATAATCTTGTTTACTCATCCCTCTACACTCGCCAATAGACAAACCGCACCTGTGCATTCTCAGTTGTCACCGATTAACTTGTATCCGACTTTCTCCGATGTCGACGACTTATTATTCTACTACAGTTCTCATGTTACCATTCTCATGAAGGTTACCCTCCTCGGGGTACTCTACCTTACATAGTTCCTTCTTCATTCCACGCTTCCTTTTCTTTATAAGATAACTATATCTTCTTGGCCTTGTTGTTTCACACGCCCCGCTTACATAGGCTTAATTTTTCCCTCGTGATATCTTGTAAATGTGTATTCTCAACATCTCTAATGTTAGTCATTATCCTCTCGCATTTCTCTTGGTCGGTATCTTAAGTCCTTCCATAAAAGCTCCTTGTTTCTCCTTTCATCTTCTTGGGATCATCATTTATACGCACTTCATCCTTCTTGGCGTTTTTTTTTTTTTTTTTAGCC
>BSUD01000003.1:127060146-127116010 GCA_033239045.1 Fagopyrum esculentum | reverse complement strand
ACTTCATCCTTCTTGGCGTTTTTTTTTTTTTTTTTAGCCTTATCATCATAACAGAAATCGGTCAACTCCACGTGAATCCCCACCATGCCCTTCTTCTCATAACTCTAGTAATGTTGAATCTTTCACCGTGTGATCTTCCTCGTAACCCTCGTATTTTTGACTCTTCACTTTGGTACCTCGCGAGTTTAACATACGGTATTTTAAATCCTTCTCACATGTTTGGTTCGCTTCTCTCAATCTCTCATCTTAACTCCTATGTTTAGAAACGTTTAAGGAAAGCTTCACTTCTCGTAATGGAACACCGCCTTTAACCTTGTTAGAATGTACTCATCTCCTCCTCGATTCACATCTTTAGTTGTCCACGCGTCTTCTTAAAAAACTTAAGTTTGGTATCCCTATTGGTCTCGTCGTCGTACAATCACGGTTTCTTTATAACCACTTATACACCTTAACCTTGCCCTCTTTACTTGTATTGCTTCCATCTCGAATTCTCTTAAGTTGACTCAAAGTTCCCTTCTATTTGTTCGTCTTTGCCGCTAATGTCCTCTTTATCCTTCAAATGATTTCTTTGACGTCCCAAAAGGAGTCTGATGAATCGTCAGGGTGTTCGCCAAAATGTGATGCTCAACTCGGTACTTGAGCATACTTATCACCGTATATATACTATCATAATCCCTATACTATCATAATCCCAAAAAGGCGGTTGTCCAAGGGCAATGATAGCTTCCTATCAACTTAACTATAACATCCACTACTACTGATATAATACTAGCATACCATATGTGTATGTATATATAACTATATACATAAGTTTTATGCTCACATTACTACTAATATATCACATCTGGAAAATCAATACAATAATACAAGGTCCAAACAAGTACTATAGTCCACATATATTAACTATACATATAAATCAAGTCATCATGCAACTACAATCCACATATACTATACCTATCTACATATATACATATATATATCAAGTCCAATAAACTAAGCTGCCGAGATCCGCGGAAGGAGTGGTGGTCCATACATTCTACCCCGACTCATGCATGTGATTTTGAAAACGAAAAGTCAAAACCCGTGTGGGTTTTGTTTATTCCTCATTCGGCCTTTAGAAGATTGCGAGTGCCATTGTTGTCAACCTAGGGCTCTGATACCACTTTTGTAACACCCCGAATCCGCGGGACTCGGGATGCTACGGGTTGAGACCTTACAATGGGTCCCGACCCTTAGCCTGACAACAATCTCACCGGACCTTTCAAACATGGCACAAATAAAGGCTCAAAAACTCGAAAACGTTTATAGTGCAAATGATAAGAAACCCGAAAGAACGCAACAACAAACTTCAGCCGAGACACAACTCGAAACCACAATGCCAAACACGCGGCATACAAAATGCAAACCAAAGGAAAAACATAACTCGACTCCAACTCATAAACCCTTCCTAAAATGTACGGACACCGGCTGTCCACCCTTCCGGATCTCTCGGCCGCATTCCTAACCTGCAAGGCAATCTACAACATTCGGTATAAAACCGTTAGCTTATATTCGAGGCATTAGAATTAATGGGAAAGGCACAAACACAAGCAAAACATCATAAACACACAACATAATCAAAGGCACATCAATCCGGTTTATTATCTTTATTATGATTAAGTCATATCCCGTCCTAATTCAACTTAGATTTGTGACACGAGACCACCGTGGTCCCGCCTCGGTCCCTATTTCCGGCATGGAACGGTACGGATGCCTCCGACCGTCTAACCAGCACGGCTAGTCGCCGAGAACCTCCTAGACTCTCGCAAGAGCTAGGCAGATGATGTCACCGCCCGTTATCATACACTTGGGCCAAAATAATATAAAGGTCGGTAATCCTATTTCCGGTTCCGTTGTTATAACATAAACAGTAAACACACACCACCCAACACACATCAATGCTAATACAAAGAATACAAGCTAAGTAAGTCCGAAGACTTACCTGAATCGAGTCAAAATCTCGATAATGCTACTACTCGATTCCGTAAGGATAAGATCTCAAACACCTGGTTATAAAAGGAAGACTTGGATCAATATCATATCCATACTCTTAGAAGTTTTCTACTTCTAAGCTAACAAGATCATCTAAGAGAAGAAAACCAACTCGCTCTCTTGGTGTAAAAAGACAGTTTTACCCTTAGTATGGAATCCCTAAAAGTCTAGGAAGTTTCAAAAACCTCAACTAAAATCACTCTTTCTTAACAACATTTACTTAATTGTTCATATGCTTATATATACTTATAGATCATACACTTTCATTTCTTCCTCCAAGGTTATAATCCGACTCATATCACTTACGCTACAAACATTAATTCCTACACACCCTTCCGTCCAAGTTGTGATTACAAATATTTACATTCCACCTTTCCAATTATGCAAACAACTAACTCAGATCACATTACTCGGTCAACAAGAATCCAACAACCCCTTTCTCACAAGATGCATCTTAACATAATGGTTACATATAATTACCTACGACCCAAACATTTACCAAAATTCCCAATTCCGGGATTAGGGTTTACACCAACAATCTTCACTATAATTCCAACAATCCAACATCATCTTCTCACTACAATTAATTTAACTACATCAACCGAGAATTCACTAGACTTTATGCCCAATTTCATAATTACATACAAGTTAGCTAAACCAGCCTTCAAGTCTCAAATATCTCAATTAGTGATCTAGGATTTAAAAAGGAAGCACTTGAACTCACACTGCACACTACAATAAACGTGGCGGCGGGACTGGTGGTCCTTGGCGGCCGATGAAGGCGGCGAGGTGAGGCAACCAACAGCAGTGAAGGAACCCCTTTCAACGTGCTAGAGAGGAGACCCGAGCCCGACTTCTTCGACAGGCTGCTGAAGGAGAGCCAACGCCGTCGTCTTCGGCGGGTTGTAGGAGGTCCAAGGCCGGCGTCTTCGACGGATGTAGAAGAAGATCTGGGTCGGCGTCATTGGCGGTTGCAGCAGGAGGTCCGACACCGGCGTCTTCCACAGCCTACGGAAGGAGGACCGAGGCGGCGAGGCCGGCTTCTTCGACGGTTGGAGCCTTGTGTCGCCGCAATATTAGGGCTCGTTGTAGGCAGCAACCGGCGAGAAGAGCGGGACAGATCCGAGAGAGAGAGAGAGAGATGGACATCAGAGAAGGAAGATGAAGGGAGGTCCGACGAGAGGTTGATGGGGAGCAGCTTCGGCGAGAGAGAGGAAGAAGAAAGCACCAGCTGTTGATTTCCATCTCAACGTGAAGGAGGGAGGAAGACTCAAGGTAGGCGGCAGCCTTGCGTGACACAAGCCTCCTGAGGGCGTTAGGTTTAGGAAGGAGAAAGGCCGGATGGACCACACATCTCTTGGGCCGGCCCGTCTTGACGGCCCAAATGTTTTATCTTACCGGGTTAGAAAGAAAAAAAAACGAAATAAATAGAATGGCGGAAAAGGTATAAACCGGTCAAATTCCGGTTTGGCCCGGAATTTATCGGAATAAATTTCCGATTATTTCTAAAATACAGTTGAAATATATATATTTGAGCTAATAAAATATCGATAAAATCCGGAAAAATAAATATCGCAAACACGCCTCAAATTGGGGCGTTACAGTTGACATATTATAGTAGAACATATCAAAATTTGGGATAAATCCAGCGAGTGGTTTAGGAGTTATCTTTTTTCAAAGTTAAGACAGTGTGTTGTTTTGTTAAGTGTTTGCTGAATTTCCAGAAACTGTGTTGATCAGTCATGTTTGAGCATACCTTTTGATGCCTTAGAGATAAGATCCACCGTTCAGTTTTTGAGATGTTGTTTAGTGTCATGCATAGGTTAATATGTCAAAAGTTGGGATGAATCCAACAGTGGGATTTAGAATTATAGAGGCTCAAAATGGACTTGTTGTACAGTTAGAAAACATACTTAGATTTTGGCTAAGTATAGAAAATTTCAATTGTTGTAACCAACTTTGGAAATTTTTGTAGAAGTGATGGTTGAACAGTTTTAAGAAATTTTTGCTCCTAGGAGTAGATGAGATATCATAGATGATCTAGAGAATTATTTCGGAATTTTTATAAGTTTATTCGAATTTCATATTTGAAGTCAAAGTTGGACCCTAGTGACCGTTTTAGAAGGTTAAAGAAATCATGTAATGTTCTAGTCTTGATCTAAACTCAACTTTAAGAGTTAGAATATGATAGTTAGTCTCAAGTAAGAATTTAAGTACATATTACGAGATTTTTAGAAGATTCGGAACCAAGAGTAAAATGGTCATTTTACCTTAGACGTGTATTTTAGTATATTTCTCTTCCGATAGGATCTTATATCTTAGAAGTCTTAGACTTCTAAGTATATTGGATACGTGTTGATCCACTTGCCTCCTTTGACAGGCAACCGAGTTATGCAGTTACAGATTGAGTTGTGATTAAGAGATTCGAGATCTGATTCAGGTAAGTACACGGACTTACTTAGTTGGCTTCTTGTATGAGTGTAATGTGTATGAGTGGTGGTTGTTAGTTATGATAAACAACGAAACTGGATTAGGTCGACTTTATTATATTATGTAATTGACCCAACTGTATGATAACGGGTCGTGACATCATCTGCCTAGCTCTTGCGAGAGTCTAGGAGGTTCCCTGCGACCAGCCTAGTCAGGTAGACAGTCAGATGCATTAGTACCATTCCTCGTTGGTAAACGGGGATAGGGGCGAGGTTTGGGAATCCCTCGTGTCACAAAATAAGTATCATTAGTAATGACATATCACCTAATAAAAGATAATAAAACGATTGAGTGTTGCATGTTGATTGTGTATGTTGTGTGTTTGTACTTTTACCTTTATATTTATGCATAGAATGTTAGCTAACAGTTTTATACCGCTTGTAGATGTCTTGTAGGTTAAGAAAATTGTAGAGAGATCCGGAGGGAGTGGTCAGCCGGGTCCACGTACTCATTTTAGTTGGGGACGGGGTTGTCTTCTGTTCTTCATATGCGTCGTTTTAGTGCCTTTTTTTTGTAAGGCTGATACATATTCTTCATGTATATATTGTTTAAAGTTTTCAAATGTTTAAATACTTTTGTGTCTTGTTGTAAGATCCTAGTAATATTGTTTTCAAACTAAGGTCGGGACCCATTGTGAGGTCCTAACTAGTAGCTCCCCGAGTTCTCAAAATTTGGGGTGTTACAATATGGTATCAGAGTCTAGGTTGGCAACAATGGCACTTGAAATCTTCTGAAAGACCGAATGTATAAAATAACTAGAACCCAAAAGGGGTCTAAAATTTTCAAAACGGATTTCTGCTTTTACACACACGCATAGTCGGGTTGTTGGGTTAGTAGTACGTCAGACCACCATCGCTCTCCGTGGATCTCTGCAACTTGGATCGATAGGAGTTAGTATATATACTTTTTATGATGTTTGTTATAATATGTTATATACGTGTGTATGCTTAGCTTGTTAGTATCCTAAAGGATATTTTATATCCTTTAGTCTTGATATCACGAAGCGATTATCGCCTCATGATAAATCAACTACGGACTTGAAGAATCTCCAACACGAGGCAATATAATCGGACCATGAATTGAGTATTATACTCGGGTAGGCTGCTTGGTGATCCTTACAAAGCATTCAAAGAACAATTGAGCAAGGAAGTAAAGTTTTGAAGATAATTTTTACCATAAGCACAATCAGATGAGGAAGAAATTCCTGAGTCAGTTCAGTTAGAAGGAATAGAAGGTCGTACAAGGAACTCGAGCATACGAGGCCGAGAGAAGGAATTAGAAGAACCATGCAAGAGACTACAAGAGTGTGGAGTAGAGATAACAATATTAGAACAAGACAAGTAGAATTGAGTACAACCAAGATTGTGGAATCAAGGACATTACAATCGAGGTGGATGCCCCGTAGTCCATTATGGGCGTGAGAAACCAGAAGAGACAGAGTGTCAATCCGGGTGTGAGAATCTAAGGTGCGCGGAATGAAGACCTTCAATTAAGTGTAAAAGCGAAAAGGCAGACCCCACAAGTGTGGGGAGGTTTTGACCTCCTCGGAGATATAAGAAGTTTGAAAGGAATCGCGACGCCAATATCCAAAGAATGGAAGCCTGTAGCAGGGTCAACGGAGTTTCAGGAAGGCGATATTACCACCAACACCAGTGAAGAAATCTATATGGGAGAACGGCCTTGCTAGACTCGAGAGTCCAGGGTAACCCGAATTATCACGGGACCTAAGCCATCAACACAGATGGTCCATGCAAAAGGAACTGCAAGTGGATGATCAATACGGCCATAAGAATTTCAAAGACGCTTGCAAGCTATCGTGGAAACTTGAAAAGACTATTTATGCCAGATGAATGACACAATCGGACTAGAGAAATGGAGTTAGCCCATAAGAAGCGGAAGGGTAGAAGGTCGAACGAACTAAAGAAGTATAAAAGGATTGTTGTGAGCAACTGTTTACCTACTAGCTAAAGAAATTTTGACAGATCACAATTAACACAGAATGGAGACTTACAACTTAATGTAAGAGCGAAAGATAGACTTCACAAGCCTGGAGACGTTTTGTCTTCTTTCAAGATAAGAATTCTAAGAAGAATCACAACGCCAGTATCGAAAGGAGCGAAGCCCTATAAGAGAGTCAACAGAGATTTGGAAGGAAATATTACAAACAATGCCGATTAAGGAACTTGTGCTTGTGAGAATCGTGTGGTGGACTCAAGACTCCAAGGTAACCCCCATTTATAACAGAACATAGGTCATCAACACAGACGGTCCTTGTAAAGGGACTACAATTGGGAGGTAATTAAAAGTCATTGGAACTACAAGACGCTTACCATCTATCGTGGAGTGTTAGGAACGACTTTTGACGTCGGGCGAATGGCACAGTGAGACTTGAGAAAGAGAGTTGTCCCAAAGGAAGCAGAAGAGTGAAAGATAAGACGAACTAAAGAAGGATAAAAGGATTAATCTAGTAGGTGATGTGCACCAAAAGTTTAATACTAGTAGAGGTATGAAATTGAGATAAGTCAATTATAGACTGACCGATGTCAACCAAGGACAAGCAAGTATTGTTTGGTATTGACGAGTTATGTGCCGTTAAGAAGAGATATTTGTGACGGTGGATCTATGGAATAGTTGTACCGACGCCGTAGAGGATTTCCTTAAGTAGGCAACGACAACCTTCTTGGATGAATTAAAGGTATAAAGAGAAACGTTTTAAGGGTTACTTCTTGGGTGGTTAAGATCAAACTCCGGTCGAGTCTGGTAGTTTGGATCCGTGCTAAGAGAATTAAGAAAGTAAACGGAAGAAGTTGTTCTCCAATCGTTATTTTGTTTCATTAAGGCAATTAAAGAAGGTACTTGGTACTTCATCCGGTTAGGACTTATGGTATAATTCGAAGAAAGAGTTTGAGGTTAATCACTTGGGACTCACAGAAAATGTCCTTATGATTAATGAGTGACAATAAAGTTATCAGACTAGCGCAGCGGAAGCGTGGTGGGTCCTAACCCACAAAGCTGGAAGCAATGGTACAGAAAAACGACGTGTCAAGTTTAAGATGATGATAGTTGGTGAAATGCATTTCGCTTGGAAGGAACGTGAGATAGGTTACGCGGAGTGACTGAAAATATTGTACGGGAGTTGTATGACCATCAAGGTAGACAGGAAAGTATGTGCATGTAAGAGGTTATAGAAGGAGATTAGTACCCTATTATGGATTCAAGTGAATAATGACGGCTTGTCACAGGTTGTCAGATAACCAGTTCGGAATCTAATACGTAACGGAGTACGTTAGAGCGAGTTTTCTTGATGGATTGAGAGAAGAATTAACGATGTAACAAAAGTATTGTGCATGGTCTGCACTAGAAAGCTCAAAGTGAGTAACTACCATTCTGAGTCAAAGATACATAAGAAAGAGAAGTGACATGAGTATACTTACAACCCAGTAGCCGTGCTTAAAGAAAGCATAATCTCGGAGTAGATTTTACGTGTAATGTTATATCGGGACGGATCCAAGTTGCGTTTTGAGTCAGAGGGATACTATCAGGCTGGTAACCATGGTGGATAAAAGAGTGCACTGCTGATGGTAAGCTAACAATTATTGAGTAGTTATGATCAAATACGGTGATAGGAGATCACTTTGTGTCTAATACCGTCATTCCGGACATGTTCTAGGTCACTTAAGATCTTGGAAAATGTGTGAGAAGCCTAAGGTTGAGCTAACGATATATTATAGATCTATAAATAGTATTATAACGCCAAGTGAACACAAAGGAAGGCCATTGGTAGTTTTAAAGCGGTTTAAAATTGACTAATGGACTAGTATTTCTCACCCTATTGGAGAGGGTAGCTTCAGTTTACCACGAAGACTAAGTTTGGGAACTGAGTTTGAGAATCTCAATGGAGAGATACCTACCAGACACGGCTTAGGTTATCATATTAGAGGATCAGACAGTTAAGCCGGATGATACCGGTGAGATATCCGGTAGCCACTCTAGAACGTGGCAGCAGGCGCTTGTGATCTAAATACCTGAAAAGATTTAAGATTTAGTGGTTTTATGAAAAGCTGATAAGGCTACCTAATATACTGGGGATAGTAAGAGACGTAACCTTTCAAAGACCTATGTAGTGATAGTTGTAACCTCGAGAGTGACGAGTTAGGGCTTGACCTTGGATGTGTGATATTGTTTGACTGCGTGTTTATTTCACGATTGAGTGTTTAGTCAATGATGTGTGTTTTTGGTAATCTTGATGTGCGGGAAACTTAGATGTGGAAACGACGAGACTTTTGTGTAGTGATCAAACACAACCATTTGGTGCCTTAAAGGCCGATCAGGATTGGCTTACCCTAAGTTTCGGGACGAAACTTATTTTGAGGGGGATCTGATGTAACGACCAGTTTTTTTTCGTTATGCTTTGATAGGGTTAGAGAAGTTTAGGAAACGATTAAAAATTTAGTGAGACTAGGACATACAAGTTTATTTATGGAAGTCGTTTAATTAAGTACCTTGTTCTAAGTTTCGGGACGAAACTTATTTTAAGGGGGTATTGATGTAATATCCGGAATATTTATTCCGTTTAATTCCAAATCAATTCGGACTTTGAGCCGTTGACGGTTCCCATTCTATCTAGTATTTCTTTCTTCACAATTTTTATCATTTTATGTAGAATTTAATTCACATAAAATGATAGAATTATATCAAACCCTAATTCTTATAATTATTTATCATTTTATGTAGAATTTAATTCACATAAAATGATAGAATTATATCAAACCCTAATTCTTATAATTAATCCTTAACGACGACTTTAGACGAGATCATGACAAGGCTGAGACGAGACTGTGACAAAGCTGCGACGAGACCATGACAGAGTTGAGACGAGATCATGAAGAAGCCCGAAAACTCTGTGACGAAGTCATGCATGGGCCTAAACAAAGCCATGACGAGTTTTTGACAAGTTTTGACAAACTTTCAGCCCACTTAATTCTTGCCTTGTTTCAGCCCATGTTTCTTGTTGGATTTACATGAAAGCCCTTTGCTTCTCACTTGTCTGCATAAATCGGAGCAGTCCAAGAGGCCTAGTTGGACGTGGCCCAAAGTACGCCTCCCTTGTGTGCTGGTCAGTGACGTGAAGCAGCCCTGAAGAGGAGGCAAGCCGTCGACCCTCTCATTCCCCATCTCCATGTAACGGCCGAGAATCACGCTGAGTACCATCCCATGCTGATCTCCTTCCCTTTCATTTCTGCGTCGACATACAGACCTCAGCAACCGACTACATCGAACGATCCCTCTCACACAGATCAAGATGCCGCCGTCTTCAACATCTCGCACAGCAGGCTCCTCCTTCTGCATCCCCTCGGTCACACCAAGCAAGGGCTCGAGACTTCTTTGATACCTTCGACACGTCCAACCACACAGCGAGCCAGGAGAGCACTCGCAACATCGCGTCTGACTTTAACGGATCTTCAAACCGCAACTGCAGGCCTCTCGAGTCTCAGGTGATCCGTAGGGTTGGTTGTTGGGCACCTTCAGTACACCACAGGTGCGTCCCGAGGCCAGAGCAACCTTCCGTCTTCTTCCTCGTACTCATGAGTTAGGCGAGTCTCATTTGTCCGGAAACACCTCACCTCCCTTCTATGTGTTGCACTCTCTACTTATGTGCTGATGAGAGCCTCTATTGTATCCTAGACCCTTTCATAGCAGCCCTAGAAGATGGCTCTTGGAGCTGCTGCGTTTTTTGAGTTTTCGGAAGTAACGAGCAGTCAACTTCGGGTCCAATTTTGGGTAAGCTAGACTCCTTCTTTTTGGCTGGTTTTCGGATATGTCATAGACGGTATTGCATAGTAAATCATACTAAATTTTAGAGGAATCCATGTTACAGTTTGAGAGTTATGGTGTTTCAAAGTTGACTCCTCCCACAGTTTTTATAACTGTGCTGAGTGTTGGGAAAAATAGCGTGTGATGCTGTTTTGTGAGATAGTTTTGAGTAGGCTTCTGATCTCTGTTAGACTTGAATTTTGGATATGATATAGTTGACATATTATAGTAGAACATATCAAATTTTGGGATAAATCCAACGAGTGGTTTAGGAGTTATCTTTTTTCAAAGTTAAGACAGTGTGCTGTTTTGTTAAGTGTTTGCTGAATTTCCAGAAACTGTGTTGATCAGTCATGTTTGAGCATACCTTTTGATGCCTTAGAGATAAGATCCACCGTTCAGTTTTTGAGATATTGTTTAGTGTCATGCATAGGTTAATATGTCAAAAGTTGGGATGAAGCCAACAGTGGGATTTAGAATTATAGAGGCTCAAAATGGACTTGTTGTACAATTAGAAAACATACTCAAATTTTGGCAAGTATAGAAAATTTCAAGTGTTGTAACCAACTTTGGAAATTTTGTAGAAGTGATGGTTGAACAGTTTTAAGAAATTCTTGCTCCTAGGAGTAGATGAGATATCATAGATGATTTAGAGAATTATTTCAGAATTTTTATAAGTTTATTCAAATTTCATATTTGAAGCCAAAGTTGGACCCTAGTGACCTTTTTAGAAGGTTAAAGAAAACATGTAATGTTCTAGTCTTGATCTAAACTCAACTTTAAGAGTTAGAATATGATAGTTAGTCTCAAGTAAGAATTTAAGTACATATTACGATATTTTTAGAAGATTCGGAACCAAGAGTAAAATGGTCATTTTACCTTAGACGTGTATTTTAGTATATCTCTCTTCCGATAGGATCTTATATCTTAGAAGTCTTAGACTTCTAAGTATATTGGATACGTGTTGATCCACTTGCCTCCTTTAACAGGCAACCGAGTTATACAGTTACAGATTGAGTTGTGATTAAGAGAGTCGAGATCTGATTCAGGTAAGTCCACGGACTTACTTAGCTGACTTCTTGTATGAGTGTAATGTGTAAGAGTGGTGGTTGTTAGTTATGATAAACAACGAAACTGGATTATGTCGACTTTATTATATTATGTAATTGATCCAAGTGTATGATAACGGGTCGTGACATCATCTGCCTAGCTCTTGCGAGAGTCTAGGAGGTTCCCTGCGACCAGCCCAGTCAGGTAGACAGTCAAATGCATTAGTACCATTCCTTGTTGGTAAACGGGGATAGGGGTGAGGTTTGGGAATCCCTCGTGTCACAAAATAAGTATCATTAGTAATGACATATCACCTAATTAAAGATAATAAAATGATTGAGTGTTGCATGTTGATTGTGTATGTTCTGTGTTTGTGCTTTTACTTTTATATTTATGCATAGAATGTTAGCTAACGGTTTTATACCGCTTGTAGATGCCTTGCAAGTTAAGACAGTTGTAGAGAGATCCGGAGGGAGTGGTCAGCCAGGTCCAAGTACTCCTTTTAGTTGGGGACGGGGATGTATTCTGTTCTTCATATGCGTCGTTTTAGTACCTTTTTTTTGTAAGGCTGATACATATACTTCATGTATATATTGTTTAAAGTTTTCAAATGTTTAAATACTTTTGTGTCTTGTTGTAAGATCCTAGTAATATTGTTGTCAAACTAAGGTCGGGACCCATTGTGAGGTCCTAACCAGTAGCTCCCCGAGATCTCAGAATTTGGGGTGTCAGTTAGTTCCAATAGGTCCTCTCAGTTGCTTTATAATTTCCGTAAGCTGCACACTAGTGAAACACGCAGCTATTCTTTTCCTATATTAAAACAACATATAATTACTTTTAAAAGTTCAAAAACCAAGACCATTACTCTCTAATAAATTAGACCAGGCTGACATGGAAGCTAGTGACTAAGTTGGATTTTAGGAAAAACCTTCAACCCGTTAGGCCTTCCGTCTTGAAGTAGTAAGGGCGCGTTCGAGTTCTAGAATTTCGTAGAGTTCCGAATCCAAGGGTAGAGTCGCCTTTGTACTAATAGGAGTGGTTATTTCTTTTTGTTCCTAAATGACCCCGATAACCTGTAAACTTAGCATTTTTTAAATTTTGGATGTATATTGATTCGAAGTATCTGTTTATAAACAGGCAGTTGAGATTTCTCCCTTACGGAACGAGTAGTAGCAGTTACAAGATTGTGACCCGATTCCGGTAAGTCCTCGCGACTTACTTAGCTAGTTTATGGATGTTAGTTGAATGATAATAGTGGTGTGTGTGATGTGTGTTTATAATAATAACTTGATAGGACGACTGTTATTATTATATTTTAAGGCCCAAGTGTATGTATAACGGGCCGTGACATCACTGCCCAGCTCTGACAGGAGACTGGGAGGTTCTCTATACCTAGACCATACAGGTACAATGTGAGATGCATCGGATCCATTCCTGATGGTTACACGGGGGCGGAGGCAAGGTTTGGTAATCCCTCATGTCACAAAATAAGTATCATTAGTAAGAGTGAATGACCTAATTAATGATAATAAATGGATTGTTTAAAAGCATGATAAGTGTTTACTTTTGCTATGATGTGTGTGTGTGCTATTATTATTTTATCTAATGTTTAGATAGCTAGCTAATGGTTGTTCTGTTGTGTTTTTAGATTCACCACAGGTTAGAGCAACAACTGAGTGATCCGGAAGTAGTGGTCAGCCGGGTCACCATACTCCTTAGAGTGGGGTTGGGTGTTTACCTTGTTGCTTCTTTCTTCTTGTTAAAGACAGTTAGTCCTTTCCGTTGTTTAAGTACTATAGGTTGTTAGACGTTGTTGCATTCATCTCTTGAAAATACTACTTTATGAATTTCGGTTTTTCTTATTTGTGTCTTGTTGCAAGATCCTAGTAAAATTGTTGTCAAACTGAGGTCGGGACACATTGTGAGGTCTTAACCAGTAATGTCCCGAGTTTTGAGAATTCGGGGTGTTACACATAGTGTAGGTCAGCTTGAATGTTATTGCAGGACAAATTCTATACGATTGAAAAATAATTTATGGAGATTGATTTTTTCTGAAGATTGATAAAAAAAATTATGGGAAGGATTGTTAATTGTTGATTTGAATATTTTTTTTTTGTCTATATAGAGATTGCAAAAATAATATGTTGAAATGACAATACTATGATACTTGCTTTTATTTACAGATAATAACATACTTGAGATGAACATTCAAGACGAAATTTTTGTATGAATCTGGTCATTTGCTTCTGAAAATGAGAATCATGGGAGAGAAATAGAGTCGTACGTACTAAATTTTGTAGACTTTCTAAGCATTTATGTACTGAATTTATGTTATGTTGTGAATGTGGTCAATCAATGTTCACATGGAGAAACATGGAAATTAGCCATAGTTGATAGGATTTCCATACTGATATTATAATCTGGTGGAGGGTGAATGACAATCTAGAGCATGATTTTGGGTAAACTTTCATGCAGATTTGTACATAATTTATGCTATGATGGGAATGTGGTTAATCAATGTTCAGATGGAGAAACAGGGAAAGGAGCCATATTTGATAGAATTTTCATATCCAGAAATTTTATGTACTGAATAAGTTTTCTAAGGTGTAATACTGTCGGGATTTTAGATGTGTAAAAGCGGAATTTCATGAAACAATTTTTTAAACATCTAAACAAGGATCGCATGCATAATAGATTACATAAGGGAGAAAAGGAATACCTTTTGATGCGTGTTCAATAACTCCTTCAAGGATACGTAGAGTCTCAAGTGTTACTCTTCTAATTAGTCCACCCGAGACTGAACAAGAATCGGCTTAACCTTCGATTGCTAGAACAAAGGATGAAGCTTTTGAAAAGTGATCGAAAGAAGAAGACGGCTACTTTTGTATGATACACGGCTAATCTACATCACGTATATTGATCGATCAGTCTTATAAAATTAGGGTTGGGCCTTTTTAACTATTAAAATTTCCAACCTAAAATATAAGATATATACTTTAGTAATTAATAAATAAATAACCATTATCATTTATTAATTACCAACTCCATAATATATTTTGTACTCCTACAAAATATATCATTTTTCACCATATACTCCTATATGGTAATTCTCTCATTAATTGATTCAGTTCACATGCTCGTTATGGTGTGACCTCGTAGGACCCGATAACACTAGCAATGCATTTTATCATATAAATGTACCGATCATGGTTAGCTTCTAGTAACACGCCATGACTTCTAATATTATCGGATTATATATATCTCTATATTTCATGTCTTATCTCATCATCAGTAATATTATCGGATTATATATATCTCTATATTTATGTATTGACAAAGCTAACTGATTTATGTATTGGATATGAAAGTTGTGGAATGAATATGGGTAACTATTAAGGGCCCGTTTGGTTTTAACTCCGAAATCGGAAACGGAATGGAAACGAATCTAGTCAATACGTCTACCCTTATTCATTAAAATTTTTGGAATCATTCCTTGCGGTTTGTAGCAATTGGATGAGAGTTTGATTACTTTTGATACCCTATAGGGTAATAAAATGTGAAGAAGCAAGTGCATTTTTCATTAAACCATGGGGAATGATTCCATAAAATTTCATGAATATGGATATACATATGGACTAAATTCGTTTCCATTCCGTTTCCGTTTCCGGAGTTGGAACCAAACGGGCCCTTATTGTTAAAGATATTACAGTGCATATTGTTAAAGATATTACAGTGCATATTGTTTCAGTACCTTTTGTCTATATGATTGATAAATAATTTTTACAGATTGATTGATGAATCGGAAATTATAGGAGAAAGAATTGAATCTGTTGAGATCCATAGAAATATAGTTACAAAATAATCTTTAATAATTATTTAGTAATTAGGCTTCGATTTTTTAAGAATGGCAATTTAGTAATTCTTCATAAAATTTTTAAGAATGGCATTCTAGTAAATATATGACAAAAAAACTGAGGTGGCATCCCTCGTTGGTTGACATGTGGCATTAGTGTCATTTGTTTTAGTAAGTTATATAGATTAGAATCTTTGATTCAGAATTGTTTTGTTAAATATATTAGTTTTGATCGTATCCTTTTCTTTATTTGTTGAACCTAAAAATTTAGCCACGAACTTTAAAATTAGTGCATTTAATTGTTAAATTTTTAACAAATCTCGTGCAAGGTACGGGTAATACACTAGTTTGTTAATTATGTATGGAAAGAAGAAGTTACCTTGTTTGGTTTTCTCTTTTTTCCGAAGAATTGTGTAATGTTAGGGTATTGGGTTGTATAGTGATCTTAGACTGTATTTCTTAATTTACCGTTTGTCCCTTTATATTTATCTAATCAATGAAATAATCCTACGTTCACTAAACAACTCTTAATTCACAAATCTCTACATGATATCAAAGCCTATGATCACTAAACAAAACATAAAACACAAATCCTAGTTGTGCCGCCATCGGCGGCTTCACATCAACCTACAGGCGCCCTAAAGGCGACTCTATCGGCGTGTTGTTATCACCAACCTAACAAAACAAAGGCCAAAGAAAGGAGGAGGGATCGTCAAGTCCTCATTTCATTCCTTCGTATCAACCCCTATGACATTAATCTACTTGCGTCCCAGGTCCCAAAACCTACCCTTATAGGCTAATCTATTTTTGCATCCTAGGGCCCAAAACCTACCTACGACGCTAATCAGTCTGTGTCCTAGGACCCAAAACGCCAATCATCCTATGTCCTAGAACCCAAATCTTACTTTAGGATGTTAATCAACCTTGCGTCCTAGGGCCCAATATCTACCTTGGGACCCTAACCAACTTGCGTCATTTGGCCCAAAACCTACCCTATGACACTAATCAACCTACATCATAGGGCCTAAAACTAGACCTGTACAAATCCGGGCCGGCCCGTCCAGCCCGTCCGCCCGCCCGGGAAAAAACATGGGTACGGCAGCTAGTTTGACCCGGTTGGCCTGGCCCGGCCCGACATGTATTTTGGCGGGACGGTACGGGTAAACATTTTGGCCCGTGGGCCAACCTCACCCGGCGTGCATATAGTTTTATACACTTAAGTTTTTTTTATATATGTATATATAATTTATATTATTTTGAGTGGCACATACTCTGATTTTTCATTTAGTTTATTTGAAGTATTTTGACGAGTTAGACTTGTTTGTAATACAAGATTACATGGCTTACTTGAGTGTAATGATACTTGTTGATTTTTAAGTATTTAGATTTATTCATTTTTGTGTGTTGATTGTTGTTGAACTTGTTGATAGTGCACTATGCAAGTATAATTGGATTGAATGTGTGTGTTAAATACATTATATTCCTTGTTTTCAACGATAAATTCCGGAGAAAAAAACGCACAATCAAGTACATACGAGTCATCCAGGCCGTCCCGGCAACCGGCCCGCTTTTGTACAGATCTGCCGGCTAAAACCCACTCAAGGACGCTAATCTACATGTGTCATGGGACCAAAACCTACCCTAAGATGCTAATCAACATGCGTCCTAGGGCCCAAAACCTATAATATGACGCTAATCAACCTGCATCTTAGGGCCCAAACCTACCCTATAGCGTTAATATACCTGCTCCTAGGGCCCAACTTACTTTATGACGCTAATATACTTGCGTCTTAGAGCCCAATCTACTAACGTCATATCAACGCCAACAAAATAAAGTCATTTGTACCAATAAAGGGATGGAAGTTTCTTCGCTCCAACAACAATTTTCACGCTCAAGATTCAAATGCAAGTATTGAGGAGTGTAAAAAATCCTTACTATATTAAAATAGAGAGTTCCCTTCAATGAATAGTCAAATTCCGGGAACGCCCCTACAACCCAACAATTTCCGTTTCTACCCTTGCAACCTTTTTTAATTTTATTTTAAACATGTTTCATTTTCAACAAACCCTAAAAGCTGGACACGTATCGTTTATGTTCAGCAACCATCACCTTACCTCACTCCATCTTTTACGCCATCCAAATCCATCTCTTGTTGGTCCTCGTCAGCCTTCGTCTTCTTCTTATTCGATCTTCAAGGGTAAGACTATATATAAACCTAAGCAGGTTTGTCTTCTTCCCTATGCAAACCGCAACAGCCACCGCCCTGTGTTTCTTCTCCCACATCCACAAGATCCCTAAATCGAGTTTAGAGAATACCTTTCCTATTAAATTAAATCGGGACCTCCAATTCTTTGTGTAATTGCAATTTGAAACCCACATTTTATAATTTCAATCTCATCGTTTGTTTTACCGACGCTTCGTTTGCGGGGGAATGTTATGATATTAAAGATATTAGAGATAATAGCATAGTTATACTAGACTGGTTTATATTTTTATTCTATATTTAGAATCGTTATTATTCTACCCTAGATCTACCAGTTCTCATGATCTTCGACAACAACTTTCTTCTTTAGGGTAAGACTTTCTTCCATTCTTCTTCTTCTTCAAGCTTTATCTTGCCTTATCGTTTGTCGCTTGCTTCTTTCGACCGTATTTCGTGCAACCAAAGTCTTTTTTCGATGCAAATGAGATCAAATCAGCTTCAGATAGATTCTTAAAAAAAATTCCATGATGTTTTGCTTACGGGCTTTGAATTTGTACTTTGGACAAGATTGGTTACTATGGCCCTATGGGCATGGATTTAGGGCAACGTAGAGAGATTTTGGCTTCTACGATCCATTGTTGACCCTGCAAGAGAAATTGTGATTGGTGAGGAAGAGTAGTGACGACCCCCTCCTTAATTTCTGTTTTTTCCAATTAGGGTTTCTAAAATTAGTGTAACCAAAGTCTTTTTTCGATGCAGATGAGATCATATCGACTTCATACATATTCTTAAAATAATTTCCATGATATTTTGCTTACGGGCTTTGAATTTTTACCTTGGACAATATTGGTTACTATGAGCATGGATTGAGGGCGGCGTAGAGAGATTTTGGCTTCTACGATCCATCGTCGACCCTACAAGAGAATTTGTGATTGGTGAGAAAGAGTAATGACAACCCGCTCCTTAATTTATGTTTTTCACAATTAGGATTCCTAAAATTTGATGAAATTGCTTGTTTTGTAGTTCAACTTCATTTTTTGTTCATTCTTCTTCTTCGTCGTCCTCTGCTTCCTTCTTCATTTACTTATATCTTAGTTCAGTTTTATCGATTCCTTTTGTTCTTCTCCACGGGTCCACAAATGAATCAAACTTTCATCAAAGTTTCAAGAATGAATCGAGAAATCTAAAAATGTCATCGGCCAGGATCTGTAAGAAAATTGAGAAACGAGATGGTGACCATTTTTGACAGAGGTTGACCACGCCTTCTGGTATGCTCTGCTTCAATACTTATTGCCCGTCAATTCCTCGCATTGACTATTCACCAATTATATTATATGTTGTCGCAACAGATTTAGATTCATACCGACATGTTATTACGTCCCGATTACAAATTATGTGGTAGCGGCGCCTTCATGTAAATGTTTGATAGTAATAGCTGTAACAATTAGAGCTACTCCCCATAAATTGAAAACTCTAGCCAATGAATCCAATGTACTATCACAATTTGCCTCACTCTAAATTGTTGTTAACGATTCAAATTTGCTCATAACTTCATGCTCATCCACATTCTGCCAAAAATAAAGAATTTAGTTTCTGCCAAAATAAGCTTATGATGAAAAATAACCCAATTTATACATTTCGGGTTACAATATATTGGCCATTTGTGAAGATTCGAAAGGGGTGTATTCAATTAAGACTTTATAGGAATTTTTTGGAGTTTAAAAGTCTTTGGATATTTAATATAGATTTTTAAAAGTTCATATAAATCTGTAAGTATTCAATTAGGATTTAAAATTTTTCATAAAATTCCTATGATATTTAAAAGTTTTTTGATTTTAAAAGAATCTATTATTTGATTGATTTTGTAGGATCTTATATCTATTAAAGCAGAAGTCTCTATTGCCACGTGTCAACGCCAGGTTTCTCGAAGCCTAAAAAATTATTCTAAAAAGTGATTTCTATATGTTAATATACATTTTGAAAATTGATTTCTAAATTTTTAAAAATATTTAAATAAATATTTTTATAAAAATAATTTTTAAACTTTTGCGAATTTTTTTTTACCAACAAGCATATCTTAACAAATCAATTTAAAAATATAATTAATTAGAAAATATAAATACGTAAAATAGAATTAAAAATCATAATATTGATTATAATTTTTTTTTTGGATTTTTATTTTACAAAAATATACGTATAATTTTTAAGTATTAAATATTTATTAAAACCAAACCCGCACAAAGTGCGGGTAATACACTAGTTCTTTATTACTTATATACATACCTAAAATCCATAGAAAGCTTCCCCCAACACATCAGATTTCCACGTAATCTGTATTGAGTCTATATAGAATTAAAATATTCCACATAATCAGCAAATTTAAGAATCAGTCAAAATCTTTAAAAGTTTGAATTGAATACACCCCCTAAATTTTTATTGCATATATTGTCAGGGAACCGTTGTAAGTAAGGAGAGAGGCTACGGTGCAACATAATGCAATATGAGTAGTTGAATGACTTATTCTAGTGATCTAGATTAGTGACAAAATTTCAATTTTTATGTAAGAGTCACCTTCTCGGTTAATAATTTTAGTTCAAAGTTTATATATTATTTGTTTGAATATTTTCTGTAGTTCTCCACGGTCTACTGATAGATTTCTAAAATTAAATGTTTTTGATACTAAGAATCTAATATCGATCTTATATTATTTCATATAAATTTATTTAAAAATTATGTTTTTTATTGGAAGTTGAAATATATATATTTATAACAGATGGGATTTTGATTTGATCCTATTCTTAAATTTTGCTATGTTTAAAATAGATCGCAATTTTTTGGTCTTATATTTACATAAAAAATATCTATTATACATAATAAAATCGAGCATATGTTTGCTGACGTGACGCGTTGTGGAACAGTATTTTGAAATGAAACTCCCACAATTAACGTCAATAAAAAAAATTTAAATCCATAAATTTTTTTGGTAAACGATTTTTTCTAAATTTTGTTAACTGATTATTTTGTTAAATAATTTTTTGTTTGGTAAAATCAAATAATTAGTTTTCCTAAAATATATATTAAGTAATCGTTATCCTAAGTTTTTATTATTTGGGACGATTTTTCATTTTTTTGAAGGTCAATCCGATCTATTTATGTTAAATATCTAAAGGGATTTTTGTAATCCCACGTCGAGTGGTTACTAAAGTTGATGGTTTTCGAACTTGTATAAATAGGGAGTGCAAAGATTATACAAATAATATATTTTTTGGTCTTTTGGTTAAATTCAAGTATACTTATTATTCATATCGGATTAATATATATTTTGTGAGATCGTTAACCTACGATTATGTTTGTATAATTTTAAAAAAATTCTTTATTTTATTTTATTTTGTTTAATAAAATCAAATAATTAGTTTCCCTAAAATATATATATATATATATATTAAGTAATCGTGCTCTGCAGTTTTATTTATTGGAATGATTTTTTTAAAAGATTATCAACCCGATCTATTTACGTTTAATATTTTCAGAGATTTTGTTATTTCATATCGATTAACAATTAAGGTTGATGGTTTTATAACTTTTATAAATAGAGAGTTCAATATTATACAAATACTACATTTTTTGGCCTTTTGGTTAAATTCAAGTATTATTATTATTATTATTATTATTATTATTATTATTATTATTATTATTATTATTATTATTATTATTATTATTCATATCAGATTAATTTATGTTATGTGAGTTCATTAACCTACAATTATCTAGGTCGTAATGTCGAACGTTGACGTCATTTGTAGAATTTTAAACAACCCAAGTTTTATTTTTTGGTATGATTTTTTTTTCTTTTTTTGAAGGATTCTCAAGCCAATCTATTTGCGTTAAATATTTTCAGGAATTTTCTTATCCCACATCGATTAGCTACTAAGATTGATGGTTTTAGAATTTGTATAAATAGATAATCCAAAGATTATACAAATAATACATTTCTTGGCATTTTGATTAAGTTCAATTATAATTATTATTCATATCGGATTAATATATATTATGTGGGATCCTTGTCCTACAATTATCTAAGTCTTATTATCGGTCGTTGACGTCGTTTGTACAATTTTAAACAAATTCTTAATTTAAATTTATTTTGTTTAGTAAAATCAAATAACCAATTTCGCTAAAATAGATATTAAGTAATCGTGCAAGTGCAGTTTTATTTTTTGGATGATTTTTCCTTACTTTTTGAATGATTATCAACACAATATATATACGTTAAATATTTTGAGGGGTTTTGTTATCCCACATCGATTACCAACTAAGATTGATGGTTGTAGAACTTGTATAAATAGAGAGTCCGAATATTATACAAATATTACATTGATGTATACATATAATACTCTAACAATAATCTTTTTAATAGACTAGTCCAGACGCTCGTGCTGCGCACGCGCCTCGTGAATTGACATCGATTAAATTCAGGAGCGAGTACATAGTAATAAATCTTTAATTAATCTTTATTTAGTTGTCAATAAAGTCCGCAATTACATTCAAAACAACAATTACCATTCAAGCATACAACCATTCAGGCTACAAATTAGAAAAGGGACTAAAACATTCATGAAAATGAAGAAACAAATGGCGAGTTCTTACATTGTCCACCACCTAAGACATTATAAATTGGTTTCTGACATCCACAGAGCCATTGAACCATGAAGTGACTTTGTTTGATACATTTTCTTCGAGGAAGGATTTGTGAGATGAATGGTTCTGAGTATTATGAGTTAATGACTCCTAGGTGTGCAATTCCAATTTTTAATCAAAATGAAATCTGAGCTAGATATGAAGTAGCAACGACAGCTGAATCTTGGAAGAGTCATGCACACTGATGTTTCCGAGCCAAACGGATATAGTGAACCTAAGAAAACAAATGTGGGTCACCATGTAAATCACAGAGTAAGAAAATGATAAACACAAGATCGTTTTTAGTTTATACGACATTTCATATTGAGCCTCGAGAATATAATACTCTTTTACAGAATTTATGTATGTATTTTGGCATCATTTTGAGCATGCATGGGCATTGGAAAGACTAATATAGAACGCATATGCAACCATCTATACTGCATTAGCAGGTTAATAACTAATAGATTAACAACTAACCATTAGCATCGAAGAAAACCGGGTGGTTGTGACTATAACACCACCAAAAAGGCCAAACTCACGGCTATTACGATGGGAAGAGCAACCCCAAAGCTAGCACCAAATGCAATTGCCACCTTGTGAATTTTTGTTCCAAACCTTGATGGAGTTGTAGAAACAACGAAGCAACCAGTAGCATCAGAATGATTTACAAAGCCATCAACTTATAGTGAACTCAATATCGACTAACTTAATAAGGAGAGCCAAGATTTACCATTAACCTCCAATTGTGACTGGTGGGAAAGTCAGTGGCTCGGGAGAAATAATAAAGAAGTCGTTGTTTGATTTGCGTACGCGTGAAGAGAAGTTACAGGGATTCCTTTGCTAACTGCTTTATTGGGTATCTGTACAAAGAAAAGAAAGTTCCAACTATGATATAGTTGCCTCCTTCAGCTCGAGTTTTTCAAAATTTGAACTTAGAAGCGATGCAAAGTCTATGCTACATTTCAAAGTATACAATGTCCATAATCTCTTTTTCAAAAAACGTTCCAGCCATGAAATAGTTTATAGCTTCTGCAGATTCTAAATTCTATATTGAATTTAATCTGATTAAAAGTATATAGCCTTCATGTGCTATTGTTTATATGGTTGAACTATGATTTTCAATTTTGACATTTTTTATTATATCCACTCTTTCAAGCATTTCATCGTATAGCTAGCATGCAAGGCTAGAGCACAAACATGTTTCATTCTAATGGGATAAGAGGGCAATATGATACCTAGAAATCATTGGAAAATTACCTTAACTGATAAAAAAGTTGCAGATTATGAGAGTGATTTTCGGGTGGAGCTTTCTCGTAAATGTGTGCTGATCCATTAGGCCTTGCATTATCTGTCCAAGAAAATGACTAAACAATCAGGGAATTGTACTGATGTATTTATGAGGATCACTTCCAAGTGTAATGATTTACACTGTGAATGGTGTAATACGGGGCACATAAATATTGAAGGGTTTCAAATCTGCCAAAGTATTCAGATGGATATGCGTTGGTTTCAGGGAATTGCCTTTTCCGGTGATTGACTCGTGAATATCATATTGGCGATTGGATTGTTTGACCATCAATGTCCACTTGAACTAATAGTTTTTAGTATGGGGCCAACCATAAGGCCTCAATAGATCGTTTGTGATAGAGAGCCACCCTTCTCACCACCTACGGACCAAAGATGCGAGCAATTACATCAGAGTAACAAACAATTCTCCCTAAAGATACAACAAAAAACATTCACGCTCCTAGCATTCAAAAGAAAGAGATTAGCCTCGTTCCTGAAACAGAAAAACTTGAACCTGGACAATTTCTAAAACAAAGACAAAATACATACAAAATCAATATGAAAAAATGTAGAATTTCATCACCGATAACCGTAGCTCCTCATGCTTGAAATTCAACAGAAAACCCTTAAGATCATCGCCCTCTGTTGTTCGAGGAAAGTGAAAACTGTGAAGCAATCGAGAAGAAGAAGCGGCCCAAAGGAACAAAAGTTTTAAACCCTAACCTGACGAAGGGTTAGATCAATCATCTTGTAATCAAGATCGACACAAAATCAGCCCGAAGAATTTATAGCTTAATTAAAAAGCACAGACATCTCATAAGGAGAGTAGTTTTTGATCGCCGTCGCAGAAGCCCTAAAATTCCAATAGCAAGGAAAATATCGTCAATTCAATATATAGCCAAAGCGCACAAGTATAAACGATCGAACCCAAAATCAAACAAAAACTAAACGATAAAGAGTTGATTAGCAGAAACCTGGTTGATCTAGGGGTTGGAGACTGAACTGATTGTAGGTTTCCGTTTGAGTGATGTTCAAAATCTATGAACTCGAACAGGAAACTTGAAGGGAGAAGAATCAAACGTGAGTTATTAAACCTCTAGGATACTCTGTTCTTCAATTGGGACAGAAGATCAATCGAAGCATGGCGGACCACTTGCTCTAACAAGGCAATAAGCCTTGAAACTTTGTATTTAGACCATTTAACTTTCATTTACCAATCTTTATGAACAAACAGAGCTAGTATAATCAAGTACGGAAACGATTAAGCATTTACATCCCAACAATTCTTTTTGAAATCTTAAAACATGCCATCTTTTGTTCAACATTACTTCAGGAACTGTTAATATTTTGACAATAATATTTTGACAACACTAATCTTGGATAAAAAATTGATTGAGCATAAATCAGAAACCAATTAGGATAATAGAAAAACAATTAGGATACTAAGAACACAATTAGGATAATTTGATAAGAGATAAATGAATTCCTCAACTCACTCAACTCCACATACCTTCCGTCCATGTTTGCAATTTCTGCTAGAAGCATCCAAGCTGGTCTTAAGTATCTTCAACTGCACCGTGGCATCGTTCTTGTCATCGATATTAGCAAGGAATGCGACATAACCTCCTGAGGAGTCGGTATAAACATCAACCTGTGTAGAAACAGGAACAACAATGACCTTAACTCAAAATTTGATCTTAAGATCACTTTTCACTTTGAAAGCATACAGTGAGGATCATTACCTCGTGCAATGAACCAAGTTTCAATGATTTAGGATCATTGTTGAGCATGACTTGCTCAGATCCTGAATAGCCTGATGCAACTCCTTGAGATGCCCTCATTTTGGAATCCTTGCCAAACCTAAAGCATTTTTGGAACATGCGAACAACGGTGAGGGCATGAATGATGCAAACTAAAAGAAATACATCATAAGAACAATCATTTAGGTATCAAACAAACTACTAACCATATTTATCAGTCGATATACAAAGGAGACAAAAAGAAAGAAACCTTGATGTATGCATGGGGATAATAGAATGAAATCAACACTTACCTGATGCCCAATTGTAAATTAAGCATAGTCTCATAGTTCTTATGCCCTTTTGAAATCGTCTGACCCGGCTTCTTAACCCAACCAACTACACCACCAGACCAATAAGGCCTAGGGCTGATGAGAAACCGTCAAGATCATGCAGTAGTTGAAAATGTAGACAATAGTGAGAATACTGAGAGATGAAAACTGCAGAGGAATGTAATAACAAAAATTTCAGACACAACAAAGAAACAAAGAAAAACTTGGAATGGAAAAGTTGAGTATGCAACAAAAATAGCTTCATTCTCCTTGGTTAAACAAATCAAAGTTTGCATAATTAATTAGGTTGAATTTTCCCTAGAAAAATGATAAATCACCTAGAAGTCAGAACCATAGAACCATTCTAGTAGATAACAATGCATATGCAATACCTCAACAACAGAAACTGAAAACTCACAAATAATAAAAACTTTGAGCAAGTTCTGTGGATGAAGAAGCGTGGACATTTTAGAGCTCTGCGACAAAACAAGCATCATCTTCTGGTATTGCAAACTTAAACACAATGCACAAAGCAGTTCCAAAAAACCCAAAATTGAAATCAAGATTGAGTAAGATTAGATATTCATATAAATAATTAAAAAGTAGAAGTGAAAGAAAGGAGGAAGAGAGATCATCGAGCAAAGGGCAGGAAGACAACCTCAATTAGAAAGTGCGGTAGAAGAAGACAATAGGGATCAACCGTCGACTTCAAGAGATGTGGTAGAAGAAGAAGAGTGGATCAATCGCAAACTTTGAGAGATGAAGACATGGAGGAAAATCGAAGAATAAGACATAGAAGGATCCAATCGACATGCAAAATCCGACACCAGGAAGACATAGAAGGATGCTCGATCGAAGAAAAACCCCAGGAAAAGTTGAAGATGAACGAATCCGACACCAATAAAGCATCCTTGAATTTAGCAGTACGCCTAGTGAAAAGCGTACAAATCCGTCTCCAACGCTTCGTTTTGAAAATCGGAGCTCTTATACACAAATTGCAACCTACTTTTTAAAGATCCGGAGGCGGTGAATCGGGTTGAGGAGGAGGATGAAGAGATAGAACTCAATTAGAAGTAGAATGAGGCGGTGACTTCTAGGGTTTTTGAGATACACCGCGAGGAGAGAGATTTGGACAACATGGAGATGAATGATGAAGTTGTAAATAAAGCGGAAAGAGCACGCAAGGCGTATTGAAGACGTAAGAGAAGACGACTGAGGAGACGACACCTACATGTAACAACAGGAAAAGTGACACGTTAGGGCATCTCTGAAGTTGAAGTAGAGAAAAATAAAATACAAAAAATAAAAAGGATAAAATGGAAAATTGACCATTCATTTAGCCAACTCCCACTTTTAGTATAGTAAGTATATAAGGATTTTTATTCATGTCCTTATTTATAAAAAAAATATATTTTAATCTTCACAAATGTTAGCATATTAGTTAATAAAGAACAACTGAATTTAGATAAAATATAATATTTTATTAAAAAAATATCTAATACATGATATATAAAAGTAAAAATATAATATATTTTATTTGGGAGAATTTGATATACTAGGCTTTTTTGAGAATATGATTTAGTAAATGTACCCCATGATTTTTACCACTTTCATTTAATGGTAGGTAAAAATAATTAACCCCCTATATTTGAATAAAAAAAGAATAATAGACATTAGTTAGTGTTAAGTTGTAATTAATATTACTGAATTTTTTTAATTTTTTTAATTTTTCTTTTTTTATTTTATTTTTTTATTTCCTGAAATAAATTTCTGGTATGAAAATTTTCATACCAGAAATTTTTCATACCAGAATTTTTCATACCATAATTTTTTCATACCATAATTTTTTTTATACCAGAAATTTTTTCATACCATAATTTTTTTCATACTAGAAATTTTTTTCATACCAGAATTTTTTTCATACTAGAAGTTGTCATACAAGAAGTTTATACCAGAATTTTGTCCATACCATAATTTTTTTCATACCATAATTTGTTTCTACCAATATTTTTTGGGAGAATTTGACATACTAGGTTTTTTTTAGTTTTTGTTTAAGAAAATGTACCCCAAACTTTTTACCACTTTCATTTAATAGTAGTTAAAAATTATTAACCCTTCTATTAGAAAGAAAGAATAAATGATGTTTGTTATTTGTTATATAAGTATAATTTTTAATTTTTAATTACTGAATTTGTTTTCTTTTATTATTTTTCTTGCCTTTATTTATTTATTTTTTATTTTCTTTTTTATTTTCTGGACTGAATTTCTCATACCGGAAATTCTCATACCAGAAATTTCATACCAGAAATTTCATACCAGAAATTATCATACGAAAAGTTCATACCAGAAATTATCATACAAAAAGTTCATACCAGAAATTTCATACCAGAATTTTTTTCATACCAGAATTTTTTTCATACTAAAATTTTTTCATACCAGAATTTTTCATACCAGAAATTTCTGAATTAAAACTAGCGGCACAATCAGCACTTGTGCTTTCCGTCCGCTATTTATTTTTGTTTACATAATACTTTTATTTTGAGACAATTTTAACATATAATTCTCCACTCAAATAATGCTCAACTCCTCCACGTCTTGTCAATTTGTCATTGTCAACTGGGAAAAAGAACAAGTCTTTTGGAAACCAAAAGAGACGGTGATGGACCCATTTTTACAAACCGTCATCATATACGCAAATTACAATAAAAAAAATTACAAAATTACAACGAGCCCCCTAAAATTTGCAAAATTAAATATTAGACAATTAAAAATTCATTCCGGTATGTAAATTTCGGTATATAAATGTCCGGTATGTGAAATTCTGGTATGTGAAAATCCGGTATGTGATAATTCCGGTATGTGAAAATCCGGTATGTGAAATTCCGGTATGTGAAAATTATGGTATGTGAAAATTCCGGTATGTGATAATTCCGGTATGTGATAATTCCGGTATGTAAAATTCCGGTCCGGTATGTGAAAATTCCGGTATGTGAAATTCCGGTATGTGGAAATTCCGGTATGTGATAATTCCGGTATGTGATAATTCCGGTGTGTGAAAAAATTCTTCATTCTAAAAAATAAATAAAAAATAAAGAAAATAAAAAAGACAAAAAAAAATTAATAAAAGAAAATAAAAAAAGAAATTCAGTTTTTAAAAAGCATTTGGAAGAAAGAATAAAACAAGAGAATGGAGAAGGTTTGATGGTAAAAAAAAATAAGAGGGGTATATTTACTTAATTGAAAAACAAAAAAGCCTACTTACTATCACTATTTCTCTAAATAGCCTACTAACCAAATTTGCCCATTTTATTTAGACAAAATCTGCACAAGTTGTGAACACTAAACTAGTATATAATAAGCGCGACTAGATGTGCGGGAGCACTAAAACTCATTATCAAACAAAAAAAAAGATAAATTAAAAACATAATTGAAAGAATTGGAGCTTTAGGGCCCAAAAGATCAATCTTTGTGTTTTGGCCCCCTACTTTTCCACCACTCCTTTTTACAAAAAAAAAGGAAAAAATGATAAACAGTAAATTGGGCAGTGGAGGACTGTTCATTTCTTGCAGAGACGTCACATCCTTACTCAATCAGATGAACAGTGAGTTGGGAAAATAGTGAGCGGACGATTCAAAATCATTCAAAGGAGGAATATATATACTTTTGAAAAAAAATAGGCCTCCATATTCTCCATATCTGCGCATCTCAAAGAACAAATATCCTTCATTTATGAAATCTTCGTTTTTATTGTCTACAACTCCAGTCGAAACTCCATCATTTTCTTACCCAATGAAAAACTCAGAAGTTGTTGATGAAGCCGAAGTTGAAGCTAAGGATATTGATGAAACGGAGAATCATACCCAGTATATTGATGATGCTGGAGTTCGTCATTGATGCTCCGTCGTTGCCGGAAATCAGATCTGTATTTTTTATGTATGCTATTTCTACTAGATTTTGAGTATGTTTTTTATTCGTTTTGTTAAGTAGTATTGTGTATGTGTTTGATGAATTGAGAATATTGTTAGAGCATTATTGGTACGTTTGGGCATGTGGATTTAATCATACAACAGTATTTAAGTATGATAAAATGTTACCCAATTTATGGGTATGATTATTTTATTGGGTATATGTTTATTATTTTTGTGGTATGTTTCTTATTGTTATGTATGTTTAAAGTGACTTAAATTGAAGAGAGAAAAAATGGATTGAGTATGTATACATTGATATTGATGTTTGTGTACAATAACGATTTGTGTAAATTTTGGGTATGACAAATTCAAATTGGGTATGCTTTTAGTATTAAATGCAACTTAAATTGAAGAGAAAAAAAAGGATTGAGTATGTATAAATTGGGTATGAATATTTTACAAAACAAAATAGTACCCAATTTATGAGTTTGATGTTTTTTGATATTTTAGTTTTATGGGTATGTTTGAGTTTTGGGTATGTGTGCTTTCGAGTCTATTTGTGTAGTTTGACAAAATTATTTTGGGTATGACAGTGACGTTTCTAGGTAGACGATTTTTTGGGTAGAAGGTGAGAAAGTGTGCATCTTGGGAATTGTGCATTTGTGTAGTAGGTGAAGATAAATATCAAATGTCAGATATGACAAATCAGATGAGATGAAAAATGTAGTAGTAAGGATTAGTTTGGTGGCCTAATTTATAAAGATAGAAAAGGTGGGGGCCAAATTAATAAGTGATATAGTGTAAAGGGTCCATTTCATAAAAAACGCCAACATAATTTACTTAAACCACAAATATTTTTTAAAAAATACATAATACATCCAATCCGACGAAGTCCGTTTTGGACCTTCGTTCTTTCGACGAAGTCCAGATTAGACATATTTTCAGAGAGATAAATTGTGTTGCTGACCGGTTAACCCACCTAGGTGTATCGACCCACAACACCAATTTTTCTGATGATCCCGAACTTTTTGTTCGTCCGTAAGGATGCGTTAGGGTAGACCAACCTAACCGCTTTCCGTTATCAAAAATTAAATAAACAATCAAACCAAAAGGAAGCTGAGTTGAAACCAGAAAAACCCGTAGGTATAACCGGAAGGAGAATTTGGGCCTATGTCGGGGCCCATTGGACTTGTTATGTACGCTGGAGTTTATCTCCTTATAAATTTCACCTTTAACGAGAGAACGGCCATAGCTTTCTAGGGTTTCAAGCTTCGGCTCTTCCTTTTTCACTCTCAAGACGGCAATCTCGTCGTTTCCACATCTTTTCTCTGTGCCTTTCTCTATTGCATTCGTACTTCTCTTCATCATTCAAACATGGCAACTCAGATGAGCAAGAAGAGAAAGGTCAGTTCCTCCTATGTTCAATGTTTATCATCTTCCAAGTAATAATATAAGCCTTGTTTTTTTTTTTGTATATTAATGACCGTATATGACTCCATTACGTTAATATATGATTGCATTTTTATGTATGGACTCGCTGAAATGTTCATTGCAGTCAGCTAAGAAATTTTCAATTGCTTTTCTGATGATGATTGCATTTTGGATTACAGTTTGTGGCTGACGGAGTCTTCTTTGCTGAACTTAATGAAGTTTTGACTAGGGAGCTTGCTGAAGATGGTTATTCTGGTGTTGAAGTTCGTGTGACCCCAATGCGAACTGAAATTATCATCCGTGCTACTCGTACACAAAATGTTCTCGGTACTTATTCGTTAAAATTTTCTGTCCGATGAATACATTTATTGATGAAGTGTTTAAGTCGATCTTCCATTTGGTTTTGACTACATGTGAAGCGATCTGACTGATATTCATGACTTGGTACCACTACTTGCTTATTCTTAATTATTGTATTTATTCAGGCGAGAAAGGTCGGAGGATTAGAGAGCTGACCTCTGTTGTGCAGAAGAGGTTCAAATTTCCAGAGAACAGTGTTGAGCTTTATGCCGAGAAAGTTAATAACAGGGGTCTTTGTGCCATTGCTCAGGCTGAGTCTTTGCGTTACAAGCTTCTTGGAGGGCTTGCTGTTAGGAGGTATATTTGTATTTCAGTAGATTTCCATGTGAATTTCCTTCTCTGTGGCTATGTTGATGTTTAAATAATGATGGTTTCTATTTTTTCTTAGACATTGTTTTTTTCGCTAGCTGAACATAATTTAGTATCTAAGTGTAGAGGGCGGGTTTTCATTGACTTCTAGTTCTATGCCATTTTTTGTTTATATTTGCGTTGTTCCAATGCTATCATTTGTCGTCTTTATAGCGAGTTGGTCAAACTATTGTATACCTCTCTCGTGTCGGAGGATGACTATATTTTCTATAGCCATCAATCATCATTATTGACCAAGGATCATAATAATATCATTGGTTTTAGTGATCTGACTGCTAAATATTAATAAGAATTTTCTTTGTAGAGGTATATCTATTTTTCTGTTGATTTCCTTCTCAATTATTGTTTTGCTGTTGAAGTAATTTGATAGTTTGATAGGTGTTGTTCTATTGTGAGTTGAAATGAATTGTTGTGAGTGCTTGAGATGTTTTCATCAACTTCTATGGCAAATTTTTATATTTATATTTTATCTGGTTTGAATGTAATCACGAGTAATCTTTATAGCGAGTTGTTCAAACTATTATATACCTCTTGTGTCGGAGGATGGCTATATATGCGATAGTCTTTGACTGGTAGATTTCTACTAAGGGATGGGTGTGATGTGTCTTTGACCGGTAGATTTCTACTAAGGGATGGGTGTGATGTGTCTGTGTTTTACATCTATAGAATATCGAGTTTTGTTGGTTTTGGTTTTCAAACGGAATCAAATTACATTGACTCATTAGTGTTAAATTGTATGTTTTTTGGCAGACTTCTATGCCCTTTTTACTATAGTTGATGCTTTCCTCTTGTTTGATTGTTATTATATAGTCATGTTTATGGAGAATTGGTTTTATTTAATTGTATATATCTCTGTTTTGGGGGATGTCTGGATTTATTTTTTTATTTATAATCATCTTGAAAGATCAGAATGGAAATTGCCTATTTCATTTATTTTGAATCACTAATGTCCATTTTTTGATTGGTTTTTAATTTCACTTTCATTTTGTCCTACTTGAGTGAATGTTTTCATTTTGTCATCTTTATAGCAAGTTGGTCAAATTGTTATATACCTCTCTTGTGTCGGATGATGACTACATTTTCTTTAGCCTTTAAATATTTTGAAGTCCAAGGAAAAACAATTTTCATGGAGCGAAATATTTATTGGTAAATTTCTTGTTTCAATGTTGTCATTTGGTCATCTTTATTGCGAGTTGGTCAATCTTGATACCTCTCTTGTGTCGGAGGATGACTACATTTTCTGTAGCCACTGAATGTTTTAAAATTCCAAGGGAAACCATTATCCATGGGGTGAAACATTTTATTGGTAAACTTCTTGTTTTGATGTTTTCATTTGGTCATCTTTATAGCAAGTTGGTCATTCTAGATACCTCTCTTGTGTCGGATGATGACTATATTTATCAGCCATCAATATTTTGAAAAACCAAGGAACCAAACATTTTCCACTGGTATGATGATAAATTTGACTGGTAAAATGTTGAATGTCTGCTCATATTTTATGTAGAGAATACAGTTAAGAACTATATGTTTTGATTTACAGTTGAAAAAGAATTCTATATGCCTACTTTTGTTTACTTAAACCTATTTGTGGCAAATTTGATTGTTGACATCTCTCATTTGTTTATTCTATGTGTTATTTTCTAGTTTTAATGTTAGCAACCTGGTGGAACTAGATGCCTCTCTTGGGTCAGGGGATGACTATGCCAGCAATAGTTTTCAATGACCACAGACCATATATTTTCTTCTAGCATAGAAATTTTATCAGTAACCACGTTGACCGTCTTCTTAGTCTTACATGCCATAATATTTATTTTCTTAATTTGGAGTATTAAACCTTTTGGAGAAATGTTTGCTACATTCTCTTAATTTCGTTAACTTGAATAGGTGCAAGTGTGTGGAAGTACTGATTTTGTTGTTTGACATTGTTGTGCAGGGCATGCTATGGTGTGTTGAGATTTGTAATGGACAGCGGAGCCAAGGGTTGTGAGGTTATAGTAAGTGGAAAGCTGCGAGCCCAGCGTGCAAAGTCAATGAAGTTCAAGGACGGATACATGATCTCTTCTGGTCAACCCTGCAAAGACTACATTGATGCGGCTGTGAGACACGTTCTCCTTAGACAGGTTGGTTTCTTACAAACTTGTAGTGTTGCCGCATTACTATGTTGTGAAACTCAGTATGCGAGTCTTTGTTGAAATATAGGGGGTGCTCGGAATCAAGGTGAAGATCATGCTTGACTGGGATCCAAAGGGCAAGGCCGGCCCTACTACACCATTGCCCGATGTAGTTATAATTCACCCTCCAAAGGAGGAGGAGACGACGACTTATGTAGCGCCAGTCTTGCCTGTAGCTGTGAATGTGATCCCAGAACCCATTGCTGAGGTTCTGGTTGCATAGAGGGTAACCACTGGTTTGTCATTTTTGTTACTCTTTGAGTATGAGCTTTCAAAGTTAAAGTATTTATAGTTTTGATTATAAACATTTTTTTGGTTGCAAAGATGGTAGCCTTGATCCACTTTATTTTGTTACGTATTTTTTTTATATTGTTTCCAATTTTACTTTTGCGTTCCCCTGTTGTGCCATATATTAGTGGTCTGATAGACATGTTTTCTGATATCTGGTATTGAGAGAATTATTGGATTTCTGTTAACGTCCGTCTCTCTAACTAAACGCATCCTAGCTACTGCTAACGTTTATTTGATTGTTTTCCTCTATCATAATTCCTCAATGCTCCGGCAAGATTTCAAATACATGGAAAACCGAAACTCTAATTACATACTCTAGAGCCCTCAAATGGTGACCGAAAGATGAAGCCAAGTACATCATGCGTTGTGTACTGTGGTTTCTACACAGAAAAGGAAGCATCTTTGGCTTTGTTTCAGTTGATTCGAAAGCTCCATGATGGTGAAAAAAAAGCACCTTTTTGTTCGTAGTAGACTTTGTTTCAGTGGATTTGAAAGCTCTCGATGCTTGATCTCCCTCCTCTGTGGAGGTGTGGTATTAGAGTCATGGCGGCGCAGTGAGGTTTGCTTTTGGCTCTCTTCAATTGTAGCCTTCACGTGATGTCCTTTGGTTAACGACGAACGAGTATCTTTATATCAACATTGTATCTTCTATGGTGACTGTCATCTATAAAACATCATACTTTGCTTATCAACTCAATTAGTGTTACACATTGAATCAAAGATAACAAAATCCAAAACAATGATCATGGACAAAACCGGATACAAACACCAAAAACAAATAAATATTACTAGACCCTGAAACAATCACTAAAAAAACACAACACAACTCCCAATGATCGTATGAGTGAATGCATGTCTTTGTATAGCTTCTTCTTGGCAGATAGGTTAACACAAAACTGCTTCTTGGCAGATAGGTTAACACAAAACTGTATGGAGGAGTCGTGGACAAGTGATCGGAATTTGAAGGCTTAAAAGAGAGTTCAAATTTGAGTTTTAACCAAGGGTCCTTGAGAGCTTTCCTATACTTTTTTGACTGACATGGTCTTTGATCGGGTGCTTGGTATTTCAAAATCTCGTTGATTAATGTTTTGTGTGTTGCATGATATCCTTTTTTCTATTACTTTGATTTGTCAAAACATGACGGTTAGTTTGTCTGTCAATTTGTGGCCTATTGTTTCGCCAATTTTGAATAGTGAATCATATTTCTTTCTTTCTTAATAAAATATTGGAGAAAGTTTTTGGTCATCGATCTATATGAGTAGTTAAGATCGACTTCTTATGAAGATCTTATACTCTTTGTGTTAAACAATATATCATATTTTCAAGTTACAAAACTTTGAGTGAAGGGCTACAATACCTCCAAGAAGAAGATTGTTCTAGAATAACGTGGAAAATATAGGACCTTTTGGAAGATGGAGAAACTTCAAAGAAGTGTCTAGAATGATATTATACTGGTAAAAACATATATTACACTTGATCTTAGAAAAAAAAATCAACAAAGGTATGATTTGGTCTTTCCACAAACCCTCAAACTTGCTAGCTTTACGTGATAAACAACGTGAGATATAAAAGACCACATATAGAATAGATAATAGGCAAAGTTGGACCTCAACTTGTTAGAGGAGTTTAAAAAATAAAATTTAATCAATAAAAATCAAGTGTGATTGGAACCAAATATAGTTGACAACCTCTTTTGGCCAACTAAAACCTCAACCTATTTGGAGAAGTAATTAGTTGCAACAAAAAATGTATTGATAGCCATGTGACTATGATGTGTTTACATGCCCTACAACATTAAGCCCTGTAAAAAGAAGGGTCACAACAAGTCTGTTTAGATGAAGAGTTGTGGAGGTTTATGCATTAGTTTCATAAGTTTCTACATGTGCAAGTTTTTAATGTATTCAATCATGTCGTTGAAACTCAACATAACTTCAAGTCTTCACTCATTATTATGCATTGGATATAGAAGTTGCTCTAAATGCAAGTTATCAATGAAGAAGTAAAACTACAAAGGAACATTATGGAGGAGTCCGGAACTTTACGGAAGCTTGTAGATAAATCTAAAAATGTGTAGACTAATCTAGTGACTGATAGAACATCATAGATGTGTATGCAGAGAGCTTCTAAGTGAACTTGTAAAAGTGTAGTTGGAGCAATAAAAAGATATAAACTCCGTTTGGTTTCGTGACTAGATTATTGAAAATAATTTTCACAATAATCCTCATAACCCAAGTTGTGTTGGATTAAAAAAATGGATAGAATAATCCTCAATTAAATCTCCAACAATAATCCCCAAGTAAACCCACAAAAATCCTCAACTGAACACACTCATATAGTCACTTTTGTATAGTGTCTTTGTTGATGAATGTACAAGATATTATACAAACTCTTGAGTCAAGAAAAATTTCCCAACACTTTATATTAAGAGAGGATCCATATTCAATTTTGACGAAATCTCTACGTGTTTCAAGGTGAGAGCCGAATCCGGTGATGGGAGGAGCAAAAGATGAGTAGATGCTGAAGAGGTTTGATGAAAATTCCATAAGACTTGGACACTAATCGAGGTAAGGAGAGGTCTTTTGCGCTATGCACACGTAGAAAATGAACTATATATTTTTAAAATATGAATAATTATTGAATAAAATTATAAACGATTTTTTTTCGTATTTTAAAAATCTACCAAAAATTTAAAACTATCCAAAAAAGCTTGTTATATTAATGTTAATTAATGATTCATATTTTAAATACATATGATTTATTTTTAGCATTTTGGTACCAAAAAGAAGTGTTTTTATCTTAACAAGTCCCTAAAACTTAACGAGTTGTATATACAATAATGCAGCTTAATGCATTTTTATGGAGATTCAAACGGGCCATAGACTCACTAGAGGAAAGACCCTTAGAGAAAGGGTCATTGGTTGACTTGATTTGTTTTTCAATCTTAACTAAGTGTCAATGAACACACCACCAGCCATGAATGAAGAAAGCCAACTAGACATTTTTGGCCTTTCCATCTACTAAAGATTACAAAACCAAATAAAACATAAGAGATACACACACGCCCATATTGTTTATAAATGCTCACGATCCACTGTGAAGACTGAAGAGAAGAGTCTTCTTCACTCATACTTGTATGGCCCTCTTCACACTGTTTTGAGGAATCACAAACCCAAGCCTTCTTTCTTCAAACGAGTACTCGATCTCTTCTTCATTTTCTTTAGTTGAATTCTCTACAAACAAGGGTGGCGGATATGCCGGTGTCATAATTGTCTGCATTGGAGCTGAAACTGTTGCTGGAGTGCAAGGATAGGAAGGCAATTTCATTGCCTGTGGAGTCCTGTTCTCTTCGTCTGCAGCTGCTGTTGTCGTAGTCTTTACGGGAGTGGCCGGTAGTGCATTGGTGGTAGTAGTCATCATACTAACAGATTTTCCGGGCATCTCATTCTTGGTCATTCTATTCAGGTCCTCGAACACGTTTGGTGTGTTCACTCTTGAAGATGTTGTGGATGATATCGGTGAAAATGGCCTTCGGATTGTTTGAGACTCCATATCACGGCCATTGAAGGACATGTTCTTCACTGGAAGATTGCCAATGTCCAAACCTCTCCTCACTACATAAACAAGACATTCCCATTAAAATTAATTTTCTGTTGAAAGAATTGTAGACCCCTCTAATTTTACTTAATATATAATTCCCCTAGATGAAAGAATTGGGTTAAATATGGGCATATTTAATAGCGGTAAAAGATAGCCCTTTTACTCTGTTATGTTTTGGTTGTTATTGCTTCTTGTGAAGAAAAATACAGAAAATTACCATTTGCATTTGTCAGTCCCATGTCATCTTCTGCACGTTGCTCGGCCTTCTTTCGTGTGTGTGGCGTAGCTCTGTTGGAGTGAACTGAATCAGGCCTAGGAGTTTGATGCATTGCCCCTCCTAGTGATAATCTCCTGTTACTTGCACCACATCCTGCTGAATTTCTAGATGGCTTTTTAGCACTTTGAAGTTTCATTGGGCTCGGTTTTGAACCAAAAAGTGCCTCCTGCTCTGCAATCAGCTGTCCCTGAAGCTTCTTATGCTCCTGAAATGATATTCAGATTTAAGTTATTATGATGTTTTAAAATTTTATTCACTTCCAAGTGTAGAGAGGTGTGAAGAGGACATACTCTTTGTCTCCTCTTTTCTTCTTCCTTCTCCTGCCTCAGGAAGTTGTACTCTTCAAGCATTGAAAGAAGGCGAACCTAGATGGAATAAATAGCCATCAAGGCAAAAATAAATCAGAAATATTAAAAAGAAATTCCAACTTATGAAATTTAAGCACTATGGAGATATACTTACACCATCATATGTGAATTCTATGCCTCTTTCCTGTTCCCAAGCTCTAGCCTTAGCAGCCAATGTATCAACCATTCCTGTTTAAGTCAAAGAGATTGAGAAATGAAAACCTTCTAAGTAGATCCAAGTACAAGTAAATCTATAGTAGACCCTTTGCAAGTTACCAGGAAGCTTATTTACTAAGGTTCGGGCTTTCTCAGCACGCTTGAGCGTTAGATGAGCACCTCGGCCAGCATTATAGCGATTATCATCCTGACAGTAACATTTAGTAATCAGATCAGATAAGTCATTTAATCATAAGGTGCAGTCAACTTACAGAAATGAAAACAGAAGTACCATATTGTAATCCTCAAGCCATGATTCCTCCTCACATGCAGACAACCATTTCTCAACTCTATCTAATATTTCCTTACGGCTAAAAGCTTCTTCTTTGACTTTCCCAACCTCAAGCTCAATTTGTTCAAGGACAACAGCCGGATCCAGTGCTCCTAAGGAAAGAGTACATACTTAAGGAATACACAAAGCAATATGAACATTAAAATATGATACAAAGAGCAAGTTGAAGGTACCAGATTCTATGGCCTCTATAACAGATTCTGTATCAACATTGGTTTCTGGTACCAAGTGTGTCTTTCTACAAATATCTTCTAGTTCCAATCTCTTTTTCATCACAAGTTCTTTCATCTTGCTTGATTTCAGTTCTTCCAACCGAGAAACTTCTGCCTCAACCTACAATTTGCTCGTGTGTAAGATTATTTCTGCCTAAGATATTTCAAGCTGGCATAAACAGATCTTCTTAGAGCATGCAACTCACATAATTTATGAAGTCTGATGAAAGCATGTTGGGGTCAGTTATCTCATCTTCCGAAGCAGCTATGTTACATGTAACATTTTGAAATGCTTGTTGCTCCTCAATAGGAGTATCCATTAAGTTCCAAAGTTCCAACATTGTTGTTCCAAGATCTTGGAGCTGCATTCAACAAGAACAGCACGGTAATACAAAAGAACCACACAATACTACGTAACTAGAAACAGATTTGTTCCCATTTGCTGCTTACCCTTTGCATCCTATGAACTTTCAGTTCTCGCAATCTCATTATTGCAGACTCGAGAGCCTGAAGTGTATCATTGCTTAAGCTAAATGTTTCTTCAGATCCAGATAAACTGGGATGCACCTCATTCAGTGTTTGCTTGAAGTCCAAGCCAAGAACAGAGCAAAGCACATTCAAACAATTAAGGTGAAGCATAATTTGGTTGAGGCGATCACTCTGCATGGCACAAGGAGATTTTCAAACCAGAGAAAATCAAGATGACTGGAATACAATGAATGGTTCAAAGGTGATGTATTTAATGGAAATTTGTAAAATCTTAATAATCTTTACCTTCTCCTTCTGGAGTGTATGCAGTTGTGTTTGTAATTCTTCTAGCCTTCGAATTGTTAGGTCAGTCTCATCTACATCTGCTGTAGTGAGGCTTCCAGTTATTCCATAAATTTCTTTTGAAACCTTCTGAATCTGCCCTATGATTTCAATAAATTGATTTTTTCTCTCCAGTTTCTTTTTACGCATCTCTTCCACTTGTGGATGAATAGTAGAGAGTTCCTCCTTCAAGCTTCCAGCCTTTTGCTCTGACTAAATCACATAGAACCAAACATTACTTAAAAGGGAGCAGAAAAAAGTTTCAAAATATTAAGTTATGTCTAGCCTCTAGAGTTATATCACCAGGTTCTCAAGGTATATCGAATGGCTGACAACTTATCATCTGGGTGATATTTTAACTGGTAATCATCAGTAGATTATTCACAATTACATTACTGCAATTCATGCTAAATATAAACGTGATCTCAAATTCAAAACAGTTCAGTTCGTCTGAAGAACAACAAATATTGACTTTAATCAAATTTCAGGAAACCAAATGGAAAATGTGATGGTGCCAAGTCAAAGTATTATCATCTACTTCCTACCTGTCTAATATGTACTGGTCGCTCCCCCATTGCAGAACAGATGGATGCAAGTTCTGCTTCAGCCTCAGCAATGGCCTGTCGTAGTTGTGCTCTACTACGATTTGCCTGATCAACCTTTCTTCTATATACTTCCATGCACTCTCGCTCAAGTTCTAATAATATCTTGTCTCTATCAGTTTCGGTTTCTCCCACTTCATCCCATATAACCTAATTGGGAAACAAAATTGACATCCCAATTATACACTTGAGACCAATAGCACTTAAAGATGACAATCAAAATATAAAGTAAGCCGTTGGCGTCCCGTTATATACCTGAAGTTCAAACAAGAGGGTTCCACATGTTGTTTCCACTTGTTGGAGTGGGTCATTTTGAGCAGTACCCATCTATATTGCAGGAAGTTTAGCCACAACAACTGTTTAACTGGAACAAGAAGCAGGTTTTATGTTAATCCAAATAATTAATGAAATGCTACATATGGGTCAACCGATAAAACCAATCAATAATTTATTAGTGAATGCTCTCTGTGTTCCAATTTGAACAAATTAAGCCACGTGAGCATTGTGAGAAAATTATTCATAATCTAGCTAACTTAATTAGCCAACATTCACATACATGGGTATGAACTCATCCCAAAAACAATCAAATACTAGCGCTACGCATCAATCCAAATGCTCATAACCGTACTTTTAACAAAAAGCCCTAAATTCGAGCTCCCAGAAAGATACAGTATTTCTAATGGTACATTTCGCAGCTACACACTACCGGGTGAGACAATCTTATGTTAAATTTCACAATTGGGTGTAGAGGCAGGACAGGTACAGGTGAAATGTTTCCCACAATTACCTAAAATTCAACCAAACTTGAGGAATTTTGAAATAAAAACCAGGTTTCCCTTAAATCATAGACATCGAAACAGAGGTGGAGAAGATAATTAGGGTTTCAACAATGTTATACTGAAGCTCAATTGAATTGCATCTCAATCAGGAAGCTAAGTGCGTTGAATGAGGAAAGGAGGAAACAACTATCTAAATTTAGAAACAAACGTAAACACATGATTAGATTACCTACCTGGAAAAAAACAATCTGCAAATCTTGAAGCGAACCCTAGAGAGAGAGAGTTTTGGGGAGAGAAGAAGCGCAAAATGGAAGGGTAATGGCGGAAGGACCACGGGAGAAGAATAGAGAGACGTTTGAGAAGATCAGACCGTTGGGAAAGAAATAGTTTTAATTAAAAGGCGTCGGTGTAACGTTGCGATTTTTGAAATAGCTCCGATTTGAATTTCAAATAAAGCAGAAGGGAGTTGGGATCTTGTATGGGGAAGAAAAGACGCGAATACCCCCATCCTTTAAAAGGGACGTCAGCAAGCATACCGATATCACTTTTATTTGTTACGAGAACAACTAACCGATTAGCGACGACTCTTAAGTGGGATGAACTTTGCCTCCGAACCGAACCAAACCGAACCGTCCTAATACGAACTAAAAACTGAAAACTGCAATAAAATATTTCGGTTTAGGTTCGGTTTTGAACAAAAAAAAATTGGTTTGGTTGAAACCGGTACTAAACGGATTACAGAATAACCGAAATTTTCGGTTCGGTTTACATGAACCGGTTTAAGAAACCGAAATTGTTGTTCACAGGAACCAAAAATTTTTTTACAAAAGCTCATAATCGGTTTACAGAAAACCGAACAATAAGTTTCAAAATCCTGTATTCCCGTGTGATGTGTACAAAACAATAAACTGTTTCAGCTTGAGAATGCGCAATTGACCATAACCGAAAATTAACCCATTAACAAATTTCAAATAAGGATCTTTCCTTTTGATATCCCTCAAGTTTGGATTTTTCCTCCTGGTATCCATGAGGTGTTTAATTTTCTTTCGGTACCCTCATGGTATAGTTTGTTTCTTTTTTATACCATTTCTTAATATATTTCTTTTGAGTTTCAATAATAAAATAAAAAAATCTTTAAAAAAATTCAAAAATAATTATGGATTAAAAATTAATTTTAAAAAAATGATTATAATCACTTTAAATTTTAAACTAATTAACTTTATAATAAAAAATAACTTACTTTTATTTTCTATTTCTGAAATAAAAAAAATTTAAAACTAATTACGTTCACGTTAAATTTTAAACTATTTAACTTTATAAATACTAAGCAATGGTAAATACGTATTTTTATATACTTTTTAATTTAAAATATTAAAAAGTAAATAAATTTAGGCTTAATTTTTTAATTTTTAATTAAAAATATCACAAATTTTATATTTATATTCGAAATAAAATAAAATATTAAATTAAAACTAAACTAATTCGAAAAGTTATAAATGTATTTTAGAAAATATAGAAACGTAAATGAAGACCTAACTTTTAATTTTTTTATTTTATAACTCAAACGGAAAATTTTAATAAAATATATTTAAAAATTTTATTTATTAATATATTTATCATTTTCAAATTAATAATTTATGAGAAGATTAAGGTAGTAGGGTAATTTTTTTTTTCTAGAACAAACTAGGCCTCTAATATTTTATATTTTTTTAAAAAAGATAAATTAGTAATTGAAGATATATTTTAATAGGCAGTTACTAAATTAATGGAAGTTATTTATTTGGTAAAATAAATTAATTAAGCAATAAAATAGGAGATCAGCTAAATAAGGTAACCGTGAGATTTTCCATTATTATATATCCGCCATTATCGAAAGACTGACTTCCTTCGATTCGTCTTTGCCGTCGTATGGCGTCCTCGCGGTGACGTGTCCGGCTATCCTACCATCAACGACGGCTCCACCGCCATCACAGACGGCTCCACCGTCACAGTCCGCCACGCTTAGCCTGAAGAGATCGCCCATAATTCCGAACCCCGCCAGAGTATAATCGATTCGATATTTCGACGGCTCAACCCTTCTTCTTCGTCGACATTGGCTCCGCGCCGAGGTCGTGCTGTGCGGGAGGCCGTAGATCGTGCTTTGGCGATTGCGGCGAAAGGGAGAACAAGTGGAGTCGCGATATCCTCAGCAACCGCCTCAAGTTCTTGTTCATGAAGAACAAGAGATCAAGAGCAAAAAAATGTCCGCGGCTAACGGTGGAGAGCGTTCGACGGTGAGCAAGCTGAGATTAACTTCAGTCGCCATAGCCAGATATTATATTCAGATAGGGGTTGATTATGTACATATGTTGCTGATTATGTACATATGATGCTACGAAAATATTACTAAATAACTATATATGTACCAAATATGCAGTTCATGTACATTTGGATAGAGGATACACAGACATATTTTGTGTTTACATATAACATGATGTCGATTAGAACATGCACAATTTTTGGCACAATTTTTGTGTTTGCATGTACATATGTTTGTAGTCTCTAGTCATTATGTACATTTTTTCCTGCGAAAATGTTACCGACTAACTATATATGTACATATATTTGCAGTATTTGAGATTATGTACATATGTTGCTGCGGAAATCAAGATTGATTCAATATCGTCGTCATGGATGAACACAATTAGGAAAGCACGAACATTCTGAAAAATATTTTGAATTCCTTAATAAATTGAGATATTTTGAATTCCTTAATAAATGGAGAAAAAAATATATTTACTTTCTCTTTTTGTAATAATTAATTGCTTAATAAATGGAGAGACAAAGATATTCTGATTTATTTAATATCCTCTTTTTATTTTAATAATCTTTTTAATATAAATTAGAGGGGCCTATTTTATACCCATTATTAACTTGATGCCCTTTATATGCTCATGATTACAAAACACACTCACTCCCTCGTTTTACCCATAATTTATTGATTTAGTTTTAGTTTCTAAATTTATTTGAATTCAAAATTTATTTTAAAAATCACAATAATTTTTAAAAACAAAATGGTCTAAATTTACTTTTCCAGATTTTTAATATTAAAAAATAAATTATTTACCATTACTTAGTATTTATAAAGTTAATTACTTTAAAATTTAACGTATATATAATTAGTTTCAATTTAATTATTTTATGTATTTCAAAGCAGAAAATAAGAACTAAGCTTTTTACTTAGAATTAGTTTTTCATTTTTATTTTCTGATTTTTTTTTATTTTTTAATTGAAATTTAATGAAGCGTATTATGAATGGATATAACCATATAAGAATGAAATAAATTAAACAATGAGGGTACCAAGATGAAATTTAAAACTTTGTATGTACTAAGAGAAAATGTCCAAACTTGAGGGGTATCACGAGGAAATTTTCTTAAAATAATAAACAATTTCAAAAGTTTTAAACTTAAGTTACTTAACAAAATAACAAACATTCAAAATCAAAATGAAATGCAAATTATGCAATACAATTCTTAAATTTACAACTTTCATTCACGATTCATCCATAAGAGTATAGGTCCATAACCGTCATTCACCAATGGCCAATTCACTATTTATTTATTTCTTTGAGAAAAAGGTAAGTGATATGATCACCGTAAAACAACGGTGAAACGAGAGGCCAAAATAATTTTGTAGACGGAAACAACTGCCAAACCAAACTATACATAAACCCAACAAATGATAGAAAACATGAAAAGGAATGAAGCCGATGGAGGACAACAAGTGGCCGATCAGGGTTGTGAAGGAAGATCCCATGAAGTTGAAACAAGTGAAAAAAAATGAGTCAAGTATTGTCGAAGTAGCACCGTCGAAAGTAGGTAAAACAAGAATCAAACTATTGGGGAAATGAAAGAAGATGCTCCAAACACGACTCAAAACAATCACCAACGTCAACAAAAGGACATAAGTGATTCTATATAATGACTCATAGAGTTCCTATCTATGGATTCATAACTTGAGCATATAGAAAGTCTCCATAGCTCATACTCGTAAATGTAATATACCCTTATAGTTCAAACTATGATAGGTAGAAAATCTCATTGTTCATCTAGAAAAATCTATTGTTCTTCCCATACCAAAGATTCAAATAAAAGCTTATTAACGAAAGTAAACCACATAAGGACATACTCTCATTTTACTTGTTTGTTTCCGAGTCTTTAATGTTAATTGTTAAAGCACAAGTTGTCGTTAGGAATAGTATTGCTCTTTCATAGGAAAGAGATGATTGCAAGGCAAGCCTTGCAAAACCAACAACTATTTAATATATATTTTTTTTCCTTCGATGTCTTTGGTATTAATAAAGTGCATCAATTTTTTCATGTTTCTCTTTGAATCAGATTTTCATAGAAAACTTGAGGCAACAAAGGAACAATAATTTTCCTCCCTAGTAAAAAGTATCTTGTTTTTAGACGTATAAAACAACCATATTTTTTTTAGATTTTTGGTCAAAAAAAATCCTGTAGCAATTCTAGTGTTCATATTCATAATTTATTTGACCAACAAAACAACAAAGAGAATGATAGAGTAATTAGCATCCGTTTCAAAAACAAGTAGCATTAAAGTTCTTGATGTTCAAGGGAAAAAAAATCACCCATTCAATAGATAGTAAATTTGAGCTTTTGATTATAAGTAAGCAATCAAAGCTTGTTCAAAGAAGCATCCCTAAAAGAAATTGGGGGGTTTTGATTAGATACCTTTTCCACTGATTTATTTATAGAAGTTTGTGCTGGATGACTATACCTTTTTCATTGATTTATCAAAGCTTGTTCACAGAAGCACAATGAGTAGCCACAACTTCCACTAAATTCATAGACTTTGCTTATCATTGGTGGCTTGAGGATAAAGAGGAAAGAACTTTAGAGGCTATTCACAAATTGACACTTGGGATGAACTAAAAACTACATTGAGGAATAAGTTTGTACTGGACCCTAAATGAATTTTTGTATAACGAATTAAGGACTTTAGTCTTTAGATCTAGACTTAGGTTCTCCGAGGGCTATATCATTTCTAAGTTTATCAATAGTTTGAATTATGACCTTAATGTCATAGTAAATGTGCAACGATATGTGAGAGGAACGCCTAGTGAATAGGTTCTTCATTACACTAACCATGTATACATGAATCTCCCTCAAAGGCGTCCCAAGTGGCAAATATGTGGCTAAACTTGAATCCTAGTGGTTCACAAGCCACACCAAGAAGAGCCTAAGCAAGATTTTTCGATTCAAATTCAACCTCAAGACAAGGGGGAGAGTTGCACTAGAGATCTTAAATGCTTTAATTGTCTTGGAAGAGGACATTTTTCTAAGGATTGTCCCACAAAAAGGCAAGCCCTTCTTAACACTCTTAGAGACTATGATTAGAGGATGAGTGTCAAGAAGAGGTTGATGAAGAGGAGGTAGAGAATATAAATGTCGTGGTGGTCGAGGGTAAATGCTTTGTGATTAAAAAGACCTTGATTGCCTCTGAAAGTCGTAGTGTGCCTACTAAACCGATGAAACCATATTTCACACATGGTGCACCATTAATGGGAAGGTGTGGGGTGTTATTGTGGATTTAGGGTCATGTTGTAACATCATTGACCAAGAAGCGGTAAGTAGATTCAATCTATCTATCACTCCTAACCCTTAACCCTACATCTTACGCTGATTGAATTCAAACACTCCTGTTAAGGTTAAGGACCAAACTACAATTCGATGTACCATAAGGGGTATAAGGATAAGGTTGTGTGTGATGTACTTCCTATAACCGCATGCCATCTCCTTCTAGGAAGACCTTGACAATTTTATAAGAGTGCCATTCATTAAGGAGTGTCTAATGAGTATTCTTTCATGATGAATTGCAATAGAATATCTCTACACATTTTGACTCCACATGAAATCACGGTTGATCATATGGCTGGAGAACAAGGAAAGACTCTTCAAAATAAAGAGCAAGGTGATAATATAAACTTAGCTATCAGGATTAAAGGTGGTGCTTCTAATCATATGCGTTTAGCTAAGCCAAAGGAAGTCGTTGTAGATAGGTTCTCTAAAATGGCTCATTTTATTGCTTCTCATAGTGATTCTACTCATGTTGCTAAACCTTTATTTGATCAAGTTATGAGATTACATGGAGTTCCTAGGTCCATTTTGTTGGATAGGGATGTGAAATTCCTAAGCTACTTTTGGAAGCCTTGTGGGCAAAGCTTGGTACGAAGCAATTGTTTTCAGCTACTTGTCATCCCCAAACGGATGGACAAACTGAGGTAACAAATCGTACAATTGGAGCTTTGCTTGGATCTTTGTTGCAAACTAATATGCGTAGGTGGGAAGAATGTATCTCCTTAATTAAGTTTTCTTGCAACCGATCACTCTATATGTCCACAAAGAAGACACCATTTGAAGTAGTCTATATGGCGTCAACCCCAAGACACCACTTGAGCTCTTGTTATATGCCATCACATACCAAGAAAGTAAAGAAGGAGTTGATCATGCAATACATATTCACAATATACATGCCAACAAAGGTCACAAGGAAGTTCTCTTTGAATTAGGAGACTTGGTTTGGGTTCACTTGAGGAAAGAACGATTCTCAACACTTCGTAACTCCAAGTTAAAACCAAGAGGAGATTGACCATTTCAAGTGCTAGAAAGTGATGATATACCTCTTTATGGTGTAAACGTGTTTAATGTGGCATCTTTCTACAAGCAGACAACTCAAACTTCAAACTCCTAGTCTAAGAAAGAATACAAAAAGGATAAAGCTGATAGATATTGTGATCATTGCTACATACCTGGTCATCTCATGAAAAACTATTTTAGGCTCCATGAATATCCTGATTGGTTTAATGAACTCAAAAAAGAAGAAGGACAAAAGATGGCATCTAATACTATGAGTAATGGAAACACTCAAATGGATTCCCCCTATTTCTGATGAGCAGTCCAATGGAGAGAATGAACTAGTGAATATGGTATGCCAGAAAGTTCTTAAGGTCATGAAAGGAAAGCAGATCATGGATAAAACTTATTCTTTTGCAAACTTTGTAGGTACTTTCCCATCTTGTATTGTTGATCTTCATAAAGGAGTAAAGTTCTTAAGGTCATGAAAGGAAAGCAGATCATGGATGGAACTTATTCTTTTGCAAACTTTGCAGGTATTTTCCCATCTTGTATTGTTGATCTTCATAAAGGAGTAAAGCACAATACATGGTGGATCGTAGACATTGGAGCTACATACCACATGGTATCTGATTTGTCTTTATTTAGTGAATATAAACAGTGGATAAGCCTACTACTATATGTTTGTCTAATGGTTCTATGAAGAAGGTACATACAGTCGGCACTATTATCCTAAACAACATGATTAATCTACACAATGTGTTGTTTGTACATGTATGCAAGCATAAAATTTGTTGTTAGTGAGTAAATTTGGTTCAAGGAAATGGAATAAAGGCTTTTTAAATGTTGATCATTGCATATTTCAGGACCATTTGAGTGAGGAGATTTATGCTATAGGTTTTGATGATATAGGTCTTTACAAGATTAAGGGAGGTCAAGACAATGATGTTTCTATCAATTCCATTTCTAGTAATAAAGCTGATGTTAGCTTGGAAATTTTACATGCTAGGTTAGGACATGCTTCCATGTCTAAAATGATTCTCTCATATTTCATCATGTAAGGATTCACATACATGTGGCATTTGTTTTCTTGCTAAACACCATTAAATGCCATACTCAAGACGTGTTTCTCACGCTTCTAAACATTTGACTTGGTTCATGTTGATTTGTGGGGACCGTATCATGTTGCATTTTTATTTAGGGTTGATACATGAGACAAGCTTCTCGGGCTCGGCTCGCGTTCGGCTCGTCAAAATCTCGGCTCGGGTTCGACTCTTTATAAACGAGCCAAGCTTGAGCATGCCAATGCTCGGCTCATATGGGTAAAACTTGGCTCGTTCATCTAAAATAACACTATATGAGCATTATTTTAGACGAGATACTCGGGATCGGCTCCTCAAGAGCTCGGCTCGTTTATAAAGGAGCCGAGCTTGAGCTTGCTAAGGCTCGGTTCGTTCGACTCATATAACACCCCTATCTATATTTGGTGCTTATTATTTTCTCACAATCGTGGATGATTATAGTAGAGCAACTTGGATACATTTACTGCAAAATAAAGTCCATGTTTTCTCCACCTTAGTAGCATTTTATTTTCTTGTCAAGAGACAATTTGATTGTTCTATTAAGTGCATTTGTAGTGACAATGGAATTGAGATTGTTCAACAACAATGCACAAGTTTTTTTTTTATCGCAAAGGTATCATACACCAACAATATGCACCTCAGAATCCTCAACAAAATGGCCGAGTCGATAGAAAACACACAGGTTGCATGCTAATCTTCCATTCAGATTTTGGGGTGAGTGTGTTCCTACAACTACCCATATTATTAATAAGCTTTTTTCTCCTATTCTTTACTGAAAATTGCCTTATGAAATGCTCATGAATAAGCCTCTTTCGTATGAGAATCTTAGAATCGTTGGTTCTCTTTGCTATACTCTCGATGATGATTCTCATCGAAACAAATTTGCTCATAAAGGCAAGACATGTATCTTTCTTGGATATCCTTCTGCACAAAAGCCTATAAGCTTTTTGATTTGTATGTTAACAAGGTGATTATTAGTAGAGATGTGCTCTTCAATGAACAAGTTTTTCCTTTCAGACAAACCATGGGTCATTCTTCTTCTGTTACTCTAATTCAAGCTTCTCTTCCCTTGGTCAATCCAGCCCATAATCCAAATATTGAGTTGTGTTCCTTACCTCTTCCTACTCCAAATGTTTCTCTAGACAATCCACCTATTATTACTTCTTCTCATTCATCTCTTGTTTCCTCTACTCAACCTTCATTTTCTTCTACTAATCCTGATCCCAATCCTCGTAGATCCACTAGGATTAAACATCCTCCTACTTGTTTTCATGACTTCATTTGTCCTACTCTTCCTACTTCAGTATACTACTCATCTACGTTTGTCGTTGAACTCACATAATTCTCTCTTGAGTATAATGCTTCTCTTCTCCACAATATGACAATCTTTGAGCCTACCACCTACAATCAAGCAGTCAAGGATGAAAAGTGGATTATGCTATGAATCAAGAACTCGAATCCTTGGAGAAAAATGATAATTGACATTTGGTAACTCTTCCTCCTGAAAAGAGTATTATTGGATTTAAATGGTATACAAAGTCAATTTCAAGGCAGATGGAATTGTAGAGCGCTTCAAGGCTCGTTTGGTCGCTAAAGGATACAACCAAGTTCAAGGAAAAGACTACAAACATACTTTTCCTCCCGTTTCTATGTTCACTTCTGTTCGAACTCTTCTGGTTGTTGCTTCTATTCAGCATTGGAACATTCACCAGCTTGACATCAGTAACGCATTTCTACATGGGTTTCTAGATGAAGAGGTCTACTTACAGCCCCATTTGGGATATTCTCGTGCCACACCGGGTCAAGTGTGTAAATTGAAACATTCCTTATATGGGTTGAAACAAGCTTCTAGTTAGTGGAGCGCTGAATTCTCTAAGTTCCTTATCAATTTTGGCTTTCAACAATCCATAAATGAATATTTTATGTTTGTTCAGTAGAAGCAAGACTCGCTTACTGTTGCTTTGGCCTATGTTAAAAATTTTCTCATTATAGGTGACTCCCCATCTCTTATTCAAACACTGAAACACTCCTTGGATGTTGCTTTCATGATCAAATATCTAGGTGAAGTCCGATATTTTCTTGGTATTGAGATAGCTCATTATTCTCAAGGTATTTTACCCAATCAGCGGAAGTTTATTCTTGATATAATTCAAGATACTAAGCTAGTTGATTAATTGTAAATATTTTTCGTTCCCTTTTTTGAAAGTCCCATAATTATCTCCTTCGGTTGATGATATCGTTACAAATCCTGAAGTCTATAGACGATTAATTGGTTGCTTGCTCTATCTTAACCTGACTCATCTAGACATTTCTTGCGCTACTCACCAGCTGAGCCAATTCATGCATGAGCCACGTGTGCCTCATTATTAGGTTGTGTTACAAGTGATTCGTTATTTGAAGGGCACTTCTAATCATGACTTATTTCTGTCATCTAATTCTGCTATACAGTTTTCTGCTTACACATATACAAACTAGGGTAATTGCACCTTCATTGGTCGTTCCTTAACAGGTTATTGTGTGTTCTTGGACAATTATCTCATTTCTTGGAAGACTAAGAAACAAAAAACGTTTTCTAAATCCTCTATAAAATATGAGTATAGGGCTATGTTTGTTACTTTTGGGGAGATGATATGCTTGTATGGGTTGCTTAAGGATATCCATGTGTTTCCTTCACTCCCCCACTCTTTATTGTGACAACAAGTCTGTTCAACACATAGCTACAAATCCAGTGTTTCACGAGCGCACCAAGCACCTTACTGTTGACTATCATTATGTTCGCGAGCGGTTTCGGGAAGGCTTCATTGCAACGTGTCGTGTCAAATCTAGCTTACAACTAGAGAGAACTAGACCATATAAATAGAGTAAACCAGACCATAAATGAAATAAGAGAAACCATTCTATTTACTCTCTTTCCCTCTTTTACAATGCTTCACAAATCTCTCTGATTCTTATCTCCCGCCATAGATTGGTTTATATATCTTTTTCTCAAATCTAATTCATCAATACTCTTAGCTCGATTCATATAATTCCTAAAATGTTGCTTGCGACGGATTCTCTCTTTTCTTCCTCCTAGTTTCATTTTCGCTTTACTCGTGTAACACGTTATGAAAACACAGTGGCACATCTTGCAAGACTACTTGCAACACCTACTACCACTCCTTGTATTTGACTTAACAATTTCTCACAATCCATAATGGACATTTCGAAAATTGATCGTTTATAATAAAGTACTATTTTCCTTTAAAAAAAACTAGCACAGAAAATACCACAAAAACACACATAAAAATCTACATAAACTAACACACAATAAAAAAAATCTATATATACTACTAAAGCAGCACCCATTTTGTCCACGTATCAACCTCTAAGACTGTCCACGTCAGCATTTTTTCAATTTATTTACAGATTTGCCACAATGTATTTACAGATTTGCCATTAATTGTTTTATAAGAAAATTTTTTATTAGAATTTGTAAACAGTCATCAATAGTCATCATGCCACGTCAATTTTATTAAAATAAATAATTTTAAAAAAAAATCTACTATCTACCAATCAAAATTAACAAATTGATCTATTCTAACTCGATTTGTTGAGAAAATCTAACACAAATCTTCTAACAAGATTTGACACATTTGTTAAATTTAAACTAAATCAAAATTTTCTCCTCTATCTAAATCTAAGTAAAAGTGATTATATATTAAGGTATAAATATAATACTCGAATAATAATCTTTTGTTGTAAAATTTTAATTATGTTCGTTTATTTATTTAAAAAAATTAATCCTCATATGTTAGTCATATTAATTAATAAACATAATTTTTACTATAGATTGATATCAAATATATGATGCATGAAAATAAAAATATAATATTTTTTATTTAGACAATCCCGCACAAGGTGCGGGCACTAAACTAGTTTACATTAATAAAAGACAATTTGTTCTACACAATTTTTTTAGCATAAATAATACAACATTACGAGATTAAAACAATTCCGCTATGTTAACCCATGTTTTACTCCGGTGGGTTGGGTTGGATTGTCACAGATTCTCGTGGCCCAATACCAAATTGACCCACATGGGAACAGGGTCTTATACATGGGCCTCGAGATGAAGCTGAGTCTTTGGGTTCCAATAGTTAATCGCTATTTGAAGTTAACACTATTGAAGCATGCATGCTTAGGTTGTATATACCACAAATTTATTCAACAACTAGGAGAAGACCGATCGATCATGTAAATAGATGGGCCTGGAAACATAAATTGGACCATGCATGCATGCATGCATTACTTTCTCTAATTAACTTGGTAATAAGTACAACAAATGATCAAAATCCTTATAGATCTTGCACATGCTCTCTCTCGCGGACCCATCTAGAGAATGCCTCAAGTGTTTTCATGTCAGCTCTGTAATGCTTCTGTGTGAACTCCAGAAATGTAGGCCATGTAAAGTCCGGGTAAGCCCTAGGGTTCTCCTCGTCCACCAGCTCCCTCGGCGCTCTAACCACCCTCTCCGCCTTCGGACATAAGAAGAACGCCAACGACTTCCTCGGCGTCGCCCTATTCACCACTGCCCTGTGCAAGCAACTCTTGTACCTCCCGTTCGACAACGCCTGCACCCCAATTCAAAACTTACTATTTTTATTCTTAGTGTTTGTCTCCATCTTATCTTATCATATTTGTTTAATGTAGCTAACAGTTTATGTTGTCGGCCAGCCTTTCCATAAAGTAATAACCTTTATACCAAATTAATTGACAATAGAAAGAGTAACGGTAGTCTTCTTTTTCGTACTGATTGATTACCATGAAGGTGTCGCCAATATTGACGACAAAGGTGTCAAAACGAGGAGTAATGGAGCACCACTCGCCATCGACAAGAACTTGAAGGCCGTTGACATGATCTTGGTGGAGGATGGTAAGGGAGGTGGGATCGCAGTGAGGCCCCGTGCCAAGGGCGAGTTCGGGTTTTTGGCATGGCGGGTAGTAGTTGAGCCTCATCACGGAGTCGTTGCATTGGAAGAAGTCGCGGAAGTATTGTCGTCCGACTCCGAGGCTAATTCCTAGAAGCTCCATGATTCTTAGGGAGACTGTGCTCATAGCTTCACAATACTCTTGGTACAGCTTTCTAAATAGATACATAAGATCATCATATGTATTAGCTAGTACTCTTGTGACTCTTTAAGTCAAACTCATAGGTATTTACTTTTCGATAGGAATAATGTTATAGCATCTCTAACTTACATGAACATTATATTATTTCAATTATAAAGTTGATGTGACTTTGCATGAATATAACATATTATTCATTTCAACCATCGATTTTTCTTTATGTAAATAGTTCCTTGACTTTTCAGAAATTTAACTTGTAATAGAAGGTTTGACACTGTGTTTTGTATTTCAAAGGTCTACGTTGGTTTCTAATCTATTTATAGTTCGAAGACTAATTTCTACTTCGAGGCACGACTATTTTTGACACTGTTGATGTCTGGAAATGTCCCATGTCGAACAATACGATACTATATGAACCTAATATAAGTCTTAGGACTACTCCTCCTATTATCAATTGATTTTATGATAGAACTCGAAAGACTTGTGTATGTTCACTTTGATGTGCATGTGTTCCATGTATTAGACATGTCGGATACAAAAATAAATAAATAAACATGCTATCAGAATGAAAGTAGGAGCTTGCAGTTTGGTGCATGCTTGTTAAGCTAAGCCTTATGGATTCCTAGTTAAGAATGAAAAGTAAGAATGTTTTGCTCACCCCATATGTGCAAAATCATGATGCAATTTGGTGTTGAAGTAGTCTTGAACAACCTTGGAGTTAGTCTCTCCATGAGAAGAGTATGGGAATGAAAGAGTCTCTTTCCAAGGGAGCTTGCATGAGAACCTATTAGTAAAGCTACTAGCATAGCCACAATGCTCTCCAACTTTCCTTTGAGCTCTTTGCTTCTCGGCCAAGGGAAGTTCGAAGAACTCATCCATGTACTTGTGTGCAAGCTTAATCAAATCGGGCTCAACACCATGGTTCTTGACGAGAAAGAGCCCGTGTTTCATGCAAGCCTCTTGAACAAGCCTGGAGGCGTTGGTGGTGGCTCCGAAATCCCCTTTAAGGAAGCCTTCCAACTCGATGACAGGCACATCGAGTTCACGGGCTTTACATGAAGGCTTTTCGTCGTCGGGCCAGACGAATTGGTTTGGTATGTCAGCTTCGTTTCTAAGGATTTTGGAGTCGAAGACTAAGGAGAGAGGCTCTCTTTCATGGTTATTGTTCATGCACTCTATGGCCATTTTGCATGAAGTTTTTGTTTATGTGGGAATTTGGGTATGAGAAGGTAGGGACTTTATAGGAATTTTTGTTTGCAAAAAAGGGCTTGATGAATTTGAAAATTGCATAGAAGGTCTTGAAGAAACAACAAAATAGGGAAGGGTCAACTTCTTCTTGTCCTTTATGTTATGATTCTCCCCATGGATTTTGTGTCGCTGTGCAAAATAAAATGGTAAGATAATATAAATATATTGGAATAAAACAGGTTGATGCCTACTCACTTACTGCCATTGCCTATCTTAAGATGACGAACAAATATTGATTTCGCCAAAACATAATCTCTTTCCTTTCAAACAAACCTGACAAATTTTAATTTATGTGATATTTCAGATAGACTCGGGATTCAAAGACAAAATTATTTTAATTGGTGATATTTTGGTTTTTTTTTAGTGATTTTTACCAAATCTAAATGTATTTTTGTTGATTCCACCAAAAAAAAAAATGTATTTTTGTTGACTATTGATTTTTTAAATTTCTTTTATTGATGTCGTTGAAATTTAGATTTTTTTTTATTATTCATAAATTTATAAAAAAAAATTTGGATAATGTGTTTTCATTTGTTTCCTCTTTATTCATTTTTTATATATTATATTGAAAACTTAATTATAAATATAAAAATTAGAAAGTACATTTTAAAAATAATTATGAACATTAAATTTAAACTAATTAATTGT